>JAGGNH010000015.1:13397-442976 GCA_026586065.1 Dioscorea zingiberensis
CACCTGAGGAGCCGCGGACACGTGTGGTGCATGGTCGCCGAAAAGCTCACGATTCCGTCGTAGTCCACATATTCTTGAGTTAGCCGATCATGATTCTCTTGCTTTTCTTGACTGAAAAGAGGAAATGAAGCTGGAAGGTCTTTCTCTCGTCCAAAGTCGTCCATTCAGTGAATCAATCATACTGACGGGTAGGACAACCAGAGTATCGTCTTTCTAGCATGGCATGCTGAAACATCTGGAGTGTCCCCGTCCCCGAACTCTCCCTAGGACAACCAGGCTATCATCTCTCTAACATGGAAAGCTGAAACGACAAGGTATTCCGTCTCTGAAAGTTCCCATACGGAGCCTCCTCGCTCTATTGCACCGGGCGGAAGAACATACTCAGTTGGCACATACCTCCCGGCCAATACATAAGATCATGTGCCCATGATCGTGTGTCGGCTCATGGGTGGGCATGTCTAATGAGTGGTTAAACAACCATACACATACATAAAGAAAGAAAGCAACAATAATCAAGTATGTGCATGTATCCAATAAACGGAAAGTATCACAAAAAAAAGACATGCTAACAAACAACACTTATCAAAACAAGAAACCCAAGGATGGGTGGTATCTAGGCAAAAGTATCTTACCTCAACAGATAATCCAACCAACTGATCTGTGTCTATCCCACTGCAGCTCAACGCTCCACGTTGATGGCTGGTAAATACAACTTCATCTCAGAACCATCACTATAACCGCGGTGGTTTAATATTATCGTTAGTGTTAATGAGAATTCTGATCATTCTACGCAGTCACAATGAACATAACTTTTGATCCGGGAACCCGATCTGGCTGATCTAAGACTCGTTAGAAAGATCTTTCCCTCATCTTTCCAATGATAAATTATATATCTTGATCGGGTAGCTAGAAACAACCCAGCTATCCCTCGAAGGTGACAAACCAAATTATAGGCCACCAACTATTTCTAGCCCGACCAACCTAGTTTCATCTCGCGACTTGACTAAACCCAAGTTGAGTCTAAAGTTGACCTTATCACTTTGTTTAAATCAATTCATTAATTAAAAGAAAAACAAACCCAACCTCAAGTGACTTGACTAAACCTAGTTTGGTTTAAAATGATTTAACTCAACTTTCCTGTTAACCATTACATATATCAGCTTAATCACCCTTCTTAATATCCATGCACCGACTATTGCGACGCAAAGATCACCACCCAATAAACCGACCAAAGATCCACCAAGATCAGCATCCACTCAAGGGTTACAACCAAAGCATCCCTGTTTAGAGTTAACATTATCCTCTGAATATTGCTCTACATAAACAAGACCAAACTTCAAATATAACCTTATCAAAACTACAACTCAACCCTTCCCGTTATTTTCAGAAGACAGCAGTCACAACCTATAAACAGAGATCAACCAAAGCTAATTCCTCTCACAAATGTATGGATCAAACATCTATGTATCCTTAAAATTATCAAATTTTAACCAGACTAGAGATTAATCAAATAACCAACTAAATCTTAGTACACCAGATGCATGCAAACATATTCTCAAATCATTGTAAATTCTATTATCATGAATCCAAACACAAGCATTCAAATCTCCTAACTTTATCTCATCTTCAGATAGACATGTATGCCCGTCTACAAAGATGGAAAACCATAGTATGGGGGGTTAGAGGCATACCCAAGGCTGTGGCCAGGCGAGGAGGAGTTAGGCTACCGCCTAGGAGTCATCTTGGCACTTCTTTTCCTTCCCATCGTGTGGTTTTGGTGAGCTTGACTGGTCCCAGTCGCCAGTGGTAATAGGTTTCCTCCCTTCTCAATGGTAATGCGGCTAGGGTTTTCCAGGATATCTCGCTCTTTATAGGCTTATAGAGGGACCGAAAAGGATCTATGATCCATTGATTGAGGCTCTACCAGATAAGGTATAAAAACATACCTTATCCGTGAGACTGAGGATTTGGAGAAACACATTTCGTGAGTAGGCGCTTGAAGAGAAGTGCATATGTTGATCGCCTCGCGATCAGCTCCAGAACTAGATGAGCGGTTGATCCTTCACGCCATTGCTGGAAACAACAAAGAGAGAGAGAGAAACTGTTTCTCATTCACTGCACGTGGCTTACCCTTCTGGTCGTTTGATGGTCAATTAATAATACCTAGTTAAATCTCAACCATCCATTATTACAAGTGCAAAGCCTCACATGCATGAGTTTCCACGTCCATCTCATCACCCATTAAATGAATATATATATATATATATATATATATATATATATATATATATATATATATATATATATATATATAACTCTACAAAGAGAATCTAAATTATTGGCAGCCATGCATGTCCCTACCTTCTTTATATATGTACCTAAATTTGTACTTATGTGTAGATAATATTAATATCGCATCACATCTTTCAAATCACCTTTAATATATATATATATATATATATATATATACTTATTAAAGTATAACTCATATAATCGTTTTAATTCCTCGTCTCCAACGAAATCAAATCTTGGGGACTTCCCTGAGTTAATAAAAATAATTAAAGAGAGGTTTGATCTAATTTATTCATAAAATTCATGGATTTTACATCTGAGCAAATGGATAGTACAGAGGCAAACATAGAGGTGAAGGTAGGTAAGGAAACACATATCAACTTATGCTTGGAGAACTGGATAGAGGGACAAGGGCCGAGTAATACATTTCTATATTTACAACAAATGATATAAATTGAGTATCAACTATAAAAGCGGTACACCGAAGACTACTCAATAGCATACCTGTCCACAAATTGTGACCCCTAACACTAGCAGTGGTACAACAATTAAGCACCCTTCAATAGCACATAATGCAGAGGAATGTGAAACGGGTGGAAAGTATACTGTGGAAACTCATAGCGATAGGGTCATTTACAGTCAAATCTCTATACTCTTTCAAAGTGGATATAGGCCTAAGATGCCCATTGGGTAACAAGTTCTTGAAGAAAGCATGTCCGCCATAGGTGAAATATTTTGCTTGGCTAGCCTAGGATGACAAAATCCTAAGTTTGCAAAACATTGCTAAAAGAAAATGGAACAGGGAAATGACGTTCTGCAATCTTTATGAAACCAAGGCCAAAACAACAAATCATCTACTATTCCAATGCTCACACACAACCATCATCTGGAATTATTTTTTTACAATGTTTGTCTACAGGGTAAACCTAAGAACACAGAGGACATATGGGGCAAAGCACACTTCTCCAAACAAGTGGACATAGGGTGTAGATTAGGGTGGAACTTGGTGGAGATGATAATAACCACGAGTATGTGGATGGAAAGAAAAAGGAGATGCTCCCATGAAATACATTTTGTTTCCAAGAAACTAATCCATTCAATAGATATCCTCACGCTTTCCGAGTTTGAGGCAGATCCCACAACTAAATGGAACATGCTACAAATGGTAGACTCAACAGCCAAATAAATCCTAGATTTACACAAGAGGAGGATCACCCTTAGCTGCCAGGCATTGACTTCAATGACGAAGAGACTCCGCCCCAAGCATGATCACTAGAGCGGTCGACCAACTAGGGCACATTGAATAGCTGCTCCACTAATTATGATGCCAAGCATGATATATATATATATATATATATATATATATATATATATATATATATATATATATATATATATACACAGGGTTGATATGGTGCGGCTGGCGGTAACATTGTGCAAGTGCAGTTGCCCCATTTTAGCCCCCTTGCACAGTATTTTAAGGATTTTCAACCGTATGGATGGAAAGAAAATCGAAAAAAAAAGTAGCATGTCAATTTTCATACAATTTGGGAAGGCTTAGGGTCTTCATCTTAAAGGGTGAAATTCTAAACTGATAAGATTTCTATAAATTTTCACCTGTTAAGATGAAGACACTACACCTTCCCAAATTGTATGAAAATTTACATTGTAGTTAATTTTCGATATTCTTTCCATCGATACAGTTGGAAATTGTCACGCCCCGACCTGGATCCCGGGACCTCGGGCACGTCAACAGATCGGCCGTATTCAAAAGGGGGACGAGCCCCACTCGAACACAAGGCCTAAGTGTAAACAAGTAGATAACAAACCATAATATAATCATACTCATGTTCAAAGGAACAAAGAGTTAAAAGGGTCTATAGGCCCTATACACAACCATGTCCCTATACGGGTCCTATAAAATAACAGCTCGCAAAATAAAAAGACATCTCACGGAGATTCCCAGACCTCAATGGCTCCTATCACGATCTTCTCAGCAACTGCTCCCTAAACCTCGGGATCTGTAAAAGATGAAAAGAACAAATGCATGAGCTTTCGAATGAAAAGCCCAGTAAGTACCCCTGCGGGGTCATAAAGATATATCATATCAACAAGTCAACTATGGGATCACGTCCCCATGGAAAACATCTCTAGGGGTCTACCACAACTAAAGACAACAGTGTAACCCGTATTACTTGTAAAACCCTGCCCCTGTGTTGAGTTTGAAAGTGAAGCTCAAAGATCACTCCCGGTCGGTATATCCGGCTACTTGTCGTAATCAATGACCCTCCGATGGATTCGACTCTCCGGTAGTAAGTCGGTAGTACCACCTCTCATACGTGTTAACACGGTCAGCATATCATCCCCACTGACGGGGTAAGACCACCAGAGATTCGCCTCTCTGGCATGGCAAGCAAAAATGCCAGGGGGTCATGTCCCTAAACATTTCCCTATCGGAGCCCCCACTCTCCACTGAGTCTCGACAGTAGACCACAACAAAACAGGGATACCAGCATCCCGAAACAACACACATGCTCAACAGGAATTTAAAACAGATAAGGATGCATGTATGACATCAATGAAGCATAAATCAACAAAGCATAATCAAGTCCAAAGAAACTCCAAAAAGTAGGTACTAGGTAAGTGTACTTACTTCTTTCTAGGACCGGGAAACCTTTCGAGTCTCCCCCGGTGACTCTTCTAAGTCTCCTCGAGATTAGCTGATAATAGAGTTTCTATTAGAGCCAAAATTCCAAAAAAACCCTTGGTTTCTAGATGCTCATGCATCACTCTCGCTTCTAATGGGCCTTGGCCCAGAAAACGGGTCTTGTAGACCATCTACCTGGTTATCGACCTATTTCCAAAGCCTAAGTTGACCTTCAGACCACACTTGGTCAACTTTAGTCAACCCTAGTCAACCGTATTCTTGTTTGCCGTGGTATGTTCCCTAGTTGGTCATTTCTAGTCTTCTTAGCTCAATTAGGCCTACCTCTATTTGAATAAAGGCCACCCACCTTCATCACGTGGCTAGCCATGTCCAAGCGGTTAGAGTGATATGGTGTTGGTTGAGAGGTTGTGGTTTCAAATCCTTTATTTTCTTTCTTTTTCTTTTGTTTTCTTTTATTTCTTTTCTATAACTTTGTTCAACTAACCCGATTCTTTAGCCCAACTCGACTGGACTTAACACCTTGGACCCCAGTAACCTTATTTCAACTTGATTTAAATATGCTAAATCCTCTTGACTAATTTAGACCCCAACCTTAGACCATAAAATTAATTTGATTGTCTTCTCCATTAAATCAAGGTGATCATCCCATTTGGGACTAAACCCAAATTTATAGAAGGGTTAACCTGAAGCAACTTACCCCTTAATTAACTAAATTAACTAATTAAATTTCATTAATTAATTAATAAAGCTAATTTTCATTAATCCTCTAATTAAATTCTCTAATCGAATTTGATCAACCTTAGTCATCGTCTTTATTAGTTAATCAACCTAGATACTGTTTATTTGAATACCTAGATACCCAAATGTCGATTGATTCGTTAAATTGATTTAATTAAATCCTTTCTCAATCTAATTAAATCATTAAAAACCAATTAATTTACCATGCTCCTTTGATTAATAGTGTAAATAATTGTCACACTCTAGTCAATACATTTCTAATTAGTTAACCACCAATCTTTGATTAACTGATTTAATTAAATAATTAACTTAATTATTTACCCTGTTATTATTTTTATTTATTATTATTTCTTTTATATAATCCTCTTATTCTTCGCTTGTTGTCTCTCTCTCTCGCTCTCGACCGAACTCCACCGGAGACGCCACCGGCGAGCACACAGCCCACCGGGGCTGGCTTGCAACTCTCTCGCGATCACCAGTCATTCCGACTCCTTCCGGGATGGTGACCGACGTCTCCACCTCATCAAAGCTTTTTAGTCCCGGCCGAGAACTTCTCCTCCTCCTTCTAGCTCGTGCGTGCGCCGAAATGCATGAAGCTATGTTCTAAAAGACAACACAAGGGGAAACGAGACTCACCGGAAGCTCCTTGTCGTACCAAGCACCACGGCGAGGGGTTCTCTCGGCGACCGATGGAGCCTCTCCCGTGATCCAGCCGAAGCTTCTTGCCTGTAGTGAATAACAACCCCTTGCTCCCTCACTCGGCCCCTACCTCCACCCAGAGACAATGGCAATAATCGTCATAGTACTGTCAGACGCCTGCAGGTGTGCGCCTTGCTCCTTTCTCCGGTCGCCGGCGCCGGGAACTCCTCCTCCTCCTTAGTGGCTTCTCTGTCCCAGTACAAAGATGAGCTGCCCCTTTTATAACCCAGAGGTGACGAAGAGGAGGAAGCGAGACCGGCTTGCGTGAGTGGTGACCACCGGCCTCCTCACCCGTAACGGCCGGAGGGAACAACGAGCCTCGCGGCGGCGTTCTTCGTCGGTTATAGCGATCGGGGTGGCAGCGCCTCGCGATTTGTATTCACCGATGAACGGCTGCGACTGACGGATAACATCCCATGGTCAGGAACTCTTCTTGATTTCTCGGATCTGCCTCTAGGTTGGATGAGTGGTCCAGATCACATCATGATCTACGGACAGATCCACTCATCCCATTTCGATCTTGTAACTATCTTGAGATGAACGGCTTTCCTTCGTCCTCACCGTGAGGTCACTCCATTGCCTCCTCTCTCTGTGTCTCGGATCCGGCACACTATCTGATGGATCAAATCTTGTCTTACCACGTGGCCTCACGGAAGCCATTATAACGCTTCGCGATCTACACTATTCTGAGATCTTTTAATCTCAGCCGTCGCTTCCATTCTATAAGGGTTTTCTTTGGATAAATTATCCAGAGATCCCTGTAATTCTTTTAGGTCATAGTTTAGCCCACTTCCCGTGAGAGAGGACTATTTCTTTTCAGTCCTTGAGATTTATGTTATTTACCTTTTAATCCAACCACTATGAGAGAGACTAAATTTCCTCTTGCTCCCTAAACCTTTTTAAAATTACCAAGAGGTCCTCCGGGCTCTCAACTATCCCTGATTAGGGTTTTATACCTTTTACCCATTATTTTCCTTTCTTGATTAAATCCCTAAATACTTGGGAATTTATTTATTTTAAAAAATCGCGTCCCATTTTGGCCCTTGGAGCATGTTTGAAAGATTTTCATCCGTACGGATTGGAAAATCATCGAAAAATAAGCTAACCTGTCAACTTTCATACAATTTGGTGGCCATTTAGTCCTCCCACTTAATGGTTGAAATTCTGAACCGTTAAAATTTCCCTAAAATAAGAACCGTTAAGTGAGAGGACCAAATGGTCACAAAATTATATGAAAATTGACAGGCTACCTTTTTTTCGATGATCTTCCTATCTGTATGGTTGGAAATCTATCAAACTTGCTCCAGGTGCCAAAATGGGAGGCGGCCGGATCAATATAATGATCCAGCCGGCTTGATCTTAGTATCACCGAATATATATATATATATATATATATATATTCCCATACGTACAGTTGGAAATCTATCAAACATGCTCCAAGTGCCAAAATGGGAGGCGGTCGGCATGATCTTAGTATCACTGAATATATATATATATATATATATATATATATATATATATATATATATATATATATATATAAGCGTAAACCAAAATAATTGGACTTAATTCAAATTTGATTAAATCCACTCATATAAAAGATAATTGTATAAAATTTAGTTTAAGTTGTCATCTTGAAATGACATTAATATTTTCTCCAATTTTTATTATAATTTATATACAATAATACTTTTATAAAATTTAGTCTATGTTGTCATCTTAAATTGACATTAATTTTTCTCCAATTCTATTGCAACATATATTTAATAATACTTTTATAATTTATGAATTATTTTTTATTGTTGTGAGCGTAAGCCCCAAAGTTTTGGCCAAACTTGGATCATGCATTTTCCATGCAAAACCAAAATTTAGAAACTTTCAAACTGCTTGAGCTTTAGATTTTGTTATTTTTCATGTAGGAATTTGAGTTTGGAAGAAATCTTTTAAAGTAACTTTTTAGATATATTTAAATTTTTCGTCAACCATATTGTAGGATATGTTTTGGGAAAAGACTTTTTTTATTATGAGGTTAAGTTAACTATAAAGAAAAAAACTTTATCATATTACAACTTTTGGAGGATGAATCTGCATTGAATTGTATGAATTTACATTGAACAAAAATTGATTGACTAGTATGTTTTTTTTGGGTGTTATTATTTCTTCAGCATGCAATCTTGGGTATGTCGATCCCTTTTATTTCAACGATAAGAAGGTTATTATGTACTAAAGCTTTCTCTTCTATCATTCCTGAAATAGACACTTTTGGTGTGGTTCACGATATTTTTGTGAATGATCTACAACTTTGAGTTCTAAACACCTTGTGCTTGGCAATCTTATTATCATCTTCCACTCACAATAATTTTGTGATCTTAAGAACAATTGTCAATATTGTGTTCTAACAAACATAAAACTCCTTTGATGACATTGTTCTTAACTTTGTTATCCTTTAAAATATGTGCATTCATATCTAACTGTTCACCTCAAGTGGGGGATAAAAGATGAGGTTAAATTCTATGTTAGGGGGAAAACAAATAGGACACATAGCAACACCCGACTGATAATAAGGGCGCGGGACCACTCCAACTTCTTGGCCTTCCCCGGAGAGCCACGTGTAGATTCCCCCATCATCTCTTGGCAGGTGAACATTCGCCTGTACGTATGTCAAGAGCGATACCCTCCTGTGTCAAACGCGTGTCCATACGAGACAGACCTCTGTGTGTGATAAGCATTCAATTGATCATATTGTTATATCACTTTCTTGTATACTATTCATAGCATTTGAAGTAGTTTTGGTCATCACCACCATCTCTCCCACACACCATAACTAGGGCATCAAGCTTCATCATGTCCGAGGGCTTCTCGGAGGTGAGGTTTGGAGGAGGATTTCTGGACACCAATAGTAGAGGGAACATCGGAGGAGTCAATTTGTTATTTTTTCGATGTTTTCTCCATTATTTGTATTAGATTTGCATTCCTCTTTCATGGGAAACTAATCTATTAGGTATTTGGGCATTGTGAAACCCTTGTGTCTATGTGTGAAGTTTGAATTATTTGGTATGAATGTTTCTATGTTTTGAGAACCTATTGGATGTATGGTATGGTATTGATGCTTTACGTCGCCATAGCCCTAAGTGTCAATCTAGATCTATAGAAGGTGTAGACAATAACGCTTCCTCTATATAACCCTAGATCTACTTCAATAGGTGGAAGTTGTGAACATGCTGAGAGATCGGGTGTTTAGGAGAGAGACTCTATAAAATGAATTATTCCCGCAACACTTCCAAGATTATGTGTTTCCTAGAACTACTCACGAGAGTAGATAAGTAACTCACCTCGAAAGAGAGTGTGATAGCGTTGTAGGAATTATTGGTCCATAAACTAACATCCTTCTAATAGTAATCCATACAAATCATTATCCACAGGAATCCGAGGGGGATACCTTGCCAGGAAACCTCTTCTCCTAATTGATTGCCCTCATGACTTCATCGCATCCCATTTTATCTTGTTTCTAGAATTGGAATTTAGATTAGATTAAACCTTAATAGAGGAAGAGTTAGTACTAGTATGTTGGTCTCTATGGGTTCGACTTCCGACTTTTATAGTCCACTTTTTATTCCTTGATACGACCCGTGCACTTGTGGTAATAGCATAAGCATAACATGCATATCAATATGCAACCAACAAATGGAATCTCCAGATGAGAAACCTTGCCCAGGGTCAGAGAGAGGACGTTCCCCAGCTAATGGCCCGTGTGGTTGTTATCCAGGTAAAAAAGGAGGAGCCAAGGGGAGAGCAAACCAATTTTCTTCTTCCTCCCCAAAGACGCTAAGGGAGGAGATTCTCTTCTTTGGCCAATTAGCTACTCTCCCTTTCTTTCTTTTCCCCCTTTCCTTTCCTCCACCCAACTAACATGAGTGCCATAGGGCCTAAGGGAGAAGACCTCGGGCATCTTTAGCAAGGAACGGAGGAGGCTCCACCGCCGGCTGCTTTCCAGCCTCTACGCATGACAACCTCCTATCCCCCAACCTACACTACTACTTTTTAAGCATCTTAGTTGACCTCTGAGCTGAAAGCAGACTCTCAAGGTACCATCCAACTTTGAGCATTAACACTTTGGCACCGTCTGTGGGGATAGTGAGCGAAAAGCTTCATAGAGTCCATGATGCCGAGGGATAAGAAGAATCCGCTGGTAGAACCCCCAACAGGGGAGGCCAAAGAGACCCCCACAGCACTGGAAGCCGTGGATATCCTCTAGGGGCCACTAGCAGTCCTGGGAACATACCAAAGGGACGTTCGGAACCAACAGTTCTAGGCGCAAGTCGAAGTCCTCACTAAAGCTCTTTAAGAATGCGACCAGGACCGTTCTAACTCGGAGCAGGGTAAGAGGTGCCTCCTAGAGTAATTTGAATCTGAAAGAAATCACCTACACATGAGCAGGGTCGAGAGCTACTCCATGGGAGAAAGAAAGAAATCACCTCGATGTCGGATGATACCGCGTCACCTCGGTCTCAGTCCTAAACCGAGGAACCCTCTCTGCACTGCCCAAAGGAAGTCACCCCTCTCTCTCCAAGGACAAGCTAAAATATGTTTCCCCTTTCTCTTTTGATATAATGGAATTCTATATACGTAAATCATTATGATTGCCATTTATGGAGGAGTAAAATGACACTTCAGACTCGGTGGACCACTTGGTGTCATTCCGGGTCAACATGCACCTCCACGGGGCTCAGGACAAGGTCATGTGCCGCTCTTTCATAACGAAACTAAAGAGCACCGCCTCTGCATATGGTTTAATCACCACCAGAAGGTCCATCAATTCTTTTGAAGAGTTGTTCAACAACTTCCTAGTCACATCACGCGGTAGCAAACAAAGGTGGGATGAACCGCCCTAATGGACATGGCGAAGCTAGAAGGGGAAAGGCTTCAGGACTATATTTTGAGGTTAAATATTGCCCTTATGGAGATGTCAATTGTCGACATAAAGTTTGCGGTGGCAGCGCTCATAAAGGGCCTCAGGATATCTCCTTTTGATAATTCCATGCACAAAAGGTCGGTCAAGAGTATGGCCAACCTCCTCTCTCTAGCGCGGAAGTATATGAATGTCGAGGAAGATGAGCTGCCCGACCGAGAGAGACTTAGTCAGAGAAACTAAGGATGGACCAGCCTCTAGAGCACAAGGTGCAAGAAAAATCCAAAAGGTAGAAGCCCCCAATGAAGGAAAATGGCCGAAAGCCTGAGTCTAGTCAGTACGAAAAGTATACTCCTCTCAACACTAGCCGAGAGTAGATCCCGCTCAACATTAAGCATTCCGAAGCCATGAAGTGCCCCCAAAAATGAAGGGCTAGGGCAAACAGAAAGACAAAAAAAAATTTGTTGCTTCCATCGAGATCATGGACATGACACCTGTATTATGAGACTAATTCTTAGATAGCAAGTGCACAGGTCGTATCAAGTAATAAAAGGGACTATAAAAGTCAGATGTCGAACCCATAGAGACTAAGATTCTAGTACTAACTATTCGTCTATTATCTAGTCAAAACAAAGATGTGTGAAGGTTTAATCTAATATAAATTATAATTCTAGAAAACGAGATAGAATGGAATGTGATGAAGTCACGAGGGCAATCAATTAGGAGAAGAGGTATCCGGGCAAGGTATCCCTCTCGGGTTTTTGTGAATAATGATATATATGGATTTCTATTTGAAGAATATTAGTTCATGGACCTTGAATTCTTACAACACTTTCACACCCTCTTCGAGTATGCAGTTACTAATCTATTTGGTGAGTAGTTCTAGGGAACACATAATCTTGGAAGAGATGTGGGAATAGTTTATTTTAAAAAGACTCTCTCCTAAACACCCGATCTCTTGGCATGGTCACAACTCCCACCTATTGAAGTAGATCTAGGGTTACATAGAGGGAGTGTTATTGTCTACACCTTCTATAGATCTAAATTGCCACTTAGAGCGGTCGCAACGTAAAGCGTCAATACAATATAATACATCCAATTGGCTCTCAAACATTAAATCATTCATTCAATTACAGAAATCCATAGAAGCAAAGTTGAAGTTCACACATAGACCCAAGGGTTCAACAGTGCCCAAATACCTAAAACATTAGTTCCCCATCAAAGGAGAATACAAATATAATGCAAACAAAGGGAAAACATCAATATAATAACAGAAACTTTCCTCCGATGTTTCTTCTACTATTGGTGCAGCAAATCCTTCTCCAAACCTCGCTACCAAGAAGCCTTGATGATGAAGCTTGATGCCCTAGTTGATGGTGGTGTGAGAGATGATGATGATGACCAAAGGAGTAGCCCCCAAAGGGGATCATCCAAAGATGCCTTTAACCCTAATTTATAAGGTATTTGTAGGCTTTACAATGATAGATAAGTGTATGAGTCGTGTTGGGTGCGTGTTGGTCAAGTTTGGGCTACAAAATAGTGAATATCGGGCCCATATATGCCCTGTACGGGCTTCCTTATGGGTGCATACAGCCGTATGTAGTCGCAAGGCTAGATTTCTGCATCATGCAGTCTTCATACACTGTTCTATCCGATGAACAATTTTTGTCAGATTGACCTGAAATTTTAACTGAGTGTTTCTCACTTGTTGATCTTCAATCTGAAAGATGGAAATTTGATTTAGAGTCCTGTAGCTCTTGTAATAAAATTTTGATCTTTGCTGCTCTTTTAGGATTTCTGCAGTTGATTCCTATTTCGTCTCAAATGATGTCGAATTTCTTCCTTTTGATGCTTGAGGCTCTCCAATCCTCTGTAAAGGAGAATTAACATAAATCAAGTATAGATGGGCTAAAACTACTTCAAATCCTATGCATGTATACAAGAAAGTTATATAACAATATGATCAATTGAACGCTTATCAACATCAAAGAGTGTGGCCACTTGAAGGATGAAATAGAGAAGTTGATCCACCAGGGGCACCTTTCACTGTATATGAGGCAAGATAAGAAGAAGACCTGGCCTTTACCCCAGGAGAGACAAACCCGCTAGGCAATACCATTGCTGGGGGTCCAACAAGCGAGGGAGAGAGCAACTCTTCATAAGAATGCTATGCTAGAATGGGAAGCCAACCCAGGGCCTCCAAAAAATAAGGCTCGCACTGAGATGCCTATAACTTTCTCTGAGGAGGACTTGGAAGGGGTCAACCACCATCATGACGATATGCTAGTGTTTACCACCCATATTGCCAACTACGTGGTCCACAGGTTCCTAATCGATGGTGAGAGCTTGGCAGATGTGATCTTCTGGGATGCATTCGTGAAGCTGGGGCTGAGGCCCAAACTCCTGCAAAATGCAAGGTCCGCCCTTGTCGGGATTAATGAAGGCAATGTACAACCTAAGGCCGTGATTAGCCTTCGATTGATTGTAGGGTCCCATCCTAAGCGCTCAGAGGTCACTATAAAATTCCTCGACATGAAGTCCCTATCAAGCTATTATGTAATCTTGGGAAGGTTGACACTGAATGCCTTGCAGTCTCTGATCTCCACCTACCATCTTGTGATGAAATTCCCTACCAAACATGGATTCGGGGAACTTCGAGGAAACCAACAAATGACTAGGCAATGCTCCGTGGCTTCGCTTAAGGACCCTCTGGAGGATTGGTGGCTGAGTCCTCCCTAGAAGTAGTATCAAGATCGGAGCGGGTGTAAATGTCGTGGGAAGAATACTAAACCACCCAGGACCAACGAGCGAAGTCGAGGGGAGTAGCGATACCCTATCTTTTATTTTTCCTAAGGGATGTATCTTCTTTTTTTCATAAGGATTCCTACAGTGTATTTGATCACTCACTCAAGGCTATTAATACCTAGTACCCTCACTGCGTTTAAAGACGTATTAAAGACTCTCATTCCTTAGTACTTGATCTATCAAAGAACTTACAATCCTCTCTATTGAGGTATGCCCGCACACGGGGAGGGGTTTACTTCTTCCCTAAGGCCGGATTGGAAATTGAGGCCGTCATGAACTTAGAAATTGAATGTAGTGAATAACACTCATTAGATCAAAATTAAAAGCAACTAATTAACCATTAAAATTCAATGTCAAGAATCAACATTAAATCGAGGGTTCATCACGCCTAAATACCTAGAAAGTTAGTTCCCCATTAAAGGATGACAAGTGTTCAAATTACCATAATTTTATATCATATTTGCCTACATTTAGCATGCGGATTTGAGGAATTATGGTCCACCGATACTTAAATTGTGTTAATTTTGTCAAAGGCGATATATCGGGGGCAGCTTAGCGAAAAGTCCAAGTTTGGAAGCAATTTGGGGACAAATTCAAGGAAAAGAGGTTGAAATTATGATCAAAACGGTTCCACCTGGAACCAGGCGGTCCCGTCTGAAACGCATGACACTACACAAGAATGGTAGACAGACTAACCCAAGTGCCAATCAAGATCGTCCAAATCATATTAAAGCACAAGATGACCCAGCTAAAGCCCTAGATGTGATCATTCATCTTTGGGGAGATCAATTCAAAGTACAAGACGAATCCGCCTGAATCGTGGACGGACCTATCTGGATAGGTGCAACTAATTTATCAATTTTTCCAATTGACTCGACGGACGAGCAAACGCCTCGCCGTCGAGGTCTCGATCCCGCCGGACCGACTTCGAGTATTGACAAAGCGATTAAGCAGGGCGTTTTGGAAGTCAGATTACAACCCTTAATCATTTTTAGAACTATAAATATAGAAGTTTAGTGTTTTGAGAAAAGATTCTAATCCCGTCTACCAGCCTTGGAGGTTCTCATCACCCACAACCAACCATCTATCATACCCAATTTATAAGGGCATACTGGAGAGTTGAAGAGTGTCGCTTGGCTGCGGAGTTCCTGGAGGGGGGCAGAGGGGGGTACACGCCAACGGTTCGCGCTAATAGTGGAGGGAATGTCGGCACTACTTGCCAATGTTTTATTTCGTATTCATCTTTGTATTTTATTTGTCTTCCCCTCAATTGGGGTACAAACTCTTTAGATGCTTGGGCATTGATGAACTCTTAGGGTAGGCTTTAATATTTGACATTGTCTACTATTTTGCTTAATTAATTGTTGGTGGGTTGAGATCTATTGAGTGTGATTTATGTATTGAATATCTATGCTGCGAAAGCCCGGATATTCAATAGAGTTTATATGAGGGTAGTAGCGAACGCCTCCTTGTATTAGAACTACCTTAGTAGAAAGTGTCTTGAGCACAGCGAGAGACCGCGTGTTTAGGCGAGCGAGCCCTTAATACGCATTATTCCCATGACTCTCCCAAGCTATAAATTCCCCAGAAGTTAATGCAACAAATGCGTTAATTACCGGTAACCTTGAGAGAGGGATTCAATATATATTAGGAATTCTTCATCCAACCCCATATAATTATCAATATAGAAGACTCTGTCGGTATCCTTTATTATGAATCCAAGAAGGATTCATTGCCCGAGTATCTCTCCTCCCGACTGATTTCCCTACGATTTAATCACCTCATTTGTTCAGCTTTGATCTTGTTTCTCTGTTTTAAGTTTAGCATTTAGATTTGTTCAAAATCCCCAAATCTTTATTAGGCTAGATAGTAGATAAATAGCCAGTATTAGTACTTCTCATAGTCCCTGAGGATTCGATGCCTGAATTCTTAATCCACTTTACTTCTTGTCTGACCCATGCACTTGCGATAGCATTGGCGATGATCAAGGTTTTTAAGGCGTTGTTGGGGACTTTAGATAACTAAGAAAACTAGGAGTTTACTTCTTTAGCCACTAGTTTTAGGTTTTTGTCTTTCTTCGTGTTATTCTTCATTCTTTATTTTTGTTTTTGCTTTATTCAATTGTTTCTCGTACTAACCAATTTCTCTATTTGTGTTGTGAGGAACTATTTATAACTCGAGAAAGACCAATAGGTGTTGTGGAGGAAGACAGTGAGAAAGAAAGGACACTACATCGCAGGCCTGGGGAATGAAAAGCCAATCGAAGAAAGGTCCTCAAAACCTGAAAACTCAGCTCCAGTTAAAATAAGTATTAAAGTTGAAAACTCTCCAACCATGGTCAGAGGCGGAGGATACTGTCAGAGTATGAAAGACTGAATTATACCTGGGAGGAGTTTAGTATTCACCCTCTTGCGGTAAATATGAACAATTTCGAGATCAATGGAAGTATTATGAATATGATCCTGAACCAGGCACAATTTGACGGCCGACTGGACGAAGATCCACCAGCGCACCTAGTGCGTTTTGTTCAAATATGTAACATAAGAAGAATTAACAGTATTTTAGATGATGCCAGAAGGTTAAGACTAATTCCCATTTAGTCAGAGGGATGTGGCATACAATTGGGTGACTTCACTTCTGGCTAGAAGCATCCGGACATAGAAAGTCGTGCTCGACAAATTTCTTCGAAGTTATTTCTACTTAGAGTATAGGCTGCTATTATTAGACGTAGAAAATCTCAAAGATTTAAACAAGGGGAAGATGAGATATTGTTTGAGGCGCATGGGAGATTCAAGGACTTGTTTTGTCATTTGCCACACCACGGTCTCTAGCCGTGGACAAAAATCCACATATTTCACAATGGCCTTAATCTTCACATGTGCCAGATGGTAAATATCGCGGCTGGCAGCTCTCTACGTAATATTTGAGGATATGGCTAGTACCGAATCATCATGGTCCTCAAGGGCAAGGCAGCCTAGTGGAGTAGGGACTAGCACAGGTAGCTAAAATTCTTGCTTCACAACATAAGTAGCAAAAGTATCTTAAAGCTCGATAGATTGACTTCTAGCAGCTCAAGCTCCATTGCATTCATTGCATAGATTGACTTCTAGCAGCTCAAGCTCCATTGCATTCATTTCCTCCGGAACATGTGGAGGAGGACATCATATATCTCAGTGCCTGATTTTGGGCATTGAGGTGGCCACAATTGAACAAGTTCAATTTATGGGTAACCCCCAAAGGCCTTAGGGAACACAATTTAAACCCTACATGCCTAATTAGAGCCACCCAACATGTCATATGAAAACTCTCAAGGGATAGTCACTCCCACAGGATTCACCCAGCATCCCTTTAAGCCTCACGTATAAAAGATCAACACTGAAGAAGTCTTGTCTAGGTATATGGTGACCAATGATGACAAAGTTGAGGCCATCATCACCACCTTGATGAATGTACAAGCAAGCATTCAAGCATGGAGAACAAGGTTGGTCAGATGGTAAGAAATTTCTCAGAAAGACCCCAAAGCAGCCTTCCAAGTAATACTGAAACCAACTCTCAAGAGTAGTGGAAAGCTATTGCTTTGAGAATCGAAATTGAGGTGGAATTATTGGTGAGGACTCCCCCAACTAAAGTACTTGAAGTTGAACTTGGTAAACAATCTGGAACTAAGGAATTTGTTACTGAATATGAAGAAATCGGGGAGAAGAGAAAAAAGGTGGAGAAGTCACCAGTCCTCGAGTATCATCTTAATATTCCATACCTATAGCTATTGAAAAAGGAAAAGGTAATTTCTAGAAACTATCAAGCAGTTGCACATTAATCTACTATTGATAGAAGTACTCTCCCATGTGCCAAAATATGCAAAATACTTGAAGGAGTTACTATCCAATAAAAGGAAACTGGAGGAAGTTATAATCTTCACTCGTATTGAACAGTACTCAGCAATAATATAGTCCAAATTGCCAAAGAAGTTGAAATACCCAAGGAGCATGATTATTCCCTGTATAATTGGGGATGAAAATGAAGAAAGCGCGTTGGGTAACTCAAGCACTAATATCAACGTCATGCCTTACAAACTCTTCATGGAGCATGGACTAGGAGAACCGCAGGCCACAAGAATGATTCTTCAATTTTCTAATTTCTCAGTGAAACGCCCAAAGAGAATTGTAGAAGATGTGTTGGTTCGAGTTGACAAGTTCGTATTTCATACAGATTTTGTGCTCCTAGATGTCGATAACGATAAGGAAGTGCCTATCATCCTGGGCAAGCCATTTTTAGCTGTTGCATGATGAGATGAATCTAAACTTGATCAAGTAGTAAAGTGAACTATGAGAGTCGAGTGTCGAACCCACAGGGAATAGATTGCTAGTGTGAACTAAGCTTCTATTATCTAGGCTTGTCAAAGATTTGGTGGTTTTTGAATCTAAACCTAAGGAATTGAAAGATTAGAAACAAACTTTGGAAATCGAGAATTAATTTGAGAGAAAACTATAGCATGAGAAGGACATACTTGGGCATGAGTCTCCTTTGGATTTAAATCTAATGATACATAAAGAAATCTATAAAGATGATTGGAGATGCTTGTGTCAAGGGTTCCTAAATTATATCCAATCCCTCTCCCGAGGCCATTGGATAACTAATCTCCTATGATTGTCTTAAGCTTAAGGGAACCTATGTCTTGGGAGAGTTGTGGGATTGAATCGTATTAAAGAGTCGCTCTCCTTCTTGTACCCGAATCCCTCAGCGTACTCACAACCCTCTCTAATGGAGTATGTTCCTAATACAAGGAGGCGCTAGCTCTAGCCCTCGTATCACACCCAAGTAGTCTCTTCGGGCATCTCACAACGTAGAAAGATTACATTCAATACAAAACATCCAATAGACATTCAAGCATACATCCAATCAATCAAAACATAGAAATCAATATGACATTAATGCAATATCCAAAGGTTTCTCATACCCAAGTATCTATAAGATTAGTTCCCCATAAATGGAGAACTCCAATCCAAAACAACAAGAATATAAAAAAACTTGACATGATAGATGATACCATTGACAGCTTTGCATGTTTGATCTCCTTCTCTATCTCCTTCCTTCTCTCTCTCTCTAAGATTGGGGAAGAAGACCCCCAATCCCTAAACCCTAAAGCCTCCTATTTATACCTCAGCTTAGGGTTTTAGGAGTGAAAATTACGCTCATACCCATACGTGGGTTTGAACTAAAAAGGGAGGGTTACGACATACGGGCTCGTATATGGCTGTATACTAGCCCGTATGAAGCTCAGTGCCCAGTATATGGCCGTATGACAACCAGTATATGGTGCAGGTGTGAGTATATTGCCTAGTATACGGCCATATAACATCAAGTATGACTCCATATGGGGTGTATACCATCCAAGAGGGTTGATATGTAGGTCGTTCACTCTCGCCAGTAGCATGCGGCCGTATGCCTTCCCGTTTACTCCAAAATAGCGTTGGATTGGCCTCTTTTTCACCTCGAAATGCTTCCATTCTACCAGAGCTGCTTCTATATGCCCTATTTAACAAATATGAAGCTTTTTAAGTACCGGAGGGCTATAATTCATCATAATGGCATGCAAGACATATAGGAAAATGATATGAAAATATGCTCCTTTGAAATCTCATCAAATATCTCCACACTTAAACATTTGCTTGTCCTCAAGCAAATAAAATAATTAAAACAAAAGAATTGATGAGTGTTCAACCTCCGGCTATGAAATAATTGGTTCTACCTTATTCCGAGCTAACCATTCAAAGATGCATTCTCTTATTTCCATACCGGGACCTAGATTACATCTTGTTCTTCGGTTCCCCACGGCCCTAGATGAATTATTTCACTCCACATACCATGTTTAAAAGTCCTAGCAAGATAAGCATTCCCTACATGGTCTCTAGAAGATTCTTGAGGCCCTAACTCAAGACAACCAACCCTCTATTGTTTAAATAGTGGACAAGTTCGAGAAACTTCAAATTATGTACACACAACCCCCCCTCCCAGTTTTTTTTTTTTCTGGTAGGCCATCACTAATGGATCCAACTTTCCCTTGCTAAAAATCATTGTAGAGTGTAGGCCCTTTTTTCTTTTGGATGCATATGTTGTTTAGGCACCAGAGCACCCTGATACTAAGAGGGTTACAACTCTACCTAGATGTGTTCATACTTAGAAGTATTCTTTAATTGAGGGCCACCCTGATTAGGGGCCGGAACCCCAAACTACTTCATCACAACAAGTAGCAGAACATTGTCTTTATTATTGTAGTACCTCAACTACTATATACATGCTATTTTATTCTTCTCTTACTTGTCCACTAGGTGAAATTTTTAGAGGTTGAAGGCTTAATTAGTGCCACAGATCCTCTTGGAGCTATTAAGAGTGATGCTTATCAATTGAAGTTAATAAAACATGGCAATGGGTTATTTATTATCACTAGCGAGTTTGAATTCCACAAGGATTGTCTATAGATGTCCATGCCATGTCATAAGAGAATTTGAAAAAATTTGGGTGATAAGATGTTGCACTAAGAATAGACTGAATCAATACATTCTCTAACAATGCCATCATCGATGCATGCCAAAAATGCTCTTGTATAAAAAGATTTGCAATAAATTCCAAAGGTCTATTAGCTACCTACCTCCACACTTAGAAATTTGCAATAACTCTGTAAGTGGATAGGTAGGTACTCATCTCCACACTTAGAATGGTGCATTATCCTCAATGCTTACAATCAAGCTCAAGTAAAATACATTAAAGAATAAAAGCATGGAGAAAGGTAAACTGAGACTTCCCCGGTGAGGTGATGATGTCCCTTTGTAGTTGAGGGTTTGATTGTGTGGGAGCTTACCATGGTGTCTCTTGTTCATGCGTAATTTTGCATAGGAAGAGAGATCATCATAGCTCCAAGACAAATCAAGAGAGTAACCACTACATAAATGAAAGTAAAGGATGACATGAGCAGGGAGAACCCTTCATCCAAATACACAAAATATGTAAACATAAGTCTGATAAGACAACAAAGTAAACATAAGTCTAGATCAAATGTCTTAGGCCCCGTATGGTCGCATATCGAGAATCCGGTGTCTTTCTTGATGAAGTCCGTAGTGGAGCCGGGACCCATCGTGCCGCTTGTAGAGGTGGGGGGTGCACGTATGCGATGAAAAGTGAAAAGCTCAGAGAGCTGATCATTGAGATAGTGGTGCTCCTCCAGAAGGGTACTCTACATGTCATGAACCTCATCGAAGTCGCGGCCTCAACCGCTGTTGTAAGTTTCTTTTGCTTTCGGAGATAGGAGGATGCATCAGGATCACCCTCTGATTGTTAGTCCTCAGATCCATATGCACCGTCATTCGAGCTATCGGACTCGACACGCTAGAACGTGAGTGGGCCTTGGCCATCAGCGTATTAAGCCCCCATCTGGATAAGTGTGCTCATCCCAAGGGGTGTTATGAGATGCATCCGCTCGATGCCCTCTGTCCTCAGCTCTAGATGCATCCCATGTATCAGCCGAGTGATGTAAGGTCCTGCGCTGATGGTCCTAAGATTGTGGCTCTTTCCATGGTATACAAAGTAATTGGCGAAGACATGTCCGAGGTGGATGGGGGTGTGCTCAAAAATGTTGTAGAGCAGAAATCACATCGCTCATAATTCACCCTCGCTCTCGTCCCTCCCCGCTATGGTCCTTCTAACCAATACATGAATGTATCTATGTACCAGATCAGTCATCGTAGATGCCTCGTTAGTGGGGTGCCTTCCCAGCTGTGTCCAGTAGCGGCGGGGCGATATGATGTGCATCGGAAAGGAAGTGAGGAGCTTTCCATGGGGAGTAGCGAAGAACTCTCGGTCGTAGAGTCCCATGTATAACGCTAACGGCGCATGGCTCATGGGCCGCATCTCACCATAAAGTTGGAAGGAGATGGCGGTGCGTGCCCGCTCCCTTGTCGCAGTACGGTTGACCTCGAACGAGCTGAGCACCTCCAATGTGTACTCTGGATAATTGCGCTCATTGATGGTGAAAACCCAGTCCCAGCCGCCTACTGAGAAAAGATCGTGGACCCGGTCAGTGATGTGAAGCTGCTCTAGGGTGTCCCAATCTATCAAACGGGTGTGGCTAAAGGGCTTTGCCGCAAGCCATTCGAATCGACGCTGGAAATGCTCCTCATCGAATAAGGGGACCTCCAAAGGAAGAACCCATCTCGGTCCTGCGCCGTTTTGGATAACCCACTTGCTTGGACGCCACCTTCTTGTTAGGAATGTCTGCGTAGGATTGGAGAGCGTGTTTATCACGCCCCGAACCACGGCCCAGGCACGTAGACAACCGGCCACACCCAAACAGGGACTAGTCCCCATTTAGGCGCAAGGCCTTAGAAACTCTTATACGATAAGTATTCAGAGGTAATGATAACAACAAAATCAAAAGATAAAAGAAGAAGGGAGTTTATACAACTCCATACAAGTACAATACCGGGTTTATACAACCCAAGACTAGGATCTAGTCCAGTCACCCCTAGGAATCCATATAACAGGGAATACAAAATGCAAGTATTACACAGGATAAAAGAGGTACGTAGACCTCAAGACAATTACAAGTAGCCGAGTCAACTACTCGGTGTATCCCCGCCTAAGCTTGACCCTACTCCTCCTCGTCTGAACCTAAGAATACACAAGTCAAGTGCATGAGCCTAAAGAATAGGCCCAGTAGGGTCGCATAGACAATAAAAGAGGCGGAAGCCATAAACAAAGAACAGAATAAAGCAAGTAGAAATATGCAAATGCAACAACACCACAAGAAAATAACAAGTAACTGGAATGTGGATAAATCCACAGATGTACTAAATCTCTGGCATATATGATACTAAGATGTCTACGACATCGGTTTACACAATCAAGATCGCCTTCGCCTAAGCTTCTGGATAATGCTATAGCAAATATGTGCACATGGTCATAAAATGCCGCTCTCTAACTGAGCCAGGTGGCCAGATATTATACGCCCTCTGCCGGGGCATCCGTCCGATGGAGCATAAAGTGCTCGTGGCCAGATATTATACGCCCTTTGCCGGGGCATCCATCCGATGTATCATGCCTAAAAGTAAGAGATTACTAATACAAATACCTAACAACAGGTATACATATATATCCAAGGCAGCAACATCTTGAATATATAAAGATCAATGACCTCATCAAGATCGGAAGCCAATACTTATCTAAGGAGTAAACTCTACTCAAATACGCATTAGAAAACATGCAAACAACAATCTCCTCGAGATATAAAACCAATACATATGAGGAAACCCATCTCGAATATGTATAGGGAACCTCTCAAGGAAATAAGAGCACAACATCAAAGTAGGGTAGGAGGAAGGAATACTCACAAACCTCCCGTGCGAGAGCCTACCTGGCTAGAAGCAAAGTCTCTGACCCTCGTCGTGTCTCACGCGTCCGATTCAAAATCTAGTAAATAGATAGAAGTTTTAGTGCCTCAACACTTAAGAAATCTTCTATCTAAATACGGAATAGGATTACACATAAATCCCTAACTCAATCATGCTTGGAAGATATAATCCTCACACAAAGTATGCTTCCTTACTTAACGAGCATATCATGTCATTAAGGTTCCTAGAATGCCCCTAAGCATGCTTCATTACTCAGGATAAGTCAATCTAAGGTATAATACAAATAAGCATGTTAATCGCAATTAGACATGTTTATGAGCAACAATGTGGTATTTATATTTAGGGATCTCCATGAAATTTCGGCGGCACCTCCCCTATTTATCGGGTCCCGAAATTATACATTCATTCACCACATACCCATTACACATGGGTTTCTTAGTTCATATATCATTCCACCACATACAATTCCATTAATTTCATACTAAGAGAAATTTAGGGCTTCTAATTCCCTTAATTAAACATCATGAAGTCCATTGATAAATCCCAATCCTTACCCTACAATTCGAGGTTGAGTTGTTGATGTGTGATGACGAGTCTCAGTTCTTAGTCCTGCGGCAGCCTGAAAGCTTTACGCCGTCAATCACGCATGAGGGATCTCAACGGGAGCTAGAAGGAGCAAGAGGGTGTTGGTCCAAATTTTCCGGCGAAGTGGGGCCTGCAGCTGGTCGGAGGTGGTCAGTAGGGGGACGACTGGGCAACAAGGGCGGTCGGCGCAGGGGAAAGCTGGCCCATGAGTGTGAGCTCACAGGTTGCTGCGTGGAGTCACCGGAGGCGAGGCGGGCCGCATGACCGAGAGAAGAACACCTCCGCCACGCCGTAGTGGCTGTAGGGAGGTCCTCTCGTGCTTTGGTTTGGGAGCAGCTTCTCGGCCAGCTCAGCGGAGACCGCTACCGCGTGAGGCGGGCCGGGCGGAGTAAGCGGTGGTCGCGACGCTGGAGGAGAAGGGCGGACGGCCTAGGGGGGTTCTTGGCAAGGCGTCAGTACGGCGGATCGGCGCCGATCAACAACGGTGGCAGGGCTTCGTTCTAGATCTGAAACTCAGATCTAGAGAGAACGAAAGAAGAGAGAGAGAGAGAGATGATAATATCATTCTCTCTCTCCTTTATGGTATATAATAACATGGGGTTTTATTATTTTTAATAAATAAAGAATCTTTTAAATGTCACATGCTTACTATTCTCTCACATGTGCACTATTCAATCACGGGTAAGTGAATTATTTCTAGCCGGGGTCCACTGTCATGATTCTCTCGTCCTCAAGCCCGACCCAGATCCGCGAATCTTGGGTCAATGGTCCCCGTGGCAGAGGAGCACTGTAATATCACGGGATCTGTCTCTCGTCGGACCAGATCAAGGAATATCGGCTTTCGGTCAATTCCTTCGTCACGGGCATACTGTGGCATCACGGGGCCGTCCTCACCCCCCCACCGCATCCATTACTCAGGGATTTGAATATATACATTTATTTTCTCTTCTCGATAATTAATCCGAATTAATTAACATATAATTAAGCTGGATTAATTAACAACTGATTTATCTCGATTAATTAACGTTTAATTAATCTGGATTATTCAGATACGTGATTTTTCCCAAAACTTCACTGCTCACCATATTGAATTGCCATTTAGAAAAATCTTGGAAATAAAATCTTTATTTATTTTGGGGCGAGTTTTACAGTGTTAGTGCAGTTGATTGATAAGGGAAAATAACAAAATGAATGATAGTTGTGTGTATACGGCCTCTATACGGGCCATATGACAGGCCGTATGGTCCTGCCAGAGCACCATGTAGGCAGCCATACGGCCGTATGCTTTCACAGCAGGCATAAATTGAAGGTGTTTACATAGAACAACCTCTAATTTCTACAAAGAACGCATGCATTCACCCTAAGTCTACTCAATCACAAGCCATAAGTTTCTAGGTACAGGAATGTAAGATTTTTTTTTCGGTAAAAAGTATAAATTGAGGTGTACCTAGGATTGAGTGCTCAAAGACTAATAATGGGGGTGTGCGAGCTCGACGATGTGCGTGCTAGACGAGGCGGCTCCGGAGGTGAAGAGGAATGGAGAGGGGAGATTAGAATTTTTAGGGTAGAAGTGGCCCTTTTATTCAAAGAAAGTAGTCTCCATATGTCCTCGTGTACGGCCATATGGTAGGTTGTATACCCTCGGATTAATTTTAAGTTAAAGATTTGGAGTATACGGCCCCGTGTATGGGCCGTATAGGATCCCGTATGAAGGTACCTGGGCGGTGTACGGGCTAGTATACAGCCGTATACATGCCCGTATGAACATGGAAGTTTGAGCTTATGCAAAGGACCCTCTATACGGGCCAGTATACGGCCGTATAAATGTCCGTATGAACCTAGGTTGGCTTGTGAAGCTAACTTTGGGCCATTCTTTGTTCTTGCAATATAACCTAACAAAAATTTGTAATATGGTGCCCATGAAGGTGCAACTAGAATAATTAGTCTAATGATGCGAATGCTCAGGATGAGACGTGTGATCAAGTTATTTCAGATAATTTTAACTATTGAAAACAGGGAATGAAATAAAACAAAAATTTCTCAAACTTAGGTTGCCTCCCAAGAAGCGCTTGTTTAACGTCACTAGCTTGACGTACCTCGAGTTACCTCATGGTGGATCATAAATATGTAGATGGTCACCTGGTCTTCCCTCAGTGCTTGTTTCATGGTATGGCTTGAGCCGGTGTCCATTCACCTTGAAGGACTCCCCTCCGTCTTGGCTGTTGTCCACTACTCTATGAGGGTACACCTTGGCTATGGTGAAGGGGCCAGACCACTAGGATCCCAGCTTGCCCGAAAATAGTTTTAGCCATGAGTTGAACAAAAGGACGCGGTCCCCTTCCCTGAACTGCTTTGGTTGCCTTTAAAAGTTTATCATGATAGTGCTTAATTCACTCCTTATACAGTCTTGAGTTTTCAAAGGCTGAAGAACGATATTCGTCAAGTTCATTTAATTAAAGATTCCTTTCAAGACCGGCAAGAGTTAGATTAAAGTTTAAAAACTTGATTGCCCAATATGCCCTATATTCTAGTTCAACGGGAAGGTTACAGGCCTTCCCATAGGCAAGTCTAGGGGGTGCTTCCAGTCAGCGTTTTGTAAGCGGTGCTGTAGCCCCAGAGTGCATCATCTAGTCTTTCTGCCCAATCCTTCCTATTTTGTGCAACCGTCTTTTCCAAAATTTTCTTCAGCTCCCGGTTGGAAACCTCTACATGACCGCTTGTTTGGGGCTAGTATGGGGTTGATGTCCGATGCACTACCCCATAACGCTATAGGATTTTGCTGAATTGTGTATTGCAAAAGTGAGTTCCCCGGTCACTGATTATTGTTTTTGGTGTACCAAAACGAGAGAACAGCCTCTTCAAGAACTTGACTACATTTCGAGCATCGTTGGTTGGTAGGGCTTGTGCTTCCACCCACTTAGAAACATAATCCACTGCCACTAAGATGTACCTACGCCCATGGGAGTTCGGGAAGGGCCCTATGAAATCTATACCACAAACATCAAAAACTTCACATACTTGAGTTGCATTTTGTGGCATTTCATCGCAGTGTGAGATGTTACTAGTGCATTGGCAGCTTTCACATGACTGAGCATATAGTCTGGCATCCTGAAATATGGTGGGCAAGTAAAAACCAGAGTCCAGCACTGTAATGCCCACCTGCGAGTCCTGAATGACAGCCCTCTAGAATTCTCCACCCTTCCTTCCTTAGAATGCACCTCCTTACTACTTGGTCGGCACAAACTCAAAATTGGTGTGGATCATCCCAAACATGATATTTCAACTTGGCAAAAAATCTCTTTTTCTGTTGATAGTCATAGAGTTTGGGTGGACACCGGCCACGAGATAGTTGGCGAAGTCAGCGAACCAAGGGTGTTCATTTTCCTCATGCATGGCTTGTGGCTGATTTGACATTGCTTGCAAACTACACAAGCGCTCTTCCGGGAATTCTTCCCTAATATCTCCCTCTTGTAGTGGGTCTCTATTTGTGTTCTCTAGTCGGGATAAATGATCCTCGCCAAAATTTTTTGCTCCCCTTTTGTCTCTAATTTCCAAGTCAAACATCTGTAAGAGCAAGACCCACCTAATTAGCCTTGTTTTGGCATCTGGTTTAGTTAGCATATAGTGTAATGCGGAATGGTCGGTATAGACTACGACCTTCGAGAGAACCAAGTAGGGTCAGAATTTATCGAAGGAAAAGATTATGGAAAGCACTTCTTTCTCGGTAGTAGTGTAGTTGGCTTGCAATTCTGTCAGACTTCTGCTAGCATAGTAGATGTGTTTGAAGTGTTTGTCTTTCCTCTGCCCCAAAATTGCTCCTGGCATGATTACTTGCATCGCACATGAGATCAAAAGGGAGATCCCAATCCGGTGTGGTCATGATAGGTGCCTGCACAAGTTTCTTTTTCAAGAAGGTGAAAGCTTCCAAACACTCCCTATTGAAATCAAATGTGGCATCTTTCCCTAATAGCTTTGTTAACGGTTTGGAAATCTTAGACAAGTCTTTTATGAATCTTCTGTAAATGCCTGCGTACCCGAGAAAACTCCTGATGGCCTTGACTGAGGTAGGTGGGAGTAGCTTTTCAAGTGTGTCAATTTTTGCTATTTCCACCTCAATGCTCTTATTCGAAATTTTGTGTCCTAAAACAATCCCTTCTTGCACCATGAAGTGACATTTTTCCCAACTTAGGACCAAATTGGTCTCTTACATCTGGCTAGCACATTTTCCAAATTTGCCAGGCAATCGTCGAAAGAATCCCCAAAGACTGAGAAATCATCCATAAATACCTCCATAGTGTTCTCTACAAAATCTTCGAAGATAGCTAGCATGCACCTCTAGAAGGTGGCAGGGGCATTGCACAATCGAAAAGGCATGCAATGATAGGCAAAATTGCCATAAGGACAAGTGAAAGTGGTTTTTTCTTGGTCCGCGGGAGTAATGGGTATCTGAAAGTAGCCCGAAAATCCATCCAGGAAGCAGTAATAGGAGTGACCGGCTAACCACTCAAGCATTTGATCAATGAATGGTAATGCGAAATGATCTTTTCTAGTAGCATCATTCAATTTTCTGTAGTCGATGCAAACCCTCCATTCGGTAACAGTCCTCGTAGGAATAAATTAATTCTTCTCATTGGTTACTACTGTCATACCGCCCTTCTTTGGCACCACTTGTACGAGGCTCACCCATGCACTGTCCGAAATAGGGTATATTATCCCGGCATCCAAAAGCTTGATAACCTCGGCCTTGACTACCTCCTTCACGTTCGGATTTACCCTTCGTTGAAGTTGCATTGAGGGTTTGTAGTTGTCTTCCATTAGGATCTTATGAGTGCAAAACGACGGACTAATTCCTTTAATATAAGAAATCTTCCAAGCTATGGCCCGTATGTGCTTGTTGAGAACTTGCAACAGTTTTTCCTTCTGTGAAATTGTAAGATTTGAGGCGATGATGACTTGGAGTTTTGAATTGTGGGCCAAAAATGCATATTCGAGGTGGCTAGGTAATTGCTTCAATTCTAACCGTAGGGGATCCTCGACTGATGGTCTCAATTTGCTTGCATTCTTGCCCAACTCTTCAAGCTCCTCCACTGTCTCTAGAACTAGGTGGCCTTCATGAGTGTGATTAGTATCATCTTTCACCCCCCCGAATCTATGATGTATTTTTCTTCTAACTGTGGGGTTGAGCTGTTAAGTCTTGAGTCCCCTCCTGAATCAATGTCCATATCTTCTCTTCCTCGGATGAGATGGTGACCTACAATTGGTTCCACTGGTGATGATGAGAATGTTGGCTCGTAGATGATGTTGAAGTCACATTGCTTGTTTACTGGTCCCTCGAATTGATCATATTAATCTTGTGATAATTCATAACATAATCCCTCTTCTATACTGTCATAAGGTTGCATGGAGAATAACTGTTCTTGCAGCAGGTTGTTGTGTTGTGAGGTCAAATTGTCTTCGATCCATTGGTCCAATATGGCCAACTTTATTAGCATCTTACTCTTGGGATTCACCATGTTGTATCTCGCAAAGAAAAATAGTGAAAGAGTGAGTATCTAAGAGAACAAAAAGAAATAAAATAACATAAAACGGGAAAATAAATAGCTAAAATAATAAAATCCTAGCCTAACTAGTAATTCTATTCCCCGGCAACGGCACCAAAAACTTGATGAGATGAATCCACAAGTGCATAGGTCGTGATCAAGTAATAGAGTGAACTATGAGAGTCGAGTGTCGAACCCACAGGGAGTAGATTGCTAGTGTGAACTAAGCTTATATTATCTAGTCTTGTCAAAGATTTGGTGGTTTTTTGAATCTAAACTTAAGGAATTGAAAGATTGGAAACAAACTTTGGAAATCGAGAATTAATTTAAGAGAAAACTATAGCATGAGAAGGAGATACTTGGGCATGAGTCTCCTTTGGATTTAAATCTAAAGATACATAAAAAAATTTATGAAGATGATTGGAGATGCTTGTGCCAACGGTTCCTAAATTATATCCAATCCCTCTCCCGAGGCCATTGGATAACTAATCTCCTAGGATTGTCTTAAGCTTAAGGGAACCTATGTCTTGGGAGAGTTGTGGGATAAAATAGTATTAAAGAGTCGCTCTCCTTCTAGTACCCGAATCCCTCAGCGTACTCACAACCCTCTCTAATGGAGTATGTTCCTAATATAAGGAGGTGTTAGCTCCAGCCCTCGTATCGCACCCAAGTAGTCTCCCGGGCATCCCGCAACGTAGAGAGATTACAATCAATACAAAACATCCAATAGACATTCAAGCATACATTAAATCAATCTAAACATAGAAATCAATATGACATTAATGCAATATCCAAAGGTTTCTCATACCCAAGTATCTATAAGATTAGTTCCCCATAAATGGAGAACTCCAATCCAAAACAATAAGAATACAAACAAAACTTGACATGATAGATGATACCGTTGACAGCTTTACAAATTTGATCTCCTTCTCTATCTCCTTCTTGCTCTCTCTCTCTCCAAGATTGGGGGAGAAGACCCCCAATCCCTAATCTCAAGGATAATCTCCTTCAAAGCCAAACTCTTCCTCCTAAACCCTAAAGCCTCCTATTTATACCTCAGCTTAGGGTTTTAGGAGTGAAAATTACACTCATACCCTTGCGTGGGTCCGAAATAAAAATGGAGGGTTATGACATACGGGCTCGTACACGGCGTTATACTAGCCCTTATGAAGCTCGATTACTTGATTTATGGCCGTATGGCGAAGCCCGATTATCGATGCACGGTGTGAGTATATGACCTAGTATACTGCCGCATAACATCTAGTTTGACTCCATATGGGGTGTATGCCATCCAAGAGGGTTGATGTGTAGGCCGTTCACTCTCGCCAGTAACATGCGGCCGTATACCTTCCCGTTTAGTCCAAAATAGCGTTGGATCGGCCTCTTTTTCACCTCAAAATGCTTCCTTTCTCCCGGAGTAGCTTCTATATGCCCTGTTTAACAAATATGAAGCTTTTTAAGTATCGGAGGCTATAATTCATTAAAATGGCATGCAAGACATATAGGAAAATGATATGAAAATATACTCATTTGAACGCTCATCACTTCACGAGCCTTACATGATTACCAGGAAGGAAAGATGTCCCTGAGAGTAGGGGGATAGTGAAGTAGTTTTCAAGTTACCAGAGGCCATGCATCATACAATAGGCCATGATGACACCTCTTATTGCATGGATGACATTGACATATTTTCCACTGACTGTGTACAAAAGGTTCTTGTTATAGACCCACTGAAGGAATGTCTCGGTGAAATAGATAAACGACCAAGGGAGGCTGTCAAGAAACATGTTGTTGTATAAGAGAAGTAGAAATCCACAAGTCATACTCCTTTCTGAAAATAGAAAGTCAAGGATAAGAGCAAAAGGAAAACTGCTTCTCAAAACTAGTAAGGCACTACGCAAGTGTCCAGTATGGTGAGTCCCCTTTATACTTGAGTCTAGGCTTTTCTTTGTTTTGGAACCATTTCGGGGGAAGGGCTGGAGAAGATTTTCACTTTTTGATCCACCATGAAGTAAAAAATCAAGTACGTCAAGCAAGTAACGAAAAACAAGCGCTGCTTGGGAGGTAACCCAAGACATGTGAATCTTTTCTTTCACTATTTATTTTTGTTTATTTTTAGTCAGTTAATCATAGGAAATCAATAAATTTATTACAAGCTTGATCTGCAACTACTTGTGAAATCTCTCAAGTTTTCATTGTTTGAGGTTGAATTTAATGTCCAATAAAGAATTCTAATGTTTAGACTGCATAGAACCATTTTAGAATTCCTAATATGCCAGGGATTGACTTGTTCAGCTGATCAGATGGAAGTCCAAGGGATGCTCATGTCCCTTCCGGACCTCCTCGATAAGCGCCTCAATTGAAACATATTTGCATACCATATATATACTTATTTTCATGTCAAATGCAATGATTTGTAGCCTCACGGCATTCTAAAATGCTTCATATTTTGTAAACAGGCATAAATAGGCCACTCAGCGAAAAGGAAGCATTTATCAACAAAATGAAAACCAAACGAGGCTATCTTGAAGGAAATAGGGGTGAACGGCCTTGTGAACGGCCGTTCACACACAAACGGCGTGCACTAAAGAGGGTGAGCGGCCTTGTGAATGGCCGTTCATATCGGCCGTTGAGCAAGCAAGCCCAGGTGAACTGCCGATGAACCGCCAGTTCACTACCCGGTTCAGAACAAGCTGAGAGGTGAACGGGGTAATGAACGGCCGTTGACTACCCTGCCGCAGTCGTGAAATTTTGAGCGGATGATGAAATCGTGCCATTCACGAGGCCGTTAATCGTAACTTTTGCAGTTTCATGGGCCCAATCAAGGGTAATGTTGTAATTTTTTAGTGGAGCCCTAATTCATGGGTATAAATAGTTAAGTATGAGAGTTTAGAGGGAGTTTTGGCTGGGGAGAGAGGCTAGAGGAGAGATTAGGGCTTGGGGGGTCATCTCCCCCAAATCTTGATAGTAGTGAACCCTTGGAGTCACAAGCATTGAAGGTAATGGTGTTCTCCATTAATCTTTCATTGTTTTGTAAGCTTTCCTATTTTGGTTTGATTTCCCCATTTATGGGGAACTAATCTATTGGTACTTGGGTATGTTGAACTTTTGGATTGAGCATTAATAGCATTGAATGTTTATGATGATTTGTTGGTACCTTCTTGAATGTCTAATGAATGTTATGTATTGATTGTAATTTCATCACTAGAAAATACTTGTGTGCAATACAAGGGTAGAGCTAGCGCCTCCTTGTATTAGGAACTTGCTTCATTAGGGAGTTTCATGAGTATACCGAGGAATCGGGTACTAGAAGGGCGAACGACTCTTTCATACGAATTCACCCCCATGATTCTTCCATATATATAAAATTCCTTGAGCCTCATATCAAGTCCTAGGAGACTGGTCATCCAACCACCTTGGAAGAGGGGTTGGGTGTAATTTAGGAATGACCCCTTGAGCTTCATATCAAGTCCTAGGAGACTAGTTATCCAATCACCTTGGAAGAGGGATTGGATATAATTTTAGGAATATTGGCACAAGAAATACCAAAATTGATTCATAAACATCTTTGCTCATCTTTAGAATTGAAATCCAAAAGGGATACATACCCAAGTATCCTCTCTTGCCATTGATTCACCCCAATCAACTCTCAATTTTCAGTTCTTATTCGCAATCCTTTTTAGTCTTTTCGTTTGAAAACATAAAACCCCCAATTTACTCGTCGGACTAGGTTAGTAAAGCTTGGTTTACACTTAGCAATCTCTATTCCCTGTGGTTCGACATCCGACTTCCCACAGTCCACTTTATTACTTGATCACGACCCGTATACTTGCGGAACACATCCCATCAACCTCAATCTTTTGAAAATAAAGTAGGAAAAGGGGTAAGAAGGAACATTCCAAATAGCGGATGGTCTCATCTGGACCAAGGGATTAACTGTGCGTGAGTCGGACGGACCATCCTTCAGAGGCGGAACTTCCCATCTGACCGGGAAAGTGAACACTGAAGTTAGGTAGATCCGCTTGGTGCGCAAACGACCCCGCCTGACTCCTTCAGTTAAATTTAGGAAGGAGACGGACCCGTTTGGGTTGAGGGTTTCAGTTTTAAAGGTGTGCGACTGTTCAAAGCACCCCTCTCATTCTCTATTTAAACAGCCTTAACCACGCCTGTTTCCCTTTACTCCTATAATTGTAATCTCTCATCCCTTCATCCTCTTAGTTTTTTCAGGCTTCCATCTTAGCATTCTTCATCAAGAAATTCTTCGGTAAGCATCTCAGTTTGTAGTTTTATGAATTGGTATTGATTTTTGGAAGAATGTAGGGTTTGAGGGCATCAAGTTTGATTTTGAATCCATGGATATTGTTGGTTCGAAATTCGGATCAAGTCCCAATTTAGACCGACATTTGATTTATATTTGAGGCGGGAAGGAGAAGAATCAGAAAATCAAAAAGAAGAACTCCAAAAACAGAGAACACCCAAGAATTAACTTGGAAAAACTCCAAAATTGGGGAAAAAACCACGAGCCCCTCTCATGGAGGCAAAATCCACTAAATCTTCTTCAGATCTACAAGATAGAGCTCCATAGATGAGCTCTCAAGAAAGAAAATGGAGGTTGAGAAGAAGGAGGAGAAGATGAAGAGAGCTAAGGTCTCCAACGGAGCAGGGCTTCGCCAGCGCTTCCCTTCCTTGCTGTTGAACTGGGGAAAGGGGGTATTTATAGGGTCTAAAGGCTGGGGTGAGGCTTGAGGAGCAAGCCACTCAATTTGAGCACGTGGGTGCCAGCTCAGCATCCTTCTAGATGCTTCTAGACTCAAGGCTGGCGGTGTAACGGTCTAACTAACTCGTAACTGCTTAACTGATTTGTCAACTGATTAATTAACTGAACTTCTAGAAAATTCTAGAAGAGGTCCCGGATGAGAGGCTGCAAGAGGAGGATCGCTCTGGCGAAGGGTGATGAGGTACTCGGGGAGGACCTCGGCATTTGGGGTGTTTTCCGAAATGGGGAGGAGCTCGGCACTTCGTAGGGAGGAGCTCGGCACTTTAGTATAGAGGAGCTCGGTACCTTAGTAGGGAGGAGCTCAGCACCTTGGGTGGTGAGGGGCATTTGGGGGTATGTTGCGATGTCCCCATGTAGTTGATTGTTTGGGCGACCCCTTGACAATCTCAACCCTATCATCAGTCCTCCCTCAAGTATGCTTGCGGCGAGTCCGAGTGATGAGCGAACAAATTTCGTGAGTCATTTTGCTAGTAGAGCTAAGCATATGAGAGAATAAGCGAAATGCTCCCTTTGTTTTTCCACAGTGGGAGGTCCTTGGCCTTTGTCGTGCCTTAAGTAAGGACTTTTGCAAGTGAGAATAATGGAAGAGTAGTTCCTCCAATAAAAGAGAAGAGTAGCTTCTCGGCCTTGAAAGAAGAGTATCTCCTCCGATTTCACTTAGTCTTTATTAAGGACTTTAACTAGTGAGATTTCACTCTCATGGAGCTACTCGGCCATAAGAGTTGAGTAGTGGAAGAGTAGTCGGAGCTACTCGGTCATAAGGGAGTAATGGAGGAGTAACTCAAGCTACTCGGCCATAAGAGGACTTTAACAAGTGAGATTTCACTTTGCCTTCAATAAGGACTTTTGCAAGTGAGATTTCACTTGGCCTTTAATAAGAACTTTAGCGAGTGAGATTCCACTCAGCCTTTAATAAGGACTTTAGCAAGGAATCTTACCCTTTACTAAGGACTTTATCAAGTGAGTTTCTACTCTTATGGAGCTTCTCGGCCATAAAAGAAGAGTAGCTCCTTCGATTTCACTTTGTCTTCATCAAGGACTTTAACAAGTGAGATTTAACTCTCATGGAGCTACTCAGATATAAGAGTAGTAATGGAAGAGTAGCTCAAGCTACTCGGCCATAAGAGAGTAATTGAAGAAGGGCTCAGGCTACTCGGCCATAAGAGGACTTTAGCAAGCGAGATTACACTTGGCCTTCAATAAGGACTTATGCAAGTGAGATTTCACTTGGCCTTTAATAAGGACTTTATCAAGTGAGTTTTCACTTGGCCTTCAATAAGGACTTTTGTGCTCATCCAGCAAGGAAGCTTCTCCGCGGCCATAAAAGAAGAGTAGCTCCTCGGCGAAGCTGTTCGGCCATGACTCTGGAGAGCTTTTCGGCCATGGCTCTGGAGAGCTGCTCGGCCATGGCCTTTAGACCTTGTAGGAAGTTCCGCCTTGGTATGGGATAGCTCGACCTCAGCATAAAAGAGGTCAAGATGAGGGGTTTATGCAAAAATAAGCTCTCTTAGAGCATTTCATTAAATAAAATTTTGAGAGGGGAACTCTCTTGGAGATGATCCTCTTGGAGCCCCCATGGAGTTGAACCCTTTTGGAGATGATCTCTCTTGGGGCCTCCATGGAGTTGAACTCTCTTAAAGATGTGCTCTCTTGGGGCCTCTATGGAGTTGAACTCTCTTGGAGATAATCTCTTTTGGAGCCCCCATGGAGTTGAACCCTCTGGAGATGATCTCTCTTGGAGTTTCCATAGAGTTGAACCCTCTTGGAGACGATCTCTTTTTGAGTCTCCATGGGGTTGAGCTCTTCTTGAGATGACCTCTTTTTGATCCTCCATGGAGTTGAGCTCTTTTTGAAGATAATCTCTTTTTGAGCCTCCATGGCGTTGGTCGACCTTGGCCTTAGAACTCGGCATAGGCTCGGTTCGGCCTTTGAGCCCTATATGAATGAAAGGGAGAGGGAGAGAGAGAAGCCATACCTTCATTGGAGCTCTTCTCTCTTTGAGCTTGGAGCTCTTCTCAAGGGGTACTCTCCTCTTCTTCTATAGCATTATCTTCTCCCTTTGAGCCTCCATGGAATTCCACCATGGATGTTGTTGGAGCTGGAATCCTTTATTCTGGAGTTTGATTTTGCCTTGATCTCTTGGTTGCCGGCCTGACTTCATGTCCCTTCCCCACGGACGGCGCCAAAATGTTTGTTTTAAATTCGGATTAAGCCCCAATTTCGACCGACATTTGAATTTATATTTGAGGTGGGAAGGAGAAGAATCTGAAAATCAAGGAGAAGAACTCCAAAAACAGAGAACACCCAAGAGTTAACGTGGAAAAAATTGGAGAAGAACTCACTTGGCCTTCCAATGATTCAGAGTGTGACAAGCCAATATTTGTATCAAATATTTGTCAATATAAAATTTAGGAATTTATTTTACTTAGATTTGAAATGTGTTAGTGATAAGTGTTCATTTGAGTATAATTTTATATCATATTCCTATATGCTTGGTATGTAATTTTGAAGACTTTTTGCCCACCGGCTACTTGAAATGTATTCATTCTAAATAGGGCAAAATACGAGGAACCCGTTAAGAAAGAAAGCATTTTGAGAAGAATCGGGACCTTAGAGCACACAGAGGAGCCCATATGGGCATTTATATTGGTGACATACACGGTAGAGTATCGCACTGAAGGAAATATTTGGCCAATATACTCTACCGTATGATAGACCGTATGGATATGGCTAGCACGTATACGGGCTAATATACGGCCCGTATGATAGACCGTATGGAGGTGGCTGGCCCGTATATGGGCTGATATACACCCGTATACGGGCATGTATATTGTAAAGTTTTAGCGAATCTGTAGACCTAGGAAGGGGGCAAATTGGTAAATCTCACCCCTAAAACCCTAGTGGTATAAAAGCCGACTAATTAGGGTTTAGGAAAGGGGGAAGCAGCTTTGGGAGAGAGTATAATCTTGGGGAAAGCTTGAAGATTGTCATCTTGAAGCTATAAGAAGAAGGGGAATCATTGGAAGAGGATCAAGGAAGCCATCAACGGTGCATTCATTAGTGTCATTCATTATGATTTCCTTGTTTGCTTTCATCTTTACTTTGGATTGTTACCCCCCTTTTATGGAGGGCAAATTTTGTAGATGCTTGGATGATTGATGAACCCTTGGACATGTTTTAATTAATGTTATCTCTCTATCTTTGATTGTTTGGTTGAATCTCATTGAGTCTATTGGATGTTTTAATGTAAGTTAATCTCTCTATAATGCGAGAGCCCAGAGGGATTTTCATAGTCCATATGGGGGAAGAAGTGAACACCTCCCCTTGTGTGGACCATCTCTAATAGAAAGGATTGTGAGTATATCGGGAACCCGGGTACTAAGGAGAGTGAGTCCTTTATATGTATTATTCTCATAATTCCTCCAAGAATTAGGTTCCCTAGAACATTATTGGTAAGGGCACTAGGATTAGTAGCTCACCTCGAGAGATGGAGTGAAAGCACCATAGGAACCTGTGGCCAAAGATCAACCAAATGTCGAGATAAAGAGTAGCATTCATCTTTTAGATGTCCAAGGGGGATTCAATTATCCAAGCACCCCCCTTTTATGATTGTTTAACCTTAACAGCAACTCGATTCCCTTGTTTGTGTTTTCAATTGATTAGTTTAGAATTAGTATAATCAACCACCTTTGGATAGATTAGATAGTAGATGAATAGTTGGTACTAGTACTTCCATCTTCCTGAGGATCGATAACCCAACTTTCAAGTCCACTCTATTAGTTGTTATGATCAGTACACTTGCGGTTGCATCGCATCAAGTTTTTGGCGCCGTTGTCGAGGAGAATTGGATTGCTAGGAAAGCTAGGAATTTACTACTTTAGTCATTTGTTTTATTTCTTTACTTTCTTTCTTTGTTTCGTTTTTCATTTAATTGAAATTTTGGATACTAATCTTCACTTTTTGAATATATTGTGAGGGCGCCACATGGTTATATCCAGGAGAGAATTATTTAAAAAGTTGGAGGCACTAGATCGGTTGATTGAAGAAAAGCTAGCCAATCAATCCACGAGTTCATCATGTGAAAAATTGTTGAAATTGTTGGAAGCCATCCAATTTGAGGAGGTGTATGCTTTATGGGGGTCTGAAACTAGCCCGATAACAAGGGAGGCATCTCAAGAAGGATCATATGATGAAGATGCACAGTACGATCATGACTTTCTAATGGAATTCTTAAATAAACAGAATAAAGTCTTTTTGCATTCAAGGGGGAAAGCCAAAGAAGAGAATCAAAATCATAATCGAGTAGCTATGAACATTGACCTCATACGAGATGCGAAGCACAACAATACACCCTCAGATTCGGAAAAGGAGTCCATCATAGAATCAGAGACAGAATTGGAAGAATTGGATGAGAACTTGAAGAAGTTAAAACCGTCAGTAGATGAGCCCTCACAGTTGGAGTTGAAAGAATTACCTAGTCTTCTTGAGTACGCCTTTTTAGCCGAAGACTCAATGCTCCTGGTTATCATTTCATCTAATTTGACAAGTCTACAGAAGCGAAAATTACTACAAGTCTTTAAGAGACACAAGAGGGCCATAGCATGGAAAATATCCGATATCAGAGAGATCAGTCCATCATTTTGTACCCACAAAATTCTTATGAATGACAACTAGCGACCTTCTATCCAACCTCAAAGGACGCTAAACCCAAATATGCAGGAGGTGGTCAAGTCAGAAGTGCTCAAGCTCTTGGACGCCAGAGTCATTTACCCCATCTTCGACAGTGCATGGGTGAGTCCCGTCCAAGTGGTACCGAAGAAGGGAGGAATAACGGTGGTCACAAATGAAAAGGACGAATTGATCCCTACAAGAACTGTTACAACCTTGAGGGTATGTATTGACTATAGGAAGTTGAATGATGCCACAAGGAAGGATCATTTTCCTTTACCATTTATTGATCAAATGCTTAAGAGACTAGCCGGACACTCTTATTATTGTTTCCTAGATGATTTTTTTGGGTACTTCCAAATTCCTATCGCTCCCAAAGATCAAGAGAAGACCATATTTACTTGCCCCTACGGTATTTTTGCTTACTGCCGTATGTCTTCTGGGTTATGCACTACACCGGAAACTGTTCAATGATGTATGCTAGCTATCTTCGAAGACTTTGTGGAGAACATTATGGAGGTATTTATGGATGACTTCTCGGTCTTTGGAGATTCATTTGACTTTTGTCTCAAAAACCTAGAGAAGGTGTTAATTAGAAGTGACGAAACCAAACCAACCTGGTGCTAAGTTGGGAGAAATGTCACTTCATGGTCCAAGAAGGAATTGGTTTTAGTCAGAAGATTTCAAGCAAGGGTATTGAGATGGATAAAGCAAAAGTTGACACTATCGAAAAACTACCTTCGCCAACTTCAGTGGAAGCCATCAGAAGCTTTTTGGGGCACACCGGGTTCTATAGGAGATTTATAAAGGGCTTCCCCAAAATAGCCAAACCATTGACCAAATTGCTAGAAAAAGATGCTCTCTTTGAGTTTGACGAAGGATGCTGAGCGACTTTCACTATCTTGAAGGAGAAGCTTGTGCAAGCTCCGATCATGACCACCCCAGATTGGAACCTCCCATTTTAGCTTTTGTGAGATGCAAATGATCATGCAGTCGGCGCAGTTTTGGGACAACGGAAGAACAAGCACTTCCAACCCATCTATTATCCTAGCAAGACATTGACGGATGCCCAAGCAAATTACACTACCACCGAAAAGGAGCTTCTTGCTATGGTGTTTACATTTGATAATTTCTTACCTTACTTGGTGCTTTCTAAGGTTGTGGTGTATACCAATCATTCAGCACTTCGTTATCTCATGACTAAACCGGACGCCAAACCAAGATTGATCCGTTGGGTTCTACTATTGCAAGAATTTGATTTGGAAATAAAGGATAAACGAGGTGCTGAGAATCTAGCCACTGATCACTTATCCCGATTGGAAAACCCAAATAGAGACTTGTTGAAGCAGAGGGATATCATGGAAGAGTTCCCGGAGGAGTACTTATACAACCTTCAAGTGATACAAGAGTAAACACAGGTGATTAGTGAGGAGAAGGAAACACCCTGGTTCGCTGACATTGCAAATTATCTAGTTATTGGATCTCTTCCAAGGTCCTATAACTATTCACAAAAAAGAAGTTTTTATCAGAACTGAAATATTATACATGGGATGATACTTACCTGTTTCGCATTTATACCGATCAAGTCATAATGAGATGTGTCTCGAAGGAAGAAGGGTTAAAAATTCTGGAGCATTGTCATGCAGGGCCTGTAGGTGGACATTACAGTGCAAATAAAACAACAAGGAAGATTCTCGACGCGGGATTTTATTGGCCAACCTTATTCCATGATGCACAAAGATATGTCCAATCCTTTGATAGGTGTCAACGATGCGTCAATATATCTAAGTGAGATGAGATGCCAAAGAATTCGGTTTAAGTATGTGAAGTATTTGATCTTTACGGAATTGATTTTATGGGGCCTTTCCCTACCTCTCACAGAAATAGATTTATCATGGTGGCAGTAGATTATGTCTCCAAGTGGGTAGAAGCACAAGCCTTACCCACTAGTGAAGCAAGGGGAGTTGTGGGAATCCTTAAAAGATTGTTTTCTCATTTTGGGACCCCAAGAGCCATCATTAGCTATCGAGGGACACATTTTTGTAACACTCAATTTGCTAAGATCCTAAAGCGATACAATGTAGTCTACTTTACCTCTACTCCATATCACCCTCAAACAAGCGGGCAACTGGAAGCCTCATAGGCCAATAGAAACCTGAATCAAGGACCTTTCTAACAGTTTTGTTCACACCATAATGCCCTTCGGTCAGCCCCGCATGGAAATGCCCCAAAATTTTTCAACCTTCCTCCCTTGAGACACACCTTCTATCTATTTCGTCGGCACAAACTCAAAATAGGTATGGGTTATACCAAATATAGTATTTTAGAACTGCAGAGAATTCTTCTTTTGTTAATGAGTGTACTCATTGGGGAGAGTTCCCGCAGCCAAATAATTAGAGAAATCAGCAAACCAAGGAGGCTTCCTTGGCTCGCTTACCACTTGGATGTTATACAAGTGCTTCTCCGGGAACGTTTCATTAATATCTCCCTACATTAGGGCACCCCTCTTTGGGTCTTCAAGTCGGGACAAGTGGTCAGCTACTAGATTTTCTACACCTCTTTTGTCCCTAATTTCCATATGAATTTCCTACAACAACAAAATCCAACGAATTGGTCAGGGTTTAGCATCTAGCTTGGTTAATAAATACTGTAATGCAGAATGGTCAGCATAAACTATGACTTTGGATCACACTAGGTACGAGCGGAATTTATCAAACGCAAAAACTGTGGCAAGAAGTTCTTTTTCAGTAGTGGTATAATTCTCTTGTGCTCCAGTTAGGGTTTTGTAAGTGTGATGAATAGGTTGAAAATGTTTGTCTCCCCGCTGCCCCAAAACCTCTCCAAAGGTGAAGTCGCTCACATCGCATATGAGTTCAAATTGTGAATCCCAATCGGGCCCATCATGATAAGAGCTTTGATGAGTTTCACTTTGAAAACACTAAAGGCTGCTAAACACTCATCATTGAAATCAAACGGAGCATCATTCTCAAGCAAATTGGTCAATGGCCTAGCGATCTTGGAGAAGTCTTTTATAAAGTGTCAGTAAAACCCTGCGTGCCCTAGAAAACTCTTTATTGCCTTAGACGAAGTAGGTGGAGGTAGCTTTTCAATTTTTTTCAATTTTCGCTTTGCTACCTCTATTCCCTTCTTTGAGATTTTTTGACCCAAAACTATCCTCTTCCAAACCATGAAGTGGCATTTCTCCCAACTCAGGACTAAGTTAGTCTCCTCACATCTGTTAAGAACCTTCGCTAGATTATGGAGACATAGATCAAAAGAATCTCCAAAAAATAGAGTTGTCATCGATGAATACTTCCATGATATTTTCCACAAAATCCTAAAAAATATAGCAAGCATGCACCTTTAGAACGTGGCGGAAGCATTGCATAATCCAAAGGACATGCGGCGATATGCAAATGTGTCATATGGGCAAGTAAAAGTGTTTTTTTCTTGATCCTCAGGAGCAATGGAAATCTGAAAATACCCCGAGAAGCCATCGAGAAAACAATAATTTGAATATCCCGTCATCCGCTTCAACATTTGATCGATGGATAGTAATGGAAAATGATCCTTTCTTGTGGCATCATTCAACTTTCTATAGTCGATGCAGCCTCGCCATTCGGTAATTGTTCTTGTAGGGATCAACTTATTCTTCTCATTTGTTACTACAGTCATCCCGCCCATCTTTCACACCACTTGCACTGGGCTAACCCAAGCACTTTCTAAAATTGGGTAAATCACCACGGCGCCCAAGAGCTTAATGACTTCAGCCTTCACTACCTCCTTTATGTTTGGATTGAGTCTCCTTGGAGGATGAACAGAAGGTTTGTAGTTTTCTTCCACTAAAATCTTATGTGTGCAAAAGGATGGGTTGATGCCCTTGATGCCTGAGTACTTCCATACTATCGCTATCTTGTGCCTCTTGAGTACCTATAGTAATTTTTCCTTTTGCTAGTTAGTTAGATTTGCTATGATAATAACCGGTAATCGTGAATTGTCATCCAGAAAAACATACTCAAGATGTCCAGTAAGCTCTTTGAATTCTAACACAGGAGGTTCCTCAATGAACGACCTCATCTACTTCTCATTATTCTTCAACAGGTCATCAAATTCAGTTAGGGCTTTCACAATTTATCGATCCTCTAAACCTTGGTATGAATCATTATCCTCTTTTTTGGAGGCTGGGGTGGTTTCCTCTTGCACTTGTACTGACTAAATCTCTTCTTTTGCACGTGTGTTGTATACCAAGTCATGATTTCCCATGTAGATTTCTCCTATTCCGCTCACTCCCAAATCAATATTCGTAGGGGACCATAACGGTTGCCATTTATCTTCCATATGGTATATGGGTTGCTCATCTTTTGTGTTACTGAGCTACCGAAAGTATTCATGTTCCTATTAAACAAAATTGTCAAATACCCTTTCCCTGTTAATATTCTCCAAGAGGTTCAGATGCTGTTGAGATACTAAAGAATGGTGTTCTCTCAAGGATTCCAAGTAACATAATACACATAATTCTTCATCGTGATTGTCCATATGCTATTCTTCTTGATGGGTAGGTTCAAGCTATCTATTGTCGGCCCATTCATTAAGAATTTCCAACTGTAAGACTAGTAGGTGTATCATACTAGCCATATTTTGGTGCTACATTATCTACCAGTTCTTCGTTAAACAAATAGAGAAATTGGTTAGCACAAGGAACAAAAGTAATAACCAAAAGTAACAAGAAAATGAAAAATTAAAAACTTAAGCTAATGACTAGAGTAGTAGATTCCTAGTGTTCCACTTAGCCTTGGTCCCCAGCAACGGCGCCAAACATTTAATCGTTTACCAATACTACCGCAAGTGTACAAGTCACGCAATTAATAGAGTGGACTACGGAAAAGTCAGGTATCTAACCAGAGAGACTTAGAAATACTAGTACTAGTTTATTGTTTATTATCTAGTTTATATAAGAGTTGATGGAGTTCTAATCTAATTTTTAAACTTAAAAAACCTAGAAATCAACACACATAAAAAGAAAAAACAAGGTAAACTAGTGAGGGCAATCAATCATTAAAGGGAGATACCCGGGCAATGAATCCCCTCCAGACTCTTGTGAAAAGGATATGGTTATGGATTCCTATATTGATGAATACTATGTTATAGACTAAAGGTTCCTATAATACATTCATCGCTCTCGCGAGGCGATTTCTAAAGTTAATATACTCATTGCATGAACGTTCTAGGAAGACTATGTCTTGGAAGAACTATACGAATAAGAAATTTTAATGAGTCTCTCACCTTAATACCCGATCTCTCAAGATATTCCACGACTCCTCTTTATTGAAGTAGATTTACACCGAGGTGGCATTCGCTTCTTCCCTAGGTGAATCCTATTGACAATCCGAGCTGTCGCAACATAGATAACCAATCCATACAAGGCATCCAATAGATCTCAAAACATGAAGCATTCATTCAAACATAGAAATCCATAACACAAATTAAATCCTAATTCGAAGGTTCATCATACCCAAGTATCCAACAAGTTAGTTCTCCATCACAATGGAACCAAATCCAATACAAAATAGGAGAGAAAGGAATCAATTATAATGTGAAACACTCTTCCCTCCACTATTCCCTCCATCATTGGCGAGGACCATTGGTGGAGTGCGCGGAGCTGCGATGAGAATGTCCCTTCAATGCTTGTCAACACCTCCTCGACTCCAAGATCTTCAATAAACCTTAATCTCAAGGTGACAAAGGAATAGGAGCTCCAAGGGTTGAGAGAAAATCCAAAAATTGTTCTAAAACCCTCCTCTTCCCTATTTAGAGTCCCTTGTGTGTTTTAGATATATGCTGCCATCTAGGTTTGTATGAGTCCAAATCCAAAATAAAAATAAGTTTGGTTGAGCCAAGATCTCGATCCACGCGGATAGTTATGCGGGTGTGTGAGTGCCTGCACGCTTCTCAAGAAAAGATTGGATGACTGTTGCCGGACGGGGTAGCGATTATCCCGCGAGCTAGCCGGATCCAAGGACCACAAGGAAGAATAAACGAAGAACCAAAAGAACCAGAGAAAATAATTTTATTCAAAACTCAATAATAATAAATCAACCCACAAGCCGGGTTAAATAGCTTTCAAAGACTAACCTAGAAACCCTATCATCTTATCTAAATTTGCTAAAATTGACAAATCATTATTTAAAAATAAACTTATCTAAATTTAAAACTCTAAACAAATTAGATAACTAGTAAAAAACCAAGATCAAATCGGGTTCAAATCCTATCCTAATTTGGCATATGAAATATTACCAAAAATAGAAAAAAGACCGAAAACCCTAATTCGGCGGATTCAATATTTTTAAAAATAGAAAAAAAAAATAACTAAAATTCTCTCTAATATGATGTTCCCATGTCGTGCACGCCGCAAAAAGCTTTCCGAATAAGGGTCGAACAACCGATTCTGATATCCGTAGCCAAAGTTATGGCCAAAATACCGAACCACTCAAAACCGACCCAATCTTGGAATTGACTCGATAACTTCCTATCTTTACGTTGATCAGCCAACCCAGCACCAAAATTTGACTCGAGCCTCCTACATCAATGACCAACACAGATAATTACACGGGCGCGTAGGCGCCGGCACACTTCTCAAGAATGTGCTGGGTGACCCATGCAGATGCTACCCAGGTGTGTAGATGCTCACGTGCTTCTCAGGAAGACTAAAATTGGTCCACGTAGTTGACCGCATAGGTACGTGGTTGCCCACTCTCTTCTGAGTAAAATCTTACACTTGTCTACAGGATCACACGGAGATGTTGCGCGGCCATGTGCGTGCGTGTGTAACCAAATTTCATATTCGCTCGGGTGTGTGCATGCCCACGTGGCCTCTATTTACTTGATTTTCACTTCAAATGATGTCGAATCGCTTCCTTTTTGCACTTGAGGCTTTCCAATGCGCTATAAATTAAAATTAACACAAATTAAGTACCGATGGGATAAAACTACTCCAAACCACGTGCATAATGTATATATAAATGGTATAAAGATATGATCAATTGAACGCTTATCAGGACCTATAGCTTAACCTTATCTAAATATTCCATTTTGAGCATCACTTATGTGCCTTCATGGTTGTGGGATATTATGGGAATCTATGACTTTGAAACTAGACAGGAAATTTCATACCGGAGCTTCAACATCATACATCTATGTTCAGTAACCTCTTTTCCCTTTTTGTTTTTCATGTCATAATTTTGTTCATTTCATATATTGGATACATTGGGGACAATAAACAATTTAAGTATAGGGGAGGGGTTAGCTATTGTTCATATTGCTTATGATGGGTGCAGATTTAAGATAATCGATGATAATTAATGACTGGGAGTCCTCTTTGAGTCTAAGTTTACATTAACGTTAGATATCAAAATTTTTCAAAATCATATATATATTTAGTCCTGCTTTTACTTGACACCTTACAAAAGTTTGAGCACAAAACATGGACTTTGTTGTCACTTGCCTCTTTAGGTTCGGACCCTAGACAGTTTAACCATTAAGAGGTGCTGATATTTTCTGATAAAAGACAGAGAAAAAAAGAAGAAAAGAAAAATAATAATAATAATAAGGGAAATATGTAAAAATTGTTGGAATAACCAGAAAGTCGGATCCATCAACAATGCCCTACCGGCCGGCAAGTCAGATCCATTAAGGATGCCCTACCGGTATAGAAATGATGGTAGAAAGGGCTATCACCTTTGAAGAGTTTAAGCCACTCTTGAGTAGTTGGATCTTGGGCATCACAAATGTTCACTCATTTGTTGTATGAAGCTACTACCCCCAGTTGAAAGTGTCAAGAAGAGTTAATTTCAGTACATAAGGTTGAGACTAATTGGGTCAGGCTTGAGTTAGTAAACGGGGTGATTGAGCCTAATGCTTATGCTTATACCACAAGCGTATGGGTCGCATCAAGTAGTAAAGTGGACTATGAAAGTCGGATATCGAACCCACAGAGACCTATGTCACTAATCCTATCTACTCGTCTGCTACCTAGTCTATCCAAAGATTTGGGTGTAATTCTAATCTAAGTTCTAAATTAAAGGTGACTTTGAAATCAACTCGATGTGAGTAGTTATGGCAATCAATCATGAAAGGGAGATACTCGGGTAATGAATCCCCTCCGGATATTTGCAAGTAATGGCAAGTATGGATATCTAATTGAAGATTGCTATTTTATGGACCAAGGGTTCCTATAGTGCTTTCACACCCTCCGTCGATGCGAGTTACTAACCTAGTACCCTCATTGCATTAGCGTTCTAGGGAACCAATATCTTGGAAGAGATGTGGGAATAATACATCTGAAGGAGTCTCTCACCTAAATACCAGATCAGTCGGCATATTCACAACTCTCATCTATTGAAGTAGATCTACACATTAGGAGGCATTTGCTATCTGCACCAATATCAATCCTATTTGGAATCTGGGCTATCGCAACTTAGATAAACAATACCATACATTACATTCAATAGATTATGAAAAACATTGAAGCATTTATTCAATTAAGAAGTCCATACAAGTAAGGGTCAAGTACTAATCCGGAGGTTCATAATTCAATTAAGATCCGATATTCCTGGCTTTGACCCGACTAGATCTACTTTACCGAGACTTTAACATTTGTCCATTATCTCCCACTTAATTAATCTAGATTAATTAAACTTAATAAATTTCTCATTTAATTAACCGGGCTTATACTATACATCCACCTCCAACTATTTCAAGTAAAAGTGGCATGGCCCAATAAAGCCTTCTCTTGGGCCCAATAGTTGCAAGCCTTGATTTTAAGCCCATTAACTCCCGATTTTCTTTTAATTGAGGTTTAAAATGATTAAATTCATTTTTCATGGCTAATTAAACTCATTAAGATATTTGAAAATTATAAGGTCATTTATTAGATAATTTGGGGCGTTATATTAACAATCCTGCAAGCATCAAGGAAGATCAAAATATACAACCGCATAATGAAAAACAAGAATTTTATTTAAGTTGAGTAAGGGTAGGCCCTAGCTCATTAGTACAAGTCCTAAGATAGTAAGAGTAGCGGGGATAGGCCCTCACTTACTAATACAAACAACTTAACAATCATGGAGGGGTAAGCCCATGCCCACAAAGACTTAACAAGATAATATGTTGTCGATCTATCATTAGTCCATCTCAGGACCAACTACAGGGGTGCTATGGTCAATGTTCTGAGGTGGTGATATGGACTCGGGAAAGGGAACCGGGCTAAGGTGTGTGCATTGAATAGGGCGAGAACGCAGTGGAGGTCTTCCCTTATTTGTCGCTGGTCTTCGTGCATCTGTATGTGGTTGTCCATGACTTGCCATAATTCTGCTTTCAGCGCTTCCAACTCCTACACGATTGGGTTTCTTTGTCGAACTATGGTGGTGGTATCCCGTCGATGATCCAAAAGTGGAGGGGAGTGAGTACAGAAAAGGAGTACAAGTCGGAATGTTGGTGGCGACTAGGGTTTTTGAAAAGGAGAATGAGGGGGGAAAATGTGGGCCCACCCTCTCAGAGGCATCTTTCTGAGCTGTGTGGGCTGGCATATGGCAGCACGAGATATAGTGCGGGTCGGGTGTACATAGGTACGTCCACTCGGTGTGCCTACGCGAGGACTTAGTACTAAATCGAAAGCTATGCGGATGTTGCTACGGGCGCACCAGCTTCCGCATGGCTTCTTTTATACATACCTGAGAGTTGTGCTGGCGCTGGTGCGCCCGCACGGTTTCGACACGCTTCTCTCTACGGGTCAGTTATGAAATTCTCCTAACAAGCCCCATACAAACTTCTCTCTATCGCGCTAATTCACTCTTTTAAGCTCTCTAACATCCACCCAATCGATATAGGATCAGTGTCTATCTTAATCCATGAGGGGATAAAGGGTTGTGTCACTTTATTGTAAGGTAAGGCGAACTAGTCCTAAAGAAAACAGAAAAAGAGATTCTTAGAACCTTGGGTTGCCTCCCAAGAAGTTCTTGTTTAATGTCACTAGCTTGACATTCCTGGTCTCATAGTCAAGGAGGGTCAAACATCTGAGTGCTCTTACTGATTTCCCTCAGAGTGTTCCCATCATAATATAGCTTCAGCCTCTATCCGTTCACCTTGAATGAGCCATTCTCCTTATAGCTAATTTTTATCGCTCCTTGAGTGTGGGCCCTAATAACTGTGAAAGGCCCTGATCATCGTGAGCGCAATTTTCCTGGGAAAAGTTTAAGTCGAGAGTTAAACAACAATACTTGATCCCCCTCCTTAAGTTGTCTCCGCTGCTTAATTAGTCGATCATAATGTTGCTTGGTCCGCTCCTTGTATAACTTTGAGTTTTTTTACATTGTATATCGCCATTCATCTAATTCGTTTAGTTGAAGTTTCCTCTTTTCACTCTCAAAGGATGGGTCACAGTTCAAGAATTTAGTTGCCCAATAAGCTATATGTTCTAATTCCACAGGTAGATGGTATGGTGATTGAGCCTAATACTTATGTTTATACCACAAGTGCACAGGTCGTGTCAAGTAATAAAGTGGACTATAAGAGTCGGATTTCAAACCCACAAAGACTGAAAGGTACTAGTACTACCTATCCGTCTATTATCTAGTCTATTCAAGAGTTGGAAGGTGTTTAATTAATCTAAACTAAGAAAACCTAAGAATACCTAAGAATTGGATATCACTAATGATCTGATTGAATCTTGAGGTAAATCAATCATAGGAAGGGGGTATTTAGCAATGATCCCCATCGGGTTTTCCTAAAGATAGACAAGGGATATTAAGGTTAACAGTTACAATCAATTGGATCAAGGATTCCAATATCACTTTCACTCTCGTTATCGCGGCTAAATTACTAACATTAATTGGGGCTCTAGGGAATCTATTTCTTAGAAGAAATACAGGAATAAGACATAAAAAAGAGTCGCTCTCCTTAATACCGAGTTCTCGGTAAACTGGCAATCCCCTCTATTAAGGTAGTTCTAATATGAGGAGGCGTTTGCTTCTTCCCTCAAATGAACCAATTGAATACTAGGGTTGCCGCAATGTAGGCATTCAATACCAGGAATAACACTCAATAGATCTCAATGATAAAAAGCAACTAATTAATCATTAAAATCCAATATTAACAGTAAATATCAACCCAAGGGTTCAACATGCCCAAATAACTACCAATTAGTTCTCCATGAAAAAAGAACACAAATCAGTTATAATAGAAGAAGAAAAAATCAAGATAAATACAAATAAACCTCTCTCTTATGTTCCCTCCACTGTTGAGGCGCGTATAGATCTGCAGCAATATCTCCCTTCGATGACATAGCTATCTCCAAGAGGATTTCAAACCCTAGTTATCTATGAGCTCCATGAGCTCCAAGATCTCCAAGACAGCCCAAAAGATGGCCAAAGGCTAAGAAATGGTTTCCAAAACCCTAACCTTGATATTTATAGTCCTGAACGCAATCAAGAGAGAAAAAGAGAGTTTCCAAGGCATTTAATTTCAATCAGATCAACATTACTGCATTCAGGCCCAAGCCAGACAGGACCGTTGGTTTGTCAGAGGATCGGTCTAGGTCTTCATATTTGATTCTCTACGAATGAAAAACCCCGTACATTTCACCTATGACCTCGTTGATGACCAGGTTGATGCTTTGTACGGGTTCGTTTACTAAATTAGGTCTGAACCATTCTATTCCATCCTAATTAGACGGTCTCGTTCAGGGTTCAGATGACCCTGTACGGGGTCATTTGGGATTCATACAAGGTCGTCGAGGGTCTTCAAGTGTCGTTCTGAGGTTCTACGATATAGACGGTCCCATCTGCTACCAGACGGGTCCGTCTGGCTTCATTTTAGTCTTATTTCAAGTCTGTGCAGTCTTTATAAAGCCTTCGATCGGATGACCATTTCACCTCAGAATGACCTGAAATTTTAACCGGGTGTTCCTGACTCCTTTTTCTGCAATCTAAACAAGAGATTGGTTTTAGAGTTTTGTAAGTTCTCCAATCAAATTCTGATCTCTGATACTCTTTCAGGATACTCACAACCCTATCTCCTCCTCTCTTTCTTTGCTCCTTTGTCATGGAACACTCCCTCTTGCTTGAAATTTAAACTTTCCATCCCCTGATGTGTCCTGTTTCACAAAATTAACACATTTTAAGTATCGGTGGGCTATACAATTCATCAAAATCACATGCTAAGTATATGCAAATATTATATAACAATATGGTAAAGTAAACACTTATCACATGTCTTCCCATAGACCAACCGGTATGGAGTATTCTCGGGGGATGTCTTATATGCAGTTCGATATGCCCATAAAGCATCATCTAACTCATCGGACCAATCCCTTCTATGGTGCACAATTTTCCTTTCTAAGATGAGCTTCAACTCTCTATTGGACACTTCCACTTGACCTCTTATTTCAGGATGATAAGGAGTCAAGGTGCTGTGTATGACCCCATATTGCTTAAGGGTCTTGGCGAACTGTGCGTTGCAGAAATGAGTGCCTCGATCATTGATTATGGTCCTAGGTATGCCGAATCGGGAGAACAATTTTTTCAGGAACTTAACTACACATCTAGAATCATTTATGGGTAACGTTCCCATCGAGACGTAGTCAACCACAGCTAATATGAATTTGTTCCCATTGGAGTTTGGAAATGGACCCATAAAGTCTATACCCCAAATGTCAAATACTTCACACACCTAAATTGGGTTTTATGGCATTTTGTCCCAGCGTGAGATATTTTCAGAACATTGACAACTATCACATTGGCGAGTGAACTCCAGGGCATCTTGGAATAGATCGGGCCAATAGAATCCTGCATCAAGGACCTTTTTCACCATTAAATTTGCACTGTAGTGTCCCTCTACTGGCCCTGAGTGGCAATGACCCAGAATCTTCCATCCTTCATCTTTGGAGACATATCTCCCAAGTATCTGGTCGGTGCAGATGCAAAATAGATACAGATCATCCCATATGTAATATTTAAGGTTAGCAAAGATTTTCTTCCTTTGGTAATATGTGTAGCCTTCGGGAAGTTTCTTGGTAACTAGATAGTTGGCATAATCCGCAAACCAAGATGGTTCAGTATCCTTACTTAGTTCTTGTAGTTCCTCGCTCACTACATGTATGCTATATAGCCGCTCCTCAAGAAAGAATTCATTATTGCCTTCCTCTTTTAAGGCCTCTCTATAATAGATGATCTGCAGCTAAGTTTTTCGCTCTCCATTTATCCTTCTCTAAATCAAACTCCTGTAGCAACAGGACCTATCGGATCAGTCATGGTTTTGCATCAGATTTTGTTAATAGATAGCGCAGAGCAGAATGGTCGATGTAAACCGCGACCTTAGATAAAACCAAATATGAGCGGAATTTGTCGAGCTCTTTTTCTGTTGTTGTGTAGTTCTCCTGTGCATCAATAAGGGTCTTGCTAGCATAGCATATAGGCTGAAAATATTTATTCTGCCTTTGTCCCCAGACTACTCCATAGCATAATAGCTTGGATCACACATAAGTTCAAATGGGAGTCTCCAGTCTGGTGTTATCATAATTGGGGCTTGGGTGATTTCCCTCTTCAGGGTAGTGAAGACAGAAAAGCATTCGTTGTTGAAGTCGAAAGGAGCATCCTTCTCAAGCCGTTGGGTTAATGTCCTAGCTATTTTGGAGAAGTCTTTTATGAAACGTCGATAGAACTTTACATGCCCCAAGAAACTTTGTATAGTCTTGATTGATGTAGGTAGGCATAGTCTCTCAATTGTTTCTACCTTGGCTTTGTTTACTTCAATGACCTTGTGAGAGATTTTATGACCGAGGACTATCCCTTCGCGCACTATGAAGTGATATTTTTCCCAACTCAATACTAGGTTAGTCTCCTTACACCTAGCTAACACCTTCTCTAGATTATGGAGGCATAGATCAAATGAATCCCCAATGATATAGAAATCGTCCATAAACACTTCCATTATGTTCTCTGTGAATTCCTTAAAGATAGCAGGCATACATTGTTGGAAGGTAGCGGGTGTATTGCACAATATGAAGGGAATACGGTGATAGGCAAAGGTGTTGTAAGGCCATGTGAAAGTAGTCTTCTCGTGATCCTCCAGGGTAATGGGGATTTGAAAATATCCCAAGAAGCCATCAAGGAAATAGTAGTAGGCATGTCCGGCTAGTCGCTCAAGCATTTGGTCAATAAAAGGTAATGGGAAATAGTCCTTTCGTGTGGCATCATTGAGTTTCCTGTAGTCTACGCAAATGCGCCATATAGTCGCCGTTCTTATAGGGATAAGTTAATTCTTCTTATTGGTTACCACGGTCATCCAGCGCTTCTTTGGGATCACTTGTACCGGGCTCACCCATGCACTATCTGAAATGGGGTAAATGACCCCGACGTCGAGGAGTTTAATAACTTTGGATTTTACCACCTTCTAGATACTTGGGTAGAGTCTTCTTTGAGGTTGAACTGATGGCTTGTAATATTCTTCCATCAGAATTTTGTGGGTGCAAAATGATGGGTTAATCCTTGATGTCTGTAATATTTCCATGCTATTGTTTTCTTATGCCCCTTGAGTACTTGTAATAGCTTCTCCTTTTGCTCGGGGGATAAATCTACGGCGATAATGATGGGTAATTCTGAATCGTCTCCCAAGAATGCATACTCGAGATGCCTGGGAAGCTCTTTTAACTCTAACTTCGGGGGCTCTTTAATAGAAGATTTTGATTTCTTATCATCCCACTATATCTCATCAAATTCTTAGTCTTCTAAGTCTTGGTCTGTTTAGGAGTCTTCCCCGTATATGATCGATAGATCAAGCTCTCCTGGTGTCTTCATATTATGCACTACATTAGAAGCTTCCATTGATATCGTATGAGAACAATAGATTCTATCTGGAGCACAAAATTCTACCATCCCTTCCAGTCCCTTTCCAGCTTTCTCATGTGTATACGAAGGGTGTTGTTGTCCTCTTGTATCCACACTGCCCACTGAAACAAGATCTACTAAGTAGACCCCTTTTATTCTATTCTCCCTTAAGTTAACCTCGAGAGGGTCTATTGGAAGGTGTTGTGTATCATCTATATCGCATGTGTGTTGATTGGTGCGTACACTATTAAGCTATTGAAATTACTCTTGCTCTTGCTGGATGAAATCATTGAACACCTTCTGTCAATCTCTGTCTTTCGAAGTGGGGGCGTGCTCTTAAGATCCTGTATAATAGCATTCCCTCAAAACATGTAAGAAGCATGTTATACATGATTCTTCATCAATGTACCCCCACCCCCCCCCCCCCCCAACCACCACCCCCATGTAGGGAATCTTGATATACGGATTCAAAATGCTTCGTGTCAATCCATTCGTTTATAGCGCTATCTCTAATTCAAGCAATTCCCTCGCCCCCGCCATGAATTTACAGTAGGGGGTTTCCACTTCTAAACACAAACAAGATAAAGAAAGATGAGTAATCTGAATGAACACAAATACAAAAATAAAAAAGAACAAAAAGAAAATTAAAAACCTCAAATTAAGACTAACTAATAGACTCCTAGAATTCCGAGTGACCTAAAGGTCCCTAGCAACGGCACCAAAAACTTGATTGAGCATAATGCTTATGCCTATACCGCAAGTGCAGAGGTCGTATCAAGTAGTAAAGTGGACTATGAAATTCGGATGTCAAACCTACAGAGACTTATGTCACTAATCCTATCTACTCGTCTAATACCTAGTCTACTAAAGATTGGGGTATAATTCTAATCTAAGTGTTAAATTAAAGGTGACTTTGAAATCAACTCTATGTGAGTAGTGATGGCAATCAATCATGAAAGGGAGATACTCAGGCAATGAATCCCCTCTGGATATTTGCATGTAATGGCAAGTATGGATATCTAATTGAAGAATACTAGTTTATAGACCAAGGGTTCCTATAGTGCTTCACACCATCCATCAAGACAAGTTACTAACATAATACCCTCATTGCATTAGCGTTCTAGGGAAGCTATATCTTGGAAGAGAGAGGAATAATACATCTAAAGGAGTCTCTCACCTAAATACCCGATCTCTCTGCGTATTCACAACTCTCATCTATTTAAATAGATCTACACATGGGGAGGCGTTCGCTATCTACACTAGTATAAATCCTATTGGTAATCCGGGTTGTCGTAACTTAGATAACCAATACCATATATTACATTTAATAGATTCTCAAAAACATTAAAGCATTCATTCAATTAAGAAATCCTTGCAAGAAAGGGTCAAGTACTAATTTGGAGGTTCATCATGCCCAAGAATCTAGCAAATTAGTTGCCCATCAAAGTAGAACACAAATCCAACACAAGGTTTGAAAGAAAAAAAATAAAACATGATATGAAACACCCTTCCCTCCACCGTTGGCGAGGACTGTTAGTGGAGTGTGCGGATTTGCAATAAGAACGCCCCTTCGACGCTTGCCTCCAACTTCTTGCTCCAAGATCTTCAATGAAAATCCTAATCTCCAAGGGAGAAGGGAAAGAAGCTTCCCAAGAGAGATGATGAGTCAAATGTTCTTTCTAAAACCCTAAAATCAACCCTTTATAGGGCCCAAGCCAATTTACATAAATGGTATCCAAATTGGGTTAAGTGGAGCCAATTTTGCCATCAAATCGGGTCCAGTCGCGTTCGATTTCCAAGCCGTATGGGCACTTGTGCGGGCGCACAGGCGCCCGCATGTAGTAGTACCATGTTCGTGCGTTGCAGGCTTCGGGCGCTCGGTCACCCACGTAGGTCTTAAACCTTCGTATGGGTGCGTGCGGGTGCGTGCGGGCGTACCACTGGTCGCACTGCTCGCGGGAAGATTTCTGAAGCCTGTGCTGGATTGTGCGATCATGTGGTGTGGGTGCATAGGTGCTTATGACTAGCGTCCTTTACTTCGTGTGGGTGGGTGCAGGCACACGTATGCCTGCACGACTTCAGTAAAATATGGAAACAGCCTCAATGTTTGCCGAATTGCTTCCATTTTGCTCTTGAGGCTCTCCAATCCCTTGTAAATGAGAATTAACATAATTTTAAGTATCCTTGGGCTAAAATTACTCAGAATCACATACATAATGTACATGAAAGTGGTATTAAAACATGATCCATTGAACTTTTATCGTGGGGCAAGAGAAAGGTTTACACACAGATGTGTGGGGAGTATGAGTGGAAGACAAGACCTATTTCATAAAAATCTTCATGGCACTAGTACTGTGTTTTCCCGGACACCAAAGAGACTCTAAATTATTTTGTAAGATCGGAGATCATGCATACATCTTCTTTCTGGGGAATCATATTCTCATTGCTTAAGGACAAAAAAATGTTTAAGTATGGGGGAATTATGATGAGTGCATAAATATACATATTTTCATATCATATTTAAATGCACTTTATATATCTTTTTGCACTCTTTCCTCTACTTTTTTTGCTTTTTCAGGTGTTTTCTTGTGATTAGAGAGATAATTAGGTACTCAATAGAAATGAAGCAAATACTAGAGCTATTCGGAGCAAAAAGAGCTAAGAATTCACTTATATAGAGAGTGACACTACCCTCAACATGGGCGTGTCACGAGTGTGTGGAATTAAAAAGATGATTAATCCAAGAGTGCCCAGATTTATCTGACAAGGTCGTGTGCTAGATGACACGAGCATGTGGAGCCTGTGTATAAGACCGTACACAAGTTGAAACTGCGTTAAGGACTCCAGAGAGGCACACCTTCACACACACACCCTCAGACACGGCTGTGTGACGTAATTTTAAGTCTATATAAAGTCGTAGGATCTAAGTTTCAGGGGAATTTTGGCAATTCTTTTCTCGGGCGCTTAGGGTTTCGGAGAGATGTCGAAGCCGGAGGAAACATCACTCTAGGGAGTCTATAATGTTTATTAAGTTCTCCTCCTTAGTTTTTTGTGATGTTTACTTGTAGTATGAGAGGCTAAACCTTTTGTGGTGCCTCGGGTCCTTAAACCTTAGGATGAACTTGTGACTTTTTCCACTTTTTAATACTCGGTTTTCCTTTTTGACTATTTCTGTGAATTATCCAAAGTGTGTCAAATTCTTGTGGTTTGTTAATGGGAAAGCGTCGACCATATAATTAGAGTTGCTTGATGCATAACGAGAAATCGCGGTCAAGCTAGATCCTAACATAGATAATAAGGGGCGACGCATACCAAGAGATTGGGTGATTCAGTGTGTTGTTAATGCAGCATCAACTCGCTCCATGGATGAGGGTATAACTTAATAGTGGGAACAATAGAACACTTAATAATGATAATACAGTCATATGGCGAAGTCATTGTATGGGACTAGGGTTTTACTATCACGAGAGATCGTGGTCAAACTAATTTAGGGTTCCCCATGATCCAAAAATATATCAACTAGGTAGCTAGTATTAGGAAATTAGTCAACAAGGGATTCCTAGGGGATAGAGATCCGAGGTGCCATGTCCTCTTGACTAATATCCCTAGATTACCAATTATTCACTTTCGTTAGTTATCTCTTGATCTTTAGTTAGTGTTAGATCACCATCTACATTCTTAGGCTAGATAATAAGATTCCAATTAGTACTAGCTCTGTTAGTCTGTATGGATACGACTATCCTATCTTCTCGGTATTTTACTACATGGGCGAGTTCGTGCACTTGAGGATAGCAATATGCATTGCATAAAATCACCCTCAAATTTTATAAAGATATAGACGAAGAATTTTAAGATTAATAGCTGAAGAAATCTGGACCAAGGACTCCTATAGTGTATTTGATCCCTCTCTTGAAGAGATCACTTGAAGCGATAAATACCTAGCATCCTCACTGCGTTAGCATTCTAGGGAAACTAATTCTTGGAAGGATTATAGGAATAAGACATAGTAAAGACTCTCTCTCCTTTGTAGCCAATCTCTCAACGTACTCATAATCCACTCTATTGAGGTATACCTGCACACGAGGAGGCATTTGCTTCTTGATTGTAAGCCTAATGCTTATGCTTATACCGCAAGTGCACCGATCGTACCAAGTAGTAAATTGGACTTTGAAAGTCGGATGTTGAACTTACAGAGACCTACGCCACTAATTTTATCTATTATCTGCTATCTAGCCTATTCAAAGGTTGTTGACATCCTAATCTAATTTGTAAATTGAAAGTGACTTGAAACCAACTTGATGAGAGTAGTAATGACAATTAATCATAAAGGAGAGATACTTGAGCAATGAATCTCCTTCGGATGTTCATAAATTGGGGAAAGTATGGATTTAATGAACATTAGGTTAAGAATTCCTACAATTCTTTCACACCCTCTGTCGAGGCGAGTTACTAACCTAATTTCATCATTGCATTAACATTCTAAGGAACACACATCTTCGAAGAGTTGTGGGAATAATAAATCTAAAGGAATCTCTCACCTAAACAACCGATCTCTCGGCGTATTCACAACCCCCACCTGTTAAAGTAGATCTATATATATATATATATATATATATGTATATCTATAACCCTATAGATCTAGATTAACACTTAGAGTTGTTGTAACATAAAGCATCAATACCATACATTACATCCAATAGGTTCTCAAAACATTGAAACACTCGTTCAAATATAGAAGTCCATACAAGCAAAGTCAAACATAAATCTGAAGGTTCATCATGCCCAAGTATCTAGCAAGTTAGTTCCCCATCAAAGGGAACACAAATCCAACACAAGATTCAAGAGAAAGAAATGAGACATAATATAAAACAACATTCCCTCCACCATTGGCGAGGACCGTTGGCGGGGTGTGTAGGGATGCCCCTTTGATGTTTGTCGTTACCTTCTTGCTCCAAGATCTTCAATGAAGCCCTAGTCTCCAAGATGGAGGAAGGGTGGGAGCCTCCAAGAGAGGTGATGAGTTCCATGTTCCAAGCCCCTCCTCTCAAACCCTAAAATCCTCTATTTGTAGGGTCCAGGTCAGGTTACATAAATAGTATCCAAATCAGCAAAATCTGGATTCAAGTCAGCCATAAGGGGCACCATGGAAAGGATCACACACACATACGTGTAGGGTTTGAGTATAAGGCAAAACCTATTTTCTATAAAAACTATTTATAACACTCATCATTTTGTTTTTCCCAGCCATTGGAGGGACTCCCAACTATTTTGAGATCAGAGATTTTACACTTATCTATTTTCTTTATATGTTTTCTTTGCTTGAGGACAAGCAAAAGTTCAAGTGTGGGGGTATGATACGTGCACAATTATATATATATTTTTATCATATTTGCATGCACTTATCCTGTTGTTTCGCATCAATTCCTCTGTTTTTGTTCTCCACTAGGTTTGTTTTGTGATTGAGCAGGTAAAATAGATACCTGGAGCAAAAGGAGCGAGAAACGGGAAAAACCACGACGAAACAAGCTAAAAAAAGGGCTTTATAGTGATGTGTATGGCCTAGGCATATTTATGCACATTCATGCACCAGTCCATTCTACTCTTTGTACTCAAAATACGTTAAAGACACGTTGCACCAACGTGTAGATGCTGAACACGCCCGTGCATCCTGAAGCCGAAATCTTTGAACAAGCTGCAATGTTACAGAATTTATTTAAATATATCCAGGACTCCAAATCCAATCTCCACCATTCAGATCGAATACAAGAAGTAAAAAATATCCAGTTAAAATTTCAGGTCAATCCAAGGTGAATTGTTTATCTGATCAAGCGCTTGATGAAGACTGCGCAGACCTTGAAAAGCTGCATGGGTGAATACACGGCCGTGCACTAGGTCGTGCATCTTAAAGTTATCCGAAAATACATTGATTTAATCTCAAATTAATCCCCAAGATTATCCAGTAATAAATACGGTCGTACACTATTATTTTGGAGCCTATATAAACCCTATCGGAGGAAGAGATCGATCATCTTTTTGGCAAGAGCCCAAGGGGACTTTTGGGTAGATTGGTCTTCGGCGGGTGTTTCGTGTGATGACTAGGATTCCAAAGAAGATCAAAGGTGGAGTAGACAACGACCAAGGGAGTCCCTATGTTTTCAATTATGTCTTTCTCCGGTATCTTTGTTATGGCTTCTATTAGCATGAGAGGCTAAACCCCATTGGTGGTGCCTCGGACACATAAACCCTAGGATTATTTGTTAATGAAATTCTTTTATTTATTGGTTTTATTTTATTGATGATACTTGTGGGTCTGTGCTTGATTTATATGGTTGTATTTGCATGAACCATGGTCATATTCCTCGTTATATTATGGTAGGGCACATACGTGCTTAAGGTTGTGACTTGCATGTCTCTTTGTGCATTAGTCTATATCTCTCTCGGTTAGATTATAACTAGGCATAGGTAATGAGTTCGATCTGCATACCGAGAGATCGGATGTGACATCTAGATGATGCAATTATCAAACTCCCAAGAATTAATCAATGGATTGCCAATACTTATAATTCTATTATTAACAAAGGAATTCTAGGAGGATTGTGATCTGAGGTGCCACGTCTCATCTCTGATTGCCTATAACTTATCAATTATGCGCATTAATTTCTTCTTAGGGTATTCAATCAAACTACAAACAACGTATTCTCAACTAGATAGCAAAAGATAGATAGTACTAGTATCCTAGTCTTTGTGGATTCAACAACCCCACCTTTGGGTACTTTACTACTTGATCGACCCCGTATACTTACATATTAGTCGTCGCACACCTTGTGTGTGCATCAGAGCCCGAGGGGGATTCATTGACTTAATACCCCCCTTCTATGATTGATTTACCCCAAAATTCAATCCGGTCATTAGTGCTATCCAATTCTTAGGTTTTCTTAATTTTAGTGATTAGATTAGTTTAGGACACCACCCGATCTTGATTAGGCTAGATAATAGATCAATAGTTAGTACTAGTACTTCTTAGTCTCTGTAGGTTCGATTTCTGACTTTTTAGTCTACTTTATTACTTGATAATGACCACGTGCATACTTACCGAAAGCACTCAATCAAGCGACGCGTCGCTGACCACGGCTATAAAAAGACATGTTGCCTTCTAGGGTTTCCAATCTCTGTTTTGAAGTGGAGACCTCAACTTGGAGGTAAATGTGGCAAGAAGAAAGCTGAATCTATTGCTACTACCGATGATATGGAGGACCTTAAGCTATCTTAAGGAAAGAGAACTACAAATAAGGGCTACGATCTTCATCATCTATTATCTTTATTGATTTTAGCACTTGTTATTGAACATAGATGTTTCTTTGCTTGAATACTTTGAGTCTTTGAGTGTGAACTTCATGTTATTTGGCTAGAACATTTTTTCTAGGGTCGTACGACGGTTTAGCCATGAATATATGCATTATCTTTTGATGGTAAAGATTAATAGCTATGCAGACTATGCTTGTGACATGGTTTTTATCTAGTTGTTGGACCGGGAGGCAACAACCAACATCTAGATGAATATCATTGGACTGGAAGGCAAGGATAGACTATTGCCCTTCAATTGGATGTTAATGTTAGTATAGGAGAATTGTGCATCACAAGGTAGAAGCCCGGTGTGACAGACTGGCATTTGTTACAATATAGAGATACATTGTAGATCATCCATAGTCAGAGCATTTGACTAGGAATGATAGTATATAACCCCATTTGACAGGTGGAGGTAGTTAGGTATACTCTTTAACAATAAGGAATTATCGTATGCGTCCTTGTGCGTATGTAGTTCCCTAGCAATCATCTGAATAGCACTTGCCCTATAGTTTGATATCCATTACCAATCAGAGAAGAAAATCTATATCATGTTTATACGTCATGCAACCCTAGATTCTTATATCTTAATGTATACTAGGGATGGCAATGAGGCGGGGCAGAGACGAGGCAGGCCTCTACCACCACCACCCTGCCTAAACCATCCTCTGCCCCGAGCCCCGCCCAAATAGTAGAATTTTGAATTCCACAACCGCTACCATGGTTTTTCTGCATGTCCCGCCCCACCCCGCCTCGCCTTGCCTCGCCATGCCCATATTTTTAACCTTTAATACATGATTGCAAGTTGAGAGCTTGTGTTTTATACTTAGAAAATTGATGATAAGCTTTACACAAGCATTCACAATGAACATGAGTCGATGATCCTATCATTCTTGTTAAAATTTTTGTAATTTAATATATATATAAGGGCACACAATTTTCTTAGTGGGAATGGGCGAGGTGAATTTAAATAGATTCTAACCAACCCCCACCTCACCCCGCCCTGTGCCCCACTCTCCAACAAAAATAAACCCCCCCATTCAAGGCGGATCGGATGGTAAACTACGAATTGGCTTGGGTTTTGCCATCCCTAATGTTTACCCCAGAACTCTTTGTTATTTCACTACTTTCCTAGATCATAGCTTAGTTTAGTTTAATTTCACTTAATCAATCACTGGAGGTTCAGAGTACCTTAGTAGGTTCCTATTCAGTTGACCTTCACACCACTCCTTGTGGAAATTGACCCCGGTACTCACCGAGTTGTATTACTTTGACCAAGTACGATTGCGTGTAGAGGCATAGTATTTACACTTGCCGCCCATCAGATCTTTTCCCGCTTAACCTCTTTACCCATATAGGCCTGCTTTTACGGCAGGTGAACTCTATGGTCACGTAATATGTCTAGTTGTATGTCCACGACACTATAAAGTGGTTGCTCTTTGAGTTTTTGTATCACATGTTTGTTGGCCCACTTCTTAGAAGTATTTGGATGGGATGTCATTTCAATCCTCCTCCACATATATGTGAGGCTTTTATTGTTTTGATCCTGAATACTTGAAGAGTATCATCTCTCAACGCATGGATATACTGCTGACAATCATCCACTATACATGCGACAGGGACTCTTTGCTTATCATTCTTAAATGAACTGATAGTCAAAATTAAGCTTGATAACAAAGGCCCGTAAAGCTTCCTAAAGTATTCCGTATTTTGAAATCTCTGGCCCACCGTTTCGATCACCACAGAGTCTAATTCTAAGTGCTCTGCCATGCATAGGTTCATTTCTTCACTTTGTGATGACAGCATTGGGACGAAAACCCTACATAGAACTGAGAAATTCAGAAAATACATGCTTTAGTCAATTAATAAGAAAGAAAATACACGCTTTACCAAAAATAATAAATGCTTAAGTCATATACTAAGTGGAAATTGGAAAAAATAAACTCTTTCGCCGTATATTAAGCAGAATCTCCAAAAAATAAATGCGATGGTCGTTCAGTAAGCGGAGACTCCAAAAACTCTAAAAAATAAACATTGTAGGTAATAAGACAAACTTCAAAAAATTAAAGTCTTCAAAATAAGCGAAAAATTCAACCAATAAATGATGAAGGTCGTTTACTAATCGAAAACTCCAAAAATAAACGTTGAAGGCCGTTTAGTAAGCCAAACTTCAAAAAATTAAAGGTTTCAACCGTATAATAAGTTAAAACACTATAAAATAAACATTGAAGGTCATTTACTAATCTAAAACTCAAAAAATAAGCGATGAAGGCAGTTTAGTAAGACAAACTTCAAAAAATTAAAGGCTTCATCCATATAATAAGCCAAAACTCCATAAATAAACGATCGACCCTTTACTAAGAGAAAACCCCAAATAGTAAGCGCTTAGGCCGAATAATAAGCAAAAACTCCAAATGATAAACGGTTCGGCGTTTAATCAACCAAACTCCAAAAACCTAAACGCTTTAGTCGTTTAATAAGGGAAGACTCTGAAAAATAAACACCTCGAGCGAATATTACGCGGAAACTTCAAAACATAAATGTAAAATCTAAAAAACAAATAGGAAACCATTGTACTTAGTATATGATTCCCTTACAAAAGAAACAACAAATTTGTTTGACGCAAAGAATATACAAAATCTAGCAAAAAGACAGACAAATCAAAAGGTAGCTTTTATTAGGGGGGATCAGATGATTCTGCCCTGTCCTCTATTGTCACAGCCCTGTTCTCAACGATCATGTCCACCACTATCTTCTTAAATATACGATACACACTGCACATCCACAAGAAATCCCCATCTGACTTAACAGAACATATAGCCTTGTGATCATCTTGGACGACAAACTTCAATCTCACACGTGAAGCTTCAAGGCTCCAACGATTGTAGATATCCTCTAACACAGACTGTCACGAGCGCAACATGGTAAACTCAACAACATGGCTTTCTTCTTTGTACCTTACAACAATATAGATGGCTTTTATTAGCGAAAGGGGGGTGAAGATATCAACTGCAAAAGCTTAAAGGGAAGGAACGAAAGCAAGAATGCAGATGATGAGTTGAAGACACACTCACTAGATCGAGGAGGTAGTAGACTGGACGAGGAAGCTTGGTTGCCAAGTAACGCTTTAGTATGGCGAAGGTAATGATGATGTGACTGGACGAGATATCTCCCTCCAAAACAACCAATTGAGATAAGGGCAATCTTTCCAATTTTCAAAAAAAACCTAACAATCCACTAACGCGAGGGACCTGGTGGGAAGAATATCAAAAAGTAGGGACTAGCAAGAAACTTGGAAAGTCAGAGGGGCTGTCCAGGAAATTTGAAATATGTCGGGGGTTATACGGTAATTTTCTCTTATTAATACAAGATTGATATAATAATAAATAGATTATATTTAATTTAAACATGATAAAATACTACAAAATATTGTATAAAATATGTTAAACATGACAAGGAAGTTGGAAAGTCAGAGGGGCTGTCCAAAAATTGAAAATATGTCGAGGACTGTACGATAATTTTCCCATATTAATACAAGATTGATATGATAATAAATAGATTATATTTAATTTAAACATAATAAAACACTACAAAGTATAAATAAATATGTATATATATTGTTAGGTTGGAAATCTGGTCTCCTCTTGTGATCAGGACCGATCCGATCCAACGGTTAAGATTTTGTATTTTTTTAATATGGACACTCACGATTGACTGCAGAGAAGGACTAATAACCACTCTCGTTCAGGCGGAAAACCTGCACAGGCAAAGATAGTGGTCGGAGTGGGTCTTTTTGCCCGGATTTAACTCCGACGATCAAGTTAGCAGGAAGAAGTGCTTGTTTCTTGAAATATGAGATTTTTCTTTGTTAGAATTTTCCTTACCTTTGGGTTCTCTGCTTCTTGCCTATTTATAGGATCTTGTTGAGTCTTATGTTAGTTCTTTTTTTAGAATTCGGAAAATGTCCCATCCCTTGTCAGGAAAGCTGGGCAGGTTGGCCAAGTGGGCCAAGTGGAGTGTTTATTCCTTAATTCCCGTCCCCTCCATTGTTAGTGCGAATTATGGCATCTTATCTTCTAGGCTGGATTTCCTCGGAATAAAGATCTTTTTCTGTACTTTTTCTCCCTGCCATTTGTCTTCCCAATGTTTATTCTTTGTTCATGTCTTTTTGTTCAGGAAGGTTCGATTGGAGATCTTAACAGCGGATTTGGGGGAGGACAGGTGGTTCTGTTTGACTAGCCTGGATTTATTCCCGGTGAGTCGGACGGGTCTTTGGGCTAAGGGGCCTTCTTTTTTTATATGTTGTTTTACTTTGTTCTTTGCAATGACGCTATGTTTTTACATATCTAAATACATATAATCCTTCTAATTATCCCGGGTATTTATTAATCTTTTTTTTATCTCGGATGTCTGTTAATTTCTTTTGATTTTCTCTGTCTCTCGCACTTTCCCTTTTTATTGAGTGTGTGAGATAGAGGTTTAAACCGAGGTGATTTTGGTTTTGTTTGTGAGTCTCTTCTGGGCACAGTTCAACATTTATTCCGTATCTTTTTGTATCTTGTGTCCTGTTTATAGAGACATTCCGACTGGCCACATGGTTTGTTACGTGCAAGACAAGGTAATGATGAGCGCAACGGCCTGCCTTCGTGTATTAGATGCTTGGTGCGGCATGACGTTGTTTGGGGAGAGAATCAAGACCGTTTGAGTGGATTTGACTGTTTGAGTAAATTCCACGTATCATCCATCTAATTTATGCACTATTTTGATGGTACAATCAGGATTATTGCTTCGATCCGACGATTGGGGTTTTGTTTTTTCAATTCTGAAAAGGGGGGCTAGGGTATGTAAAAGGTCTCATCTGTTTAGCCGCAGTTTTCCTTCCAATGCTTCGAGCTTTCTCCTGCTCTCAAGCGATCATCTGAGCGGCATTTTTCCATTCCTTGGATATTGTTCTTTTTGCTAAGGTAATGGAGACTGATCTTTTAGATTCTAGGGCTCCGGTTCCCTCTCATTCTTCTTCTAGTTCCTTTGCTTCTCCGTTTGTCTCCTCCCCTTCTGGTTCTATTTCGACATCTCTTCCCCGCTCCTCTTGCCATAAGGGTCCGGGGTTTACTGGGGTACAAGGTTTAAGGGTCCACCCGGAGTTTTCTAGGGTAGAGGGAGGGAGTCGAAAGTTTTTATAAGCATCCTTATGACGAAGAACAGTGCTCAGTTGGCCGATTATTATGGGATTAGTTATTCTACTTTTGTTGTTAGGGAGCCCTGTTCCGAGAAGCAGGCTAGTTCACCGTGGAAGGGCGAGATCGCCATCTACTAGGATACCTTGTTAGGTGGTCTTAGGCTTCCATTTCCCGGTATTTTTAAGGAAATCTTAGAATGTTATCAACTGTGTCCTTCTCAATTGACTCTCAATTTGTGGAGAATCCTTTGTGGATTCGTTCTAGTTTTTAGCAATTATGGTGTTGCGCCGACTGTTCACTGGTTTTGTCTCCTTTTTAGTTTGAACCTAGAACCCGATACCGATTGGTATTTCTTTTCTACTCGTTCCAAGAAGAAATTTTTATGCAAGGTTCCCTCTTCTATTAAGCGGTGGAAGAGTAAATTCTTTTCCGTGTCCTGTAAATCCAGATGGGATGTCTAAACTAAGTGGGAAGTTCCTCGGACAGAGAATGTGATTGAAGAGGGAAAGACAGCCACTCAAAAAGCTCAGTTTGAGACTCTTAAGGGGATTTCTGGGGTTTCCATTAACACGTATTTGACGACAGAAAACTTCTGGAGGTACCGACTGGTTGTAGTGGCTGGTAGAGCTTGTTTGTATTTTATATGTCAAAGATTGTAATTTTGCGACTATGTCTATCTCGATTGCCTTTTTATTCCGCAGGTGAACCGATGGAAAATCTTGAATATGCGAAAAGTCTTCTGGCCGACTTCTAGGGCGTCGTTCAAGCTCCCTTGCCAAGAAGGAGAAAGAAGGGTGTGGGAGCGGCTAGGAAAGGGAAGGAGAAGAGGGGAGAAAATACCTACAAAGAAGAGAATAAGAAGATGAACAAAGACAGGGGTTCTTTCGAGATGAAGGGGCTGAAGGTGATACTTCCGGGAGGCTCTTAAGGAAGAAGAAGAAAAGTGGCCGGGAAGGGTCAGGTAAAGAAGCTAAGCCAGCATGAGTGACTCTGTCGAGTCTGGTTATTTTCGAGGAGCCTTCTTCCCCTGATGAAGCCAGGACGCTAAGTCAAGTCCTCCGAAAACCACTTCAAGCCCTTCGAGAGGCTTACGTGAATAACTCAGAATCTAGGGCTTTAACCTTGTTTGGTTGGGAGTTATCCCCAAGGGATAACCTCAACACAGTTTCCAATGAAAAAGTTTTTCCCGCCAAAATCCTTAATTAAGATTTAAAAATATTACCCACCAATATATAATCAATACATCACTATCTTATCATTAATACCTTTACTTTAAAATTTCCCTCCAAAAATTTCAAAACTTTTCAAAACTTATTCCTAATCCCAAGTGGGGATAACTCCCAACCAAACACAACCTAAAGGTTCCTGATGCTTGGGTGGCTGGGGCTGAGCCAGCCATAGCACGAGTAGAAGCTGTCGGTGCTCCTAATAAGGTGAGGACTCGGTTTTCGACTTTGTCACATAAGAGGGAATTTCTGGTTGGTGCTTCTACTTTGGAACAACTAGGGGTTTTTCTTTGGTAGGGGGTAAAGGCGGAGGTCGGTTTTTATGATAAGGTAGATCGAGTCCCTGCCATCAACCCATCTTCAAAAAGCGACAGAAAGGTTTCGAAGGAATCCTTAGTCATTAAAGTGGGTCCTTCTCTCGGGGGCTTACTTTTCAAGGATCCTTCAATAGTGGCCGAGATGTTGGAGGTCATGTAGTCGGAAGACGTTGTTAGGGGTTTGCGGGAAGCGGAGAGGGAGGAGATCACCACTCAGCTTGTCTTGTCTTCCGCTACGTTATGGAGATAAAAACTTTCGAGTCATTTTTCTTGTTTGTTTCCTATTTGACTTTTACTTAATTGGCACAGGTCAATCTTTGGGTGGATCGTACTAGCAGCCTTCTCCAGAAGGACGTCATTATTAATCCTCACTCGAAGGTTCTAGAGGAGCATGAGGCAAAGATTGCTCGTCTTAAGGGTAGAATTTCTAATTTGGAAGCCTTGTCCAGTGTTTTGAATGATAAGAAGGCCGAGGCTCTAAGGACGGGAGATCTGGTTGTAGGAGAAAACTGTGAACTTCTAGCAAAGTTGGTGTTGGTTAAGAGAGAAATGACCTTACTCAGAAGTTATCTGATTCTAAGAGCTCGCATATGGCTATTAAGGCAAGTGAGAAAAATATTCAGGACAAAGCGGATGCCTTTGCGGAAGAGGTAATGAGGCTAAAGGAAGAGGTAGGGTGCCTTAATAAAGAGAGGAAAATCGTAAGTTCCGAGAGGGAGGCTTTGGCATTGGCTTAGAAGAATGTGGGGGATCTTAAGGAGCAAGTCTCAGAGCTAGAACTCGAGTTGTCTCAGCTTAAGCAGGGGAGGAAGAGTTAGACAACTCGAGTTTTTTCGATCTTGCAAGCGGTTATTCAGCATGATCCAATCATGGACCTGTTTCTATGGATTTTTCGTTGGTATTAAAGGTCTTCCTTAGCCTAGGGGGTGAATCTATAGGTGTAAGGGCCTCGGCTGGCGGCGAAGGCCCCTCCCTGTGTAAGGATTTGGGGGATAAGTCCAGTGGTAAGGGGACTTTGGCTAAGGATGAAGATCCTTGCCCTGTGGAAATCTTGAAAAGACAGATAAGGCGACTGCTAGTTAGTGGTTTTTCTTTCTTATTTTCTAGATAAACCTTTGTAAAGGTTGTTGTCGTGGCGGTTTTTGTATGCTATATTTCTGTAACCAAACTATAAAATTTCAATGAGAAATCCTAAACTTTACTTTGAGATGTTTTATTTCCATGGTTTTTAAGCCATTGTGGCTTTCAAAGATCCCCCTTGGAGCAAGAGGTCCCTTTCCCGCCCTGATGCGGATGAGTTGTGAGACTTTTGTCTTCCTTGAATGATTTCTAAGCAAGCTTTTTCCTTCGGCCCTCTTTAGAGGGACTTGAGGTTTTTGTCTTGGTCCCGTAGAGGGATTTTTAACAGGGACTTTTTGCCTTGGCTCTATTAGGGGGATTTCGGATTTGAGGTTTTTGCCTCTGCCCCATTGGGGGATTCTTTAATCGGGATTTTCGCCCCGCCCCTTTTTAGGGATTTTGAGTAAGATTTTTCAAAGAGATGTCAATCCTTCTTGTTCAAGCACGGATCATTCGAAATCATTCCTTTTATTGGTAATAATGTCTCAAGTGTTTGGCATGGTACGGGTGTTTGAGGGTTTTTCCTTCCATGTTTACGAGCCATTAAGTTCCTGTTCAGACTATTTTCTTTACGACGTACGGACCTTCCCAATTTGAAGTTAGCTTCTCTGTTCGGCTCTTATTTCCCTGGAATTCATTTTCCCTTAGAACTAGATCTCTGAGTTGGAAGTGGACTTCTTTCACCCTGGAATCATAGAACCTTTTCCCCTTTTGGCGGTATGCCGCAGCTCGGGTTTCGGCAACTTCTCTGTCACGCCCCGACCCTGATCCCGGGACCTCGAGCACGCGCACAGACCGGTCGTACCCAAGTAGAGGCAAACCCCACTCGGATACAAGGCCTAAGGGAATCATAGCAGATAACAAATACCTCAAAATTTAATAATCAGATAATATCAGAGTCACAACGAAAATCTAAATCAATAAGGGTTTACATACCCTACACATGGTCAAGGCCCTATAAGGGTCCTACAATAACACCACCTCAAGAACAAGTGTGACCTGAGGTTCTCGAACCTCTACAAAATCAGCCTAACCCCTCACTCAACTCCCGAGTCGAGTCACCTACTCGGGACCTCAAAAAGAAAGAAGGGAAGCAAGTTTACGAGCTTTGAAAGGAAAGCCGAGTAAGTACCCATGAGGTCACAAGACATAAATGAGCAATATGTCAAATAATAAGGTCACAACACCAAGAAACACAACTCGGGAGTCTACCGGAAACAATCCAAAGGTACGACCCACAGTAGCAATGTAAGCCCTCGAGTTCTCGCGGATGAGTTTCAAGAAAACTCAAGAATCACCCCTACCAAAGATGTCCAAATTTATTTGTCGTAAGCACGACCTTTTGGTCGCTCAATTCGACCCTCAGGTCGCAATTCGGTAGAACTACCTCTCCTACGTGTTAACACGATCAGTGTACCATGCCCACTGACATGTAAGACCACCAGAGAATTGCCTCTCTGGCAAGGCAGACAGAAACGCCAGGCGGTCCTGTCCCTGAACATTCCCTTATCGGAACTCCCTAGCTCCACTGAGTCCGGGCAGTAGAACAAACTCAACCTACACACACCCACCCACCAAAGACAAGCACCGCGTGTGTCTCTATGGTCAAGTGCCGCATAATAGGAGGCTATGCTCAATGAGTACGCATACTCCTCTGACGCATACCTGCAATGCCTGCACACAAGCACCACGAACCTCCACAGTATCGCCTCGGTCATAGGTTGGTATGCTCAGTGAGCATCAACGAAGAGATAGTGAAACCACGCACTCCTATCCGGATGGAGCACAGGCTCACGTGTTTCCACGGCCACGTGCCGATCAACGGATCCTCGTGATCAGTTAACACTACCTCTAGCACACCAATCACACACATACCAGGGAAAGACATCAAAAGAATATGTATGTGCATGCATCCAAGAATATCAGGTACCAAACAAAAGACATGCTAACAAATAGCATACATTAAATCAAGAAAACAACTAGCCAATAAATAAGGGAACTAGGCAAGAGCACTTACCTCTTGTTGGAACCAGAAGTCTTCCTAGTATCCTCTGGAATGTCTTACAACTCCCCGAGAGTATTTGGCATACATAGGCCCTATTAGAGTCAAGATTTCAATAAATCCCCATATCTCTAATTACACATGCATGCCTATCGTTCTTGTTGGGCATAGAGCAATAGCAAGTTTGAGAAAGTTTATGGGCCATTGGGAATCAAGAAGAGAGGTGAGAAGAAGGAAGAAAAGAGAAGAAAGCTTGAGAGACTAGGAATTTATATAGGCCTCACAAGTGTAACCTCTACAACTCTTCACATTCTAAACCTCCCCCATAAATCCCAAGATAACACCCAAATTATTCCAACCTTTCAAATTCATAACCCCCATGGCACCCTTCCCATTCCAAACCTCCCTCATAAGCCCCAAAGACAACACCCAAATAATTCCAACCTTTCAACTTCATAACTAAGTTAACTTGACCAAGTTTCATTTAACTAATTTACCAATTAATCCAATTAATGGGTTAACCTAACCCATTTAATTAATTCAAATCCAATGTCAAGCTTAATCAAGTCATTGATTAACTTAAATTTGGATTAAACCACTTTGCTACTGGACTAACTCAAGTCATTTGATTCAATCAAATTAATTTAACTAGCTTGGATTCAACCCGATCCCTCTTTGTTACTTGACTAACCTTAGCCAATTAACTTGATTAGTTCACCCATAAATTCAAATAATGGTGTAGAACTAATCTTATTACTTGATCCAACTCCAAGGTTCAACTTAATCAAGTTGACTAACTCAATTACCCACTAGACTAAGCACTAGTCATCACGTTAAATCAACTTAGTCTAATTAATTTGATTTTCTTAAATTGATCAAAGCCCTTGATCCAAATTAAGTTGATCAAACTTACATTCCAAGAGTTGGGTTAGATCAATTGATTAATAGACTAATCATAGTCTTCTTACTTAATTAATCCAGTCACATCTTATTAATTTGCTCAATCTCAATTTGGGCCCAAGCCCAATTAGGCAAACAAGGTTAACCCAAGTTTAATCACCAAATGATTAAATCCAATTGAACCCATTAATCCTTTTAACTTTCAACCAAGTTGTTTGATTTAATCAACCCAATAGATTGGTTCAACTTAATTGATTAATCGTTGTCACATTAGACGGTCTATTAACAATACTTAATAACCTTAGTAATCTCTTAAATTATACCAACCATTAATCAATTAAATAAGTCACACGTAATAATAAATTATTCTATTATTTTGTCACACTACCAAGCTTCCCATATAATCAATTTAATTAACCTAGTTAGTTAACCAAACTGATTGTGTCACACCTATAATTCCATAGGATTATACTCAAGCATAATAGTTAATTGCTTTTTGTCACACTGCCAAAGTCCCATATAGTTATATCAACTATACAAATCAATTAATCAATTAATCAATTAATTGTCACACTAAGGTTTTAAACCCTTTTTAAAACTCTTAGTTAACTATAATTAACCAAGTTCCTTATTTAATGATTATTTCGTCACACTACTATGTTCCAAAATAATTAATCAAATAATTGTCACACCTCCATACAAATCATTTTAATCAACAGTGATTAATGACCTTAATAATGTCACACCACCTAGGTTTTTAACATTAATTCAAAACAGTTGATTAACCCCCTTAATGTTTGTCACATCCAAAGTTATTAATATTCACTTAAATTTAACCATCACCTAAGTTAATAATTAATTTAATTTAATTTAATTTTTTTTTTTTATCTTCTCCTACCTCCAGTTGCGGCCGAGCCCTACCAGAGAGCTCGCCGAGAAATCCATCTCTCCACCTGGACATTTTTATCGCCGGCCAATGACCACGAGCCCGTCTATGCAGCCTTGATAGCTTGGCTGTCCAAGGTGGTTCCCAATTCCCTCTCCCAGGAGCCTCCCCACAACCAGATTTCGTCATTACCAAGAGCCCTAAACCGCACTATCAATACATCAAACACGAAATTGAAACCGGTAGAGAATTCATACCTTAATTCCGGTTCTTCCGGTACCAACAGGAGTGACAGAGACCCCCTGTGGCCGAATCCCCCTTCTCCGACCAACCCTCGCCGGCGACCTTCTTGATTTCCTCTTTCTCACTGTCTCAGGGCGAGCCGGGGTGGGGTTCTTATAGGCCGGGGGCAGACGAAGCGTTCGGTAACGCTCCCGGCTTTATTCACGCTCAGTTTCGCCGGTACATTCTCCGCGCGAAACGCCCGGGGGAGAAGGGCGGCGCCCGCCGCGGCCGGCGGCCGTTTCAGTTGGCTGATGGGGTCGCCGTGCTTCGGGATCGGCACTTCCGCAGATGGACGCCTGAGATCACATCTCTTATTTCCACGGTCCAGATTAAAAGCAGTTGGCCTTGAGTTCGTTATCATCAAAGATGACCGGTTGAGATTTAATCTCACTCAACGGCCGGATTTTCTCCATTTTCCTAGCATCCACCACCCACTTAGATGGATCTGCTATAAACTACCCACTTGCGGTAGGATCATCCTTACCCAACCCTTTCTCCTTTGCCTCAGATTTGGTATAATGATGAGATGGATTCCATCTCAACTCGCCACGTGGCTCTATGAGAGCCTTTATAATGCCTCGAGATAAAACACTGCAGAGATGGTCTAATCTCAAATTGCTCATCCTCTTCTAAATAGATTTTCTCTTGAAAATTATCCAGAGGTCCCTGAAATATTTTTAGGTTACACTGCAGCCCAAGCCCTGTGAAAGAGGACAATTCCTCGCAAGTCCCTAATATTTTCTTAAGTCACAATTAAGTCCTTCACTGTGAGAGAGAAATTTCTATTTGGTCCTCAGTACTTTCCATAATTACCAAGAGGTCCCTCTGAGTCCCAACTAACCCTAATTAGGGTTTTAAACCTTTTAATCCTTTATTTTACCCTCTTTCCTTTAATTAAATAAACCACCAATCCTTCCTTTATTTAATGAATTCATCCCAAGAATTCATTCATTCCTCTTAATTACCAAAATACCCTTGGTAGCCCCAATTATACCCAACTAGGGTTTTCTCTTATTTCTTGGTTTAATTACCAAACTAATTAAAGGGAGTAAATACAAATCCATGTATTCAAAGATTGGGGAATTTTCTTTAATTAAAAAAAAATTAGAAATTTGTTTCTCCATCAAAATTTCATTTTGATCAAACCTTGGGGGTTTTCCTCATTTTCCAATTAAATAAAACCCAAAAAGAAATTTTAAATCCCCAAAATTCTTGGGTTTTACATTCTCTTTTTTTCTTCAGGAGGTCGAGCTTTGCCCAAAGTCTTTCTTCATTGGTTTCCGGGGAGAAGGTTTATATTCGTAGGGTGGGCATTCCTATTTCCACCGAAATGACGGCCTTTGTTCCGAATGCGAGGGCAAAGGGTGTTGCCCCTATTGGTGTTCGACTCATCGTTCAAATACCCATAATGCACTCGGAACTTCTTCTACCCAGCTGGTTCCGTCTCTGAGGACACGAGCTTTCAGTGTTTGAAGCAACGTCCGGTTGGTTACCTTGACTTGGTCGTTCGCCTGGGGGTATGTGACTGAAGTAAGCTTGATTCGATCAATAATTCCGAGCGGGAGCTTTTGAAGGCTCGATTATCGAACTGGCGTCCGTTATTGGTAATAAAGGCTATTGGGATCCCAAATCGGCAAACTACCGTCAGCCATAAGAAACCTTGGCATGTTTTTTCTGTTATCGTAGCGAGGGGTTCTACCTCTACGCACTTGGTAAAGTAGTCAATGGTGACTATTAGAAACTTCATTTGTTGAATTGCAATGGGAAAATGGCCTAGTATAGCTTAAAAATTACCCGTGGTATGGCCGAAGACAAGCTGTGACTCAGAGTAGGCGCATAGATTTTATACTCCAAGGCCTTTGGCTAATTGTAGCCCGGCAATTAGAGCTCATATTCAGCCTCGTTATTGGTTGCTTTGAATCGGAATTCAAGAACCGTAGAAGTTTGCCATCCTAAGGGGGAGCGTAACACTAGGCCTGCTCCTGCTTTTTCCTCGATGGTTGATCCGTCTACATGCATGGTCTATAGGAGAAAGGAGGAGTCTTTTTTCTCCCGGGCTTTCCATGAGTGCTTGGCCTTCATTTTCAAGAGCGGTTAATTCTACGATAAAGTCCGCCAGTACCTGGGCTTTGATTGTTGTTCGGGGTTTGTAATTGATTTCGAACTCTCCTAGTTCGATTACCCATTTAGCTAGCCTGCTGGAAGTTTCTGGTCGATGGAGAATCTGCCTGGCGGGCTGGTTAATTAAGACCGTGATCTTATGGGCCTGGAAGTACATAGCCATGGATGTCGAGTTTAGGATGATTTGCAGAGCGAAGTCCAATTTTTCAAAAGGATGGTATCTTGACTTGGCATCACTGAGGACCTTGCTTGTGTAGTAAATTGGTTTCTAGATGCCCTCTTCTTCTTTTAAAAGGACGGTGTTGACTGCTCTAGTAGTGGTGGATAAGTATGTGTAGAGTTCTTACCCGGCTCGGGGTTTTGACTTAAGATAATCTTTGAGTTGTTGGAGGGTTTTTTTGCATTCTTCACTCCAGTCCATTTTCTGTGCTTTTCATAGTGCCTGGAAAAAAGGAAGGTTCTTTTCCCAGGCTTTTGAGATAAAGTGCCCAAGTGCTGCTAGGCGTCTGTTTACTCTTTGGATTTCTTTGAGGGTTTTTGGTGATTTCATTTCAAGTATGGCTTTGATTTTTTCTGGATTGGCTTCTATACCTCGTTAGGTCAGCATAAAACCCAAGAATTTCCCAAAACGGCCTCCAAACTCGCATTTGCTAGGGTTGAGGCGCATTCCATATGTCCGTAGGGATTGGAATGCTTCTTGTATGTAAAACCCAAGGATTTTAGGGGTTAAATTTTTCTTTCTTTCCTAGTTTTTTGTTTTAGTCGTGTGGTTAATAAGGGAATGTTCCCAATGTCAGATTTGTTTGAAATTCCTATTTAGAATTTAAACATTTAGTTGATTAATAGGTTATGTCTAAGCACCCTCTAAGTTTTATTTAATTAATTAGTTTATTAAAGATATGTCCCATGCTAGGAGGTGAAAGGAGGGATTTAATTAGTTAATCCCTTAATTGGAATTATTTGGAATCGCCAAGGGCAATTTTGTAATCATGCGTGATTGGGGGAATTTGAAAAGAATGAATAAATTTCATGGAATTATCCATGAAACTTATTTGATTACTTGATAATTTATTTAGTTAATTATGGGAGTTCCCAAAATTTGAAATTTATTGGATTTGATTGGAAATTTACAAGGAATGAACTTATATGGTTAAATTGTGATTGGAAATTCAAAATGGAATAAATTTAATTGTGGAATCAACGTTTTTAGTTTCTTTAATTAGTTTGTAAAGAAAATTAAGGGAAATACTTAAATTTGAAATTTATTGGAAAGAAGAATATAGTTGGTTGATACCTTATTAGCGTTAATTGGGGCCTTCAGGGATCTATGGGAATTTTAAGAAAATGGGGGTCTTAAATAGATTAATATTGTTATGGGTGATTAATGATAGGAATCATGGTATAAGAAATAAATAGTTTGTTAGTGGTTAAGGATAAGAAGTAAATTTGAAAGATAATATTATATATGTATAAATATATGATGGTTGTTTGACAGAGTTAACAATAATGACGTGATTGGATAAATAAAGTATATATATATATATATATATATATATATATATATATATATATATATATACATGATCCAGATTATCTTAAATTTAAAAAAAAAATAATAAAATAAAATAAAATAGATTATATAATGCAAGGCAGAGGTTGTGAGTTGCTGCCAGTAATAGTGGTTGGAATTTGCTTCAAAACGCGTGGGGAGAAGCTTCACGTGACTTCTGATTTGATTGGATGGCTATGATTTAAAGCCTAATTTTATTAAATGATCCAACGGCTGCAATCACACGCATTAGCGATGCAAGTATGATAACGCATGAAATTTAAAGGAGAACGGGTTTTGTTAAAAGAGAATCGGGTTTCCCATAATTGTTCATGATCACTATGCACGTTGGGGAGGTTCCCAGTAGTCCATCGTGGTTGGAATCGCGTGATCTCAAGGCGCGGTCTCTTCCCTTCTCCACCAAATAGCACCACCATATGAAGATCCCTTCTTCGCGATCACCGAGAGCCCTGTATGAATAAGATGAGATTTTCGCAGCTTGCCTTCCATATTAGCGAGATCGTATCTCCTCGGGTTTACCACTATTAACGGAATGAGATATCTCTCTAACCTTTCCATTGGGTTTTATAAGAGAGAATTTTGGTTGAAAACCCTAGTTATCCTCACCTTTTATTCGAGACCAAAGATGACCCACCGCTTTCCAAATTCGGAAGAGAGAAGGAAGGGCTCGTCGGAGACAACTCCATCTTGGAAGTGGACTGACGTACGGGTGGGCGGTGGGCTTCGCAAGAGGAAGACAGGTCCTCTTCTGAACATCGACCAACGAACTTGCGTCAGGGAAGGACGGAGCACTGCCACCCTCAATACTGTCTCAACGGCCTACACCACTTCTGGGAGCTATTATCTGTGGTGAGTTCTCTCGATTTCAGTTGGTCCTTTATGATAATTCTAGGGTGCTGGTAGTATTAGTTATGCATATATGGTTGTAATAGAGTTGAGGAGTATTGAATAACATGTATGTTTTTGTAAAAGATTAGTAATAGTTAAAGATTAAGATGCATGGATATTCATGCGTGCATGGGACGAGGTTTAAGAGTGACTAGACTTGAAGGTGGACTATGAATAGATTTCAAGGCTTTTAACTCATGCATACATGTTAACCAATGATCTAGGCTTGTTTGGGGTTGAATGCATGGTCTGAAGTCTAGAATTCTCACATGTTAAGAGAGAGGGATAACAATAAGAGTAAAATCTAGTTGCTAAACATCACAACAATGGAGAAAGTACATAAGAGTGAATAGTAGATGGAATTTCTTTTAACTAGTTGCATTCAGGAGGATGACTATGAGGGGTTTGTTATGCTCTTGCTTACATGTGTACGTGTGTACATGGTCATCAGCATTGTATTTCCCTTGTTATTGGTTGGGGTTTTGATAGGGCTCTTAGGTTGTGTTAAGAGGGCGTTGGCTAGTATATACATATGAGCAAATGTAAAGGTGTTGATTGGTTAAGGCTGTTAGGGAACCATGAGTACATGCAAAGGCTATAAAGCTAATTTTATTAGTTATAAAAAAAAAGGGGGTTGATAGAGTAAGGATGCTTTAGTGGTAAGAGAGTAAATTAGGTCTTGAGAAAGAAGGCTAAGTGTTGATCTGTTAATGGAGGCTTGAATTATTCTTAACCTCAGGAGGCTTTGATGGGAGTTAGGAATCAAACTTCTTGGTAAAGAGAACAATGGACAATGCTGTTATTTGTTGCTCGGGTGGCAGTAGTTCCCATGCATGTAGTGTTAAAAGAGTCTAGTTTGAGTATTATGCTCCCATTATAATGTTATGGTCTGACAGTGAGAGGGGAACATCACCAATATGAAAATATGTTGATGAAGGTAATGACATTGGTAGACTGTGTTTACTTATGTGAACCATGAGAATAATATGATCATGATAATAAGAAGAGTGAGGTGAGGGCTTAAGGGTTGGGCCAGGCCTATTGGTAGAGTTAAAGGGCTTGCATAGTGGTTCAAACAACTCTGGATGAACTGGGCCCAAGTAATGGGCCTGATTTGGGCTTTAGTAAAAGAGTTAAAATGTATGGGAGAGGTTTTAATTAAACTAGAGGGTTAATGGGCCCTCGGCCCAGCAGGGTGTTAATAGAATAACCAACCAAGTGACACTTGAAGAGATACTAAGACACAACTTCGATTGTTACCAGGTGTTAACGTAGATGCGAAGGGAGTTGGTTCCTTGGAACACCAGACTTCGTGACTTTTGGTAAGTACTCTTGCCTCGTGCCCCTATTTATTGACCGGTTGCTTTCTCGATTTTATGCTTGTAAGTACCTCTGCCTTGCTTCTCCTCATTTGATGGTTGCTTTCTTTGTAAGTGCACCTGCCTAGTACCCACCTAGTTTTGGGATTTCTTGATTTTACGCTTTTATTCTTTGTTGATCTCGATACTATTGATTATCTTTGAGCTATTTCTTCATTGATTATTGGTTTTAATATCGCTATGTTTTGGATTGCATACACATGTTCGAGATTCTTTCTTTATTGAGCTCCGTGGTAGTGTATGCATATTGGTGTATAAGCTTTTGTTGGACGTGTGTGTGTATGCTGAATACGCCTTCCTGTTGATTGACACGTGGCCGTGGAAACATGTGAGCCCTCGGTCCAGGTCGTGATGTCGCGATTTCTTTTGTTGAAGATTCTCCCGCCTTCGGTCTGATTGTGATAAGTTGTGGGCGGACGATTACGGACGCCACCCGTCGATTGGGACGATCTGCTTGGCCGTGTGCATTATAAGTGGGAGCTCCACCGTACTCAAGGGGTTTGGTTTATAAGATATAAGATCGGCTTAGGGTCGATGGTACGTCGAGAGATGACAAGTTTGATATTCAAGTTTGATTTGACTTCGTGTTTTAAGCCTGTGCTTTGTGATAGTGATCTCCTTATGTTTGAGCTTGGTCTCTTCCTATTATGTTACTGTGTCTATGGATCACTATTTAATGAATGTGCTCATGACCTCTTCGCATTCCTTGCGGGAGTACTTACTGAGCTTTCCTTTCGAAAGCTCATTCCACTTGTCTTCTGCTCTTTTCAGGTTTTAAAGTTTAGGTGTTTACAACCAGGAGCTGCGCGTAGAGGACCGAGGACTTCAACCTTCTTTATATGAGACCTTATATTTTGTAGGACCCTTGTAGGGCCAATATTTGTTTTACTAAGAGCTAAGTTCCGCTGTATAATAACTCTGAAAATATTTGTTGAACATTTTGGTTATCTGCTCATGTATCATTTAGGCCTTGTATCTGAGTGGGGCTCGTCTCCACTTGGGTACGGCCGGTCTGTGCACGTGCCCGAGGTCCCGAGATCCGGGTCGGGGCGTTACATTGTAGGTCAGCTATGTGGTGTTCGGCTTTTTCTCTTTTCACGAGGATGTCATCTACATAGGCTTCAACATTTCTTCTAATATGTTTTTGGAAGACTTTACTTACAAGCGTTTCAAAGGTTGCTCCGGCATTTTTTAGGCCAAACGACATTACCCTGTAGCAGTAGGTTCCCTTGTTGGTGATGAAGGAGATTTTTTCCTCGTCAGATTCTGCGATCCGGATTTGGTTGTATCCTGAGAACGCATCTAGGAAGCTTAACAATATTTCCTGCCCTACTGTGGAATCAACTAGATCGTCGATCGAGGGCAAAGGAAAAGAGTCTTTCGGACAGGCTTTATTTAGGTCTGTGAAGTCAATACACATTCTCCATTTTTCGAAGGATTTTTTGACTAGGACTACATTGGCAAGCTAATCCGGGTAGTCCACTTCCCAAATAAAACTTACTTTTAAGAGTATACCGACCTCTTCTTCTTCCACTTTTTGTCTTTCTAAGGCGGAGTTCCTGCGCTTTTGTTTTACTGGCTTGGAAGCCGAATCAACGTTGAGTCGATGTTCAATGATATTTCGGTCGACCCCTGGCATGTCTTCCGGCGCCCAAGCGAAGAGGTCGGAATTGTTTCGTAAGAGCGCCATGACTTCCTCCTGATGTTTGGCAAGTAGGTCTACCCCGATTTGGATAGTTTGTTATTGTCTGTCGTCATTTAGAGGAAGTGTGTTCAACTCCTCTACTGGTGTTGGTCGGTGTTCTTAGCTGTCTTCTAGTTCTTTGGTTTCTTCAACCATCATAGTTTCCGGGGCCTTTCCTTTTGCTTCATTTTTCCTTTTGGTCTCTTCTCGCTTCTCCACATCCATTCTTAGTCGGGAATTTGAGGAGGAGGTAGTAGGTGGAAATGATTGCTTTTAAGGCGTTGAGGGTTGGTCTTCCGAGGATGACGTTGTAGCTAGATGCACAGCGGACAACTAGGAAATTTGTTGTGATCGTGGATAGTCTAGGCGGACTTCAAATGGTGACCGGGAGGTTTATAATCCCCTCAGGCTGCATAACTCCTCCTGAAAACCCGACCAATGAGGATTTTACAGGGAGTAATTGATACGCATCAAATCTCATCCTTTCGAAGGCACTCCAGAATAGAAGATCGAACTAGCTTCCTGTGTCAATTGAGACTCTCCTCATCTTAAAGTTTTAGACGGTAATGGCGATAACCAAGGCATCATCGTGAGGGTGGCAAACCCTATTGGCATCGTCGTCATAAAAATAATAGGAGGAGCGGCCCAGGGTCTTTTTTGGGTCTGCCCTTCTTGGGTGAAACCTACCATTAGAGCATAATTTTTCTGGGAGGCCGAACTCTCTCCTCCGCATCAAGGGTTGCTGCTTATATAACCCACTATTTCTCTTCCAGCCTCGTCATGCTTCTATGACGATACCCCTTTTTCGTCCGGACTTTGGCGGATGTACTGCTCAAGTTTGCCCCGCCTGACGATATCCTCAATTACGTTCATCAGATGAGAACACTCTTTTGTATCGTGTCCTTTATCCTGATGGAAGTTGCAATACTTCTTACCATCCTTCCATTGGTCCGGATTCTTTGCGGGCTTAGGCCATATTAGGATCTTCTTCTCCTGGATCTGCATCAGGATATGGCTTCGAGTTTGGTTAAGGGGGGTATGGTGGTCATACCTTGTTATTTTCCCATCCTTCCTGGGATCCCAGGGCTGGAGCGCGTGTTGTTTAGGGCGATATGGGGGTTCCTGACTTCTATTCACCTCCTTCCGTTGCCCTTCTTGTTGGTTCCCTCTTGGGAACCTGTCAAGATTTTGGCGAGGCCTCTCTTTTTGGTCATCCTTGGCCTTTTGTTGAGTCTCTTCTTCCCAACCTGCATGGATTTCTTAAGCATGGATGTATTTCTGGGCATGGATCATGAGGTCCGTCATATTCTTTGGTGGCTCCAAGGTAAGTGAGAAGCGAAACGGTGATTCACGAAGTCTTTCCATCAGGATGGTGACGACCATTCGGGGGATGAGGTCGGTGACGTTTGACACTTCATTATTGAATCGCTCAAGGTATAGCTTGAGGCTTTCTCCTTCGCGTTGCTTAACCCGCATGAGTGTGGAAGGAGTTTTTGTCTGTTTGGAGTAGTTGGAAAGTGGTCGAGAAAAAAGGGCTGCCAGTACTTGGATGGAGGGGATGGTGCTAGAAGGGAGGTCGACAAACCATTCTTGAGCGGCACCTTCTAGCGTGGCCGAAAAGGCTCCACACATGCGGGCATCGGTTGTTTCAGAAAAGAGCATCTTTAAGCGGAAAGATTTTAAGTGACGAGATGGATCGGTCTTGCCGTCATACACCGTCATGGGTGGTTGTTGGAAGCTGTCAGGAACATGTTCTTCCAGTATTTCTCGGACAAAAGGAGAGATACTTTGGGCGCATACCTTTCGGGTTCCCTTCTTCCACGGGGCGGGGGGCGTCACTGGGCGTGCTCGTTACCGGATGGAGTGTACCGTTGTGTCCTTAAGGGGGACCAGTCCCGCCGACGAATTGAGGGTGGCTTCGAGCTTCCGGAAAAAAGGGTCCTTTCTTGACTTTCCTCGCCAGGCCTTCTTTCCCTGCGGGTGCGGGCGCAGGCGCTGGGCCTCCCCCTACTTTCCAAGTTCGCTGTGGGGGGGGGGGGATCTTGAAGGGGCTGGTGTTGCATTGTTTGAACAACCGGAGTGAGTTGTTCTAGTCGTTGTTCCATACTCGTCTTTGCTTTCTCGCATAGATGTCTACACACCGGGGTGAGTACCGAGGGTTTCTTCATGTCCCGCCTCGTGTCCTTGGACGTGTTTTGATTTTCTAAGGGTGGCCATTTGGAGTTGGCTTTTCGTAAGGTCCCCACGAACGACGCCAAACTGTTAGGTCGGAAATCCGGTCTCCTCTTGTGATCAAGACCGATTCGATCCAACGGTTAAGATTTTGTATTTTTTTTAATGTAGACACTCACGATTGACTTTAGAGAAGGACTGATGACCTCTCTCGTTCAGGCGGAAAACCTGCACAGGCAAAGATAGTAGTCGGAGTGGGCTTTTTTGCCCGGATTTAACTGAGATGATCGAGTTAGCAGGAAGAAGTGCTTGTTTCTTGAAATAGGAGATTTTTCTTGGTTAGAATTTTCGTTACCTTTGGGTGTTCTGCTTCTCACCTATTTATAGGCTATTGCTGAGTCTTATGTTAGTTCTTTTTTTACAAGTCGGAAAATGTCCCATCCCCTGTCAGGAAAAGAGGGGCAGGTGGGCCAAGTGGGGCAAGTGGGGCAAGTGGGGCAAGTGGAGTGTTTTATCTTCTATGTTGGATTTCCTCGGAATAAAGATCTTTGTTTGTACTTTTTCTCCCTACCATTTGTCTTCCCAATGTTTATGCTCTGTTCTTATCTTTTCATTGAGGAAGGTTCGATTAGAGATCTGAGCCAGATTTGGGGAAGGCCTGGTGGTTCTGTTTGACTGGCCAGGATTTATTCCAGGTGAGGTCGGACGATTCACTCAGATTTTAGCTTTCGGGTTACTGAAGATCGTGCCACGTGGTATGAGTTTATTTTGAACACGTGTCTTACCATATATATATATATATATATATATATTATTTCATTACATACGAGAAATTATAAATATTTTATATATAATTTTCTTAAAAATTTAAAATTAATATTTTAACTAATTAAATATAAAAAATAGGGGAAATTATCTTTAAGGCTGTGTTTGATTGACAATATTTTCCATGGAAAATATTTCAACCAGCGATTTTCCAGTTTTTTGGGCCGTTTGATTGCCAAAATTCTCCCTGGAAAATTTTTCCACCAACCCTATCACGTGACCCCATTTTCCCTCAAATAGATGGAAAACTTTTCCAGCCTCCCCCCCTAGGAAAAGTTTTCCAGAGAAAACAGAGGGTGTTTTTTGTAAAAAAACCAAAAACAAAAAGGCTCCTCGCGACCGAAACGTGAAAACCCTAGATCGCTTCTCTCCCTCTCCGCGGCGCTCATCAGACCTTCCCACCGACGAGCTCTTCCTACCCATGGAACCTCCGGCGAGCTTCAAACCGCTCAGGTTAGCGTTCCTCTCTCTCTATCCCTCTCCCTTTCCCTCTCTGCTCACACCGATCAGAGCTTCACAAATTTTTTTTTTCTTTTTTGTGGAAGTTTGCTTCTTCTTTTCTTGTGATTTTGTGCGAAAATCTTGTTTTAGCGTTCCTCTCTCTCTATCCCTCTCCCTTTCTATCCCTCTCTGCTCACACCGATCAGGCGAGCTTCACAATTTTTTTTTCTTTTTTGTGGAAGTTTGCTTCTTCTTTTGTTGTGATTTTGTGCGAAAATCTTGTTTTAGATCTATTTTTCATTCCATCTGTATTTTTCATATATGATTTTATGTATTTATATCATGGTGATCATGTTGGAAGGCTACCCTGAGAACTCACTCATGTATTTTTATGTTTCTGTTTATCTAGCATGTTTGTTATGTATTTAACCATACTGTAGTCTGGAACATATATAGAGAACATCAAGTGAAAACTACAAAGAGTTTGGTCATGTTCATTTGCTTGTTTAATTTGATTCCTTATTCTTTTTAATGACTTTTTTTTTCATTAATGAGACTTTTAATTGATTCCATGTAGTCTGGAACATTGTCTCATTTTGTTTTTCTCTAGCTGTAAATTAAGAATATTTTCTTTTGATTGATTTTTCAAGACAAGCTAGTCTTTTTTCATAAAACAGTAAAAATATTTTTTAATAACTTATTTTCTACTAATTCCCATTGATTGTGTTAAAAGTATATGGATTGTAGTTTCTCTTGCAAATTTGGCCCCCCATCATGGAATTCACATGAAATTCACTGTTGTTACAACATGTAAAAGTTCTTCAAGATAATACATTGCATTTGTCTTGTAAGTTGTATCTATTAGAAGAAGCAATCTGTGAAGGAATGAATATAATTATTGATACAACTTAGAATTGGAAAGAAAATTTTATAACAGTACATTGGTTACAAGAGATTCCTGAGGGCTTTACTTAGAAATAAAAATCTATATATATTTGTTCTTGCTGTTGATTTGAGTATGTTGCTTCTAATTTATCTAACTAAACTCATCTCTGTGTGGGGTTTTAATATTACAGTGTGCTAAATGAATGGATGTAGTTCTGATTTTTTCCTTTGATTTGTAATATAGCTGAGACCATCCTTAGACTTGAAGTGCTACTCTCCTATTCCATCTTGCAAAGAGGCAGTCACAATATTGGTAATGCTCTCTTCTTTGTTGATTTCATTAACACTCTCTTGACTGTGAACATCTGATTGGTTGTCCTGTTGTCATTGTGCTTTTAGTTGAATAATCTGCTTATATTCCTGTTTTAACCGCCATTTCATGACTATTTTACAGCTTTGAAAACCATTTAAAAATTGATTTTCTTATTTTGTGTGAATTGGTTGTTTTGCTAGTAACACTCATGTTGTTTTGAGAGGTTTTTAAAGCTATCATTCTGTGGCCTCCTATGCTCATGTATCATCTAAAGTTAAATCAATTATAATATGTTATTGCTTGAATAGTATTTCATTTTTCATATAATTGGAATACTTCATCAAAGATGAGATTATGAGCATTTGATAAAATCTAATGGTTCTCATGTGTTCAGCTCTCATTTAATCCTGCATTCTTGATCGTTCCATCGTTAGGATTTGGTTTTTTGCCCATGAAGTTTCATTGTGTTTTCAAAAATTGTGCCTTGTTTGCTTTGATGAAATAATGTCTATAAATCTTATTAAATTAGCAACATGGCATCATGCTAATGTATTATTTTTTTTGCTATTTGATGTTGGGGCATACACCAACATGGCATCATGCTAATGTATTATTTTGTTGGTTATCATCTGGTCAGGGTTGTAGCTTATCTCTCACATGTACTTGAAGTTGCATTCACTGCTCTAGAAGGTCTCAACAAACAGTAATTTTTGACAAAACTGGTGAGGTTTGAAGTTGTTTGGATTATTGTGATTAGATTACTTTTCAGTCAACTGATTCAAGAATCTGCACTAGCATTTTGTTGTAGATTTTTCCATGCTTGAATTTTATTGTGCTTCTTATGTTCAAAATTTGTTGTAGATTTTTCCATGCTTGAATTTTATTGTGCTGCTTATGTTTAAAATTTGTTGTAGATTTTTCCATGCTTGAATTTTATTGTGCCACTCCAAAATAGATGAATACGACAGGAAAACCTATAGATTCCACCAGAACACACAATTGCCAAAGCTTTCCAAAAAAAGGAGAAGAGAAAGCACAGCCGTAAACCTGGTATTCCTGGGGTTAGATTTGATATGAATGTCGTCTAAGTTGCAACAGTGTCTGATCTTCTCATTATACTCCTCAACAATAAGTTATTGGATGAACTAACATTAATAAAACTTATTGTACTCAAGATTAGAGCATGAACATCAAACATTTCTAATAAACAGAGATTCAAACCCCTTGATAAGGTACTGGATGAACTAACATTAATAAAAATTATTGTACTCAAAAATGGATTATTCTTTCCTTTTTATTTTTGAGTTCTGAAAAACTAGATTATATTAAACTGCTACCTTAACAAAATTCAAAATCATGGTTCCAATTTCAAATCCATTCAAGAATTTATTTTTATCTATCTAGTTATTTTAAGGAAAGATTAGCACCTTGGTCTTTGGACATTAGAGAAGTTATGCATCAGCAAAATTGGAAATTACCAAAGGTAATGCTTAATTGCTTTCTTATCTTGTATGCTAGAAATGGTGAAGTGTCATTAAACTAGAGGGCTTCTTGAAAGTTTTGTAGCTAATTTACCAAGTAGCATGTCCATTGGCCTTTGAAGTTGGCAAGGCTATTATTTAAGCATGATTCCCCATGATGTTCTATTCTCAGATAAACGTTGAGATATGCATTCTCCAATCTTGAGTATTTGAGGACTTCGTACATGGAAAGCCAAAATCAGTTCAACACTATTTTAATCAAGTCAATCAATCTTCAAGTTCAGAAACTTAGTTGTTGTTTTCTTAGAGAAATGTTTAGATATGCAAGCTCTAATCTTGAGTAGAATAATTCTTATTTATGTTGCAAGGTCTTTATTAGTGAAAGCTCAAATCAAATAAACTGTTGTTTTAATGATATTGATCAATCTTCAAATTCAGCAATTCACTTATCCAAGTATTATGTCCATGGTGTTATTTTCTCATATAAATGTTTGATATTCATGCTCTAATCTTGAGTACAATAATTTTTATTAATGTTAGTTCATCCAGTACCTTATCAGGGGGTTTGAATCTTTGGCCCTTGAATTTGGATATTTTGGCTGCAAAATTCAATTTGAGGATTTTGGAGATGTTTGTTGTGAACTGAAAACAAAATAATGAAACAAAATAAATATGTGGGAAGGGGCACCTGGAAATGGAGCATGGCTCCATGAAATTTCCATCCTTCCCAACTCAAGGAATGAGCTTTGGAATTTCCATAATCATAATATATCCTTACCAAAAATATCTGCCCGTGAATCATATATAATTCATTGTTATTATCTTATTATACATGCCTTCAAGAAATACTATGGGTTGGAATTTGGAAAATGTTTATTATAAATACCATAGATTTTCTTTTTGAACTAGGTAGACATATTGAAGTAAATAAAGATGACATAATATGGTAATGAGGTCCGGTTTTAGAGGTTCTGCCGACTTGTAGTGGAAACCTTGACCATTCTCACCAAGAAAGAACAAATTTGGGAACACAGAAGAGAGAAGAGAGCAAAGACAATTTATTGCAAAAGCAAAATAATGTGATAAATTAGGTGAACAAAAACAGACAACAATACACATAAAAAACTGTTTGTACCTACACACCAAATGAACAGCTAGTTTATTAACAAAATACATGAAAAAATTGTGAAAAGACCACAGTTTAGCAACAAATTCTTAATTTTTAAATTGCATCCGAATTCAGAACAATATTTTTGTTTAGTGGTTTTTTTTATTATTTATTCAATTATTTCGCATGCACACCCCTCAAAAATCTTAATTGGTAGATGAATGGTAGGATGTAATTTTGATTTTTTTTTTTTCCTTTGATTTGTAATACAACTGGGCTATCCTTTGACTTGAAGTGGTACTCTTCTATTCCAACTTAAGTAAGAGACAAATACAATATTGGTAATGTTCTCTTCTTCTCCTCCATTCCTCAATGTTAAATGAATGAGAGGATGTAATTCTTGGTTTTTTTCCTTTGATTTGTAATACAGCTGAGGCCAACCTTTGTTGTTATTTGATCATTTAAATTTTTTATTATTATAAATTATTGTGATATTTCATAAAGATGGGTTCTGTAATATTTATACATTTTTGTTTTGTAATATTTATCTTCATAATGTCATTCATTTCATCTATTTATTTGATGAATTTTGGTATGTTGAATCCTCAACTATTTTATTCAAGAAATTCTAATTCATGGTTTTGTTTGCCTGCTCAATAATTAATAATTTAAATAGGTTATTAAATGGCGAGAGCACCGACTTAAAGGCAACTTGTGTTAATGTTTTGGATGATGGTCATACAAGCTTCAGTGATCTATGATTATATGAGGCAACACTATCATAACAGAATTCTCCATAGAGCTCCCCATAGGAATTGGAGAGCCGATAGAGAGTTAGTATTGAACCGAATGTTCAACACCAGTGATAGGACTTGCCATGAGCTACTCAGGATGAAAATGGGTGCATTCCACAATTTGTGCAATCAAACTGCGTGCTTACGGCTTAGCTTCATAGCCGATTTGTGCGGTTGAAGAGCAAGTAGCTATTTTCCTATACACGCTTGGTTATGACCATCGCAATGTAGTCAAGTTGGCAGCTTTACATTTTTAGGTCCGCCAAACTGTTAGCTATTATTTTCATAGAGTGTTGAATGCATGTCTTAATCTCTATAGAGATGTTGTCACCAATGCCACTACTCAAAACTCCCCCTTTGATAAGGAGAATGTCCAAGATTGGTTCCATTACTTTCAGGTTAGATGTTTATAATAATAAGATTGTTACTATTTCTGTTAGGATTTAGATACTTACCACTCAAATATATTGTACCTCTAATAGGATGCTGTGGGTGCTATAGACGGTACTCACATTGCTGCTTATGTCCCTGTGGAGGAACAACCGAGGTATCGGAATAGAAAACAAGTCATTTCTCAAAATATACTGGTGGCATGCACATTTGATATGAAGTTTACCTATGTGCTTGCTGGTTGGGAGGGATCAACACATGATGGTCGTTTGTTGAGGAGTGCAGTCTCACGACAAGGAGCTAGGTTGACAGTTCCTCTTGGTATGTTATATATCCCTTGATCTATCACAGTAAGAAGAATATATGACGATACCTCTAATTCTTCCTTCTAATAATATAGGTAAATACTATCTTGCTGACGCGGGGTTCCCCTTAGTCCCTGGTTTTCTTACACCTTATCGGGGTACACGCTATCATCATAAAGACATTCGTGGTCTACTTCCTGAAAACCGCAAGGAGCTATTCAACTTTCGACACTCATCACTTCGTAATGTTATTGAGAGGACCATCGGCTTGTTGAAGAAGAGGTTTGCCTATCTTAGGCATCAACCGTTTCATGATATAGATACACAAGCAAAGATCGTCCTTGCATGTTGTGCCTTGCATAACTTCTTACATGTTGATAACTCAGATGATCTCTGTAGTGATGATGAGGTTAGTGACAATGATGTAGACCCCCCGCATGTCGATGTACCTGAAGACTCACATGTTAATGCCAACATCAGAATCATACCTGAAGTAGCATAGACCAACCAAAGAGATTCACTGTCTAACATTATCTGGGATGGTTTCGACGCTAACAGCTATGACGCAACCTACGAGGATTGATTATTATGTTATGTTATGTTATAAATTTCAGCACCTTATGTTATGTTTTGTTATGTCATATCTTTATATTGCACATCTATGTACCTTTAGTTGCAAATTTAAGCAATTTATGTTATGTTATGTCATAACTTTACATGTCACATTTATGAGCTTTTTAATGCATATTTTAGCAATATATGTACTATGTTTTCATGGTTTTGTTATTGATTTTTAAAGTGAAACAGAAAATGGGAAGTCGACGATTTGGCAATCAAGGCTCATTTGCTATTCCTAGGCCCGCTACAGTCTCCAGCTCTGTACATGATGCTGAGGAAATCAATTTAGCTTCCTCCCAAGTAGAAACAAGAAAAAGGCAAGTTCGTTAGTAGGACGATATGGATAAAGCACTGATTAATACTCTTTTAGAGGTGGTGCTTGCAGGGCCAAGAAGAACTGAAAATGGATTTAAGGCTGAGGAATGTACGAAAGTTGTCAACAAAGTATTAGAACGCTGTCAAGTGGTTGTAGGAGTTACTCATGTGAGGGCTAGATTGAAGACCATCAAAGCAGATTACAAGGAGATCACGGAGTTGCTCAAGATAAGCGGGTTTGGGTTGGATGAAAATGACCGAGTCACAGCGGATCCTCTTGTTTGGGAGAAATAGCTTCAGGTAAATATAACTTTTCTCTCATTTCTTCTTCGACATTAAAGTTCATCTTTTTAAATAGTTTTATTAGATGTCATGACATTCCACATTCCAAAAACATAGTAATTTTCAATTAAAATTATGCTTCATATTCCCAACAACTGTTTGCATTGTAGTACATTGAACAACAAGTGGAAAAAAAAGTGTAAATCTCTATTTACATTGATCTTTTGTTTTTGTGTGTGTGTGTGTGTGTGTGTGTGTGTGTGTGTGTGGTCGGTTGCATTTTTTAAATGGATTTTGTTTGCCTTGTATTGTGTAGATAATGTTCCATTGGGTTTTACAAACTTTTTAGTATTCTATTTGTTTTAATAGTTTATTAATAATTTCTTATGGTTTTATGTCTCGTGATTTTTCAGGATAATCCGGATGCAAAAAATATGAAGGGGAAGTCATGTCCTCGTTATTATAATTTGGCTACCATTTTTGGCAATGACATTGCAACTGGAGATCGAGCTATCTCGGGGAATGACTATGTACAAATGAATGAAGTTGAAATCAACAACCCAATGGGAGCCGGTCTAGAGGATGAAGATGAGTTGGAGGAAACACACCCAACTCACTCAAACGTGCCAAATACCCCTAATAAAGCCGCACAAGGAAGAGGCTCGAGAGCTAAACGTAAACGTGGGAAACCAATGGATGATGTCGCCTAGGCCCTCAAAATTATGGCTCAATCCTTACAAGAAATTGCCATTGCGTTCAAGGAGCAAGCAACTCAAAGTCGTGTCGATATGCAAGCAATTCTAGAGAAACTCCGAGGATTGGGTCTTGTGGATGGTGATGTTATGGATCTCATGCAAATATTTGTGCATGACAAGGAAGAGGCTCGTTTTTTCCTTGACATTAATGATGAAGCATTTTTGCATGGTTGGGTCAATCGCAAGCTCAACAAGTAATCCATGTCTCAGATTATAGTTTTGTTTTATTGGAAGAAATGTGTACTTTGAATTATGTTAACATACTTTTTATATGTGAACATGTTTAGTTACTCAAACTTTTTATATTTGAACCTTCCTCATTGGTGAACTATGTGAACATGTTTTTTATTGGGTTGTTTCAAATTTGAAGTTGAAATTTATGTATTTTGTATTTTTTATTTATGTTTGATTGGTGTTTGAAATTTATGTTTGAAATCAATGCTTTTTGTGTATATATATATATAGGGTTATCTATAATCTATATATTATGTAAAATATATAGATAAATCTATATATATTTAAATAGATTATATAATATATAATATATTTTTTTAATATATATTTAACATATAAAAGCAGTGATCAGTGGCCTGAGGTTGTAAATTCCCAGTCATATACCCGTCATGCCGTGTGAAGGCGCCAAAGGGTTCATTTGGGTGTTCGAGAGGTAAAGACTTTGTTCTTGTGTCGGACTTTGTTCTTATGTGCTCAGTCCTTCTCTGCTATTGACCTAGGTAAAGATGAACGACCTTACATATAGTCACAAGGAAGAAGACGATAAATAGTGGATCTCGTCTGAAATATCTATAAAAAAAAAAATTATACTATCTAAGACTTCTGACCAAGTGGAAAAGATTCCAGTTGTAAAACCGGTTACTACTGCATAAAATTTAAAATTTTGTCTAGTGTTATAAGTATTAAAATGCTCAGCTAATGCATTTATGCAATTATGAAAATATTTAGGATCTGTATTAATTTTATTTTTTGCTATCCAGAGATTATCTAAGAGACACTGCGGTTCTACAGAGACTGAGATGTGCGGTAATGTTTTAAAAGAGAGATTGGACGTAGAAAAACTTTATAAAGGAATATTACCAAATTTAATAAAGTCTGGTTGAAAAGAAGTCAAGCACCGCCTTTATTTTTGACGACTGACCGATCATCCGATCACAGATCGTCTGCATAAACAGGTTTAGTATTAGAAACAATTATTTGTCTACTTAAGGCATCTGCTAGCTGATTATCTACTCCTTTAATGTGTTCGAACTTAATATTATAACCATTACCATTAATTCTATCTAATAGATTTAACCATCTACGCTTGCTACTTCTTTTTTCATGCATCTTGTTGTAAAAGCTTATTATAGCTTCACAATCTGTTCTAACTAGGAATTATTTCTTACCTAAAATATGCATATGAAAAGTATCTAAAGCATAAATTATTGCTAAGACTTCTGCGTCTATACTGCTAATATTACCTCTTAATTTCTCGATATTGCCCACTCGCATATCCACAAATTTTTTCTTCGCTAGAACAAGTATACTTATGAGGTTTGACCTTTAGTACTGCTCCCCAACTAAGGCTTGATCCATCTGTCTCGATTATAATGTAGTCACTATCTAATGGTAAATCAGAACTGGAGTTTTACTTCTTACTAAATCTTTTATTTGTTGTACCAATTTTCTATCTTCTAGGTTAAAAGTTTTTTGGCCTTTTGATGATGTTTTTGCATATAATGGGCCAGCCAGCTTGCTTAAATCTTTAATAAAGCTTCGCGCATAATTCAATAGTCCTAAGAATGACTGTAACTTCTTTGTTTCTCCTAGCTCATCGACGGAAAAATCTAAAATCTTTTTAGCTATATGTTCTTGTAGCTTAATTCTTCCATCACCAATTTCCATACCTAGGAATTTAACATTTTTCTTAAAGAGTTCCATTTTCTTCTTATCATGATAATCACAGGTGTTTAATAAATTCAGCGAAGACAATTTGTAGATGACTAATATGATCGTCCATGTTTTTGCTAAACACGAGGATGTCATCTATATATGCTAGAACAAACTTGTCATACTTGGTAAAAATTTCATCCATTTTTCTCTGAAAGATTGATGGTGCATTTTTTATCCCAAAGGGCATAACTAACCATTCAAAATGTCCTTCAAGGCAAGAAAAGGTTGTTCATTCAATACTATCTGGGTGCATTTTGACTTGCCAGAAGCCTGACTTGGAAACAAATTTACTAAATACTTTAGCATTCTGAATACTGTTGATTAATTGATTTTTATCTGAAATATCACAACTGTCTTCTTTTGTATTATCATTAAGTCTTTTATAATTTATAACCATCCGAGATTTTCCGCGAACTATTTCACTGTGATTTCTCATAATAAAAGCTGTTGATCTGTGTGGAGAAATGGATTTTCGAATAAGCTGCAATTTTAGTAAATCGTCAATATGTATCTTAAAATCTTCCTTATCTAAATTTGAAAATTCTATTTTTCCTGTTTTAGTTACGTAGTTTGGATTAAGGATATCTAGTTTGCAGTAGATCTTATTATTTTCCCAATACTTAAGGGGATTTTCTCCAATTATTTCAAGGTAATCTAGCTTCTTTAAAAGATCATCAATATCTGTTCTATTTCTAATAGAAGTTATTTCTCTGTATATTTTAGTGTTGTCTAAGAAATTTACTTCAATATCTGGGGCATCATTATAACTAACTTCGACTTCCCATTCTTCATTATCATCTAATTCGATCAAATCTGTTTTACAGGTTCCTTGTATAGGGCATAAGCATGGTTCTGTTGTGTCTGTTTTAAGGCGTTTGACCGTAAGGTGAGGCTTTGCTGGCGTAATGGGGAGAAAAATAGAAGATCGGCTGAGTATAACATAATCTTTTGTAAAGGTCATTTGTCCATTATCAGACAGAATAAAGTTTAAGCCTAAGACAAAATCTGCTGTATTATTCATCTTTTTTCTCGTCCATACATGAGGTAAAGGGAAGGAATCGGAGAAGGAGTTACAATTTGTATAGAAACTAATTTTCATATTTTCAATGTAAGTCAAATAACTGTTGTAACTACCATCCATCTGTTGTCCATAAGTGACTTTTCTAGCTTCCTTCAAGTACTGTGACGGAATATGTTTTTCATTGATAATGCAACGCGTACTACCAGTATCGATTAAAGCTTCGAGATAAATTTCTAACCCCTCTTTGAGGATTAGTTTTACTTTAACAGAGATATAGGACATTCGTGCATTATTACATACTTGTTCATTATTAACAAATGAATATTCACTTCAGGATAAACCCATTGTCAGTGAACGAAGGTGTTGAAGAAGACGAGGGAGTATTTCGCTAAATTTTGTTTAACTATTTTTAACTCTTCCTCAGACTGATATCAATTATACTTTCTAAAATCCGAAAACGACTCTTATCGATTCGATGTTCAGTGTTAGCAGGAACTAGAGCCACATCAAATCTGGTTTGAATACACTTAATACATCCTTCTATATAGCATAAAGCGTATTTTGCTCTATTAAACTTACTAGGAAAAAAAGTTTTAAATAAAACAAGGGATATTATCAAGACCTGTTCTAAGCTTCCAATCATGATCACAAATCTGTACATCCATTAATTCATTATCCAGTACGTCATAATTTAGGGAAGTAATCGTAATTTAAATTTCAGTGGATCATTAAGATAAGCATAGAGAGATGACCGGAATAAACTGGGTTCTAAGACCGGTGTTTTATTATCAAAAGTAATAATAAAGTTCTAATTCGTAGACTATCACTGTAATATTGTCTATATGTGCTATAAGAATTTGTGGGACATTAGGAATTTGCATACATATATTTTTATGTACCGCTTGAAAATATATTCTAAGTAATAAAAATCTATTCCAATGTGCCATAAATCCGGAGGTGTTGTGGAAAAGTTGTAGACAATCACTCTGAAGCTTTTCAATGTTTAATTGTTTAAATAAATTTGGATCTACTTGGGGTAATTCAAAGTAATTTCAACTATCTCCATAAAGTTTAAATCAAAATTAAAACAAATTATCTTTTTCAACCATTTCATCAACAAATGTATGTTTATCACTATCATCACTATCGATTCATAAATTTGTTATCCGTGATTGAATAGCCAAACAATGTTATAAATAGATTGATTAATGGGACATAAAAGCATCAATGGCAATCAAATCTTCTTGAGTGAGTTTCATTAAAGTAGAGTTACGATCTCTACTATTTTTCTATTTAGGACAAGTGTTGCTTAAATGATCTTCACCGCCACATGCAAAGCAAGATAATTTATTTTAATAATTTCTATTGGGCCCGAACTTTACGCATATGTTTATCCCGGACCAAGTAGGGTTTCCTCTTATTGGATTTTTCAGCACAAAATAAGTTTTCTTGAATGGCTTTTTAGATTTCTTTTTATAAGGTTTCTTTTCTTTTTAACCATAAGCTTGACTGGTGTAGATTTGACTACAGAATGAGTATTCTCCTTTCTTAAGCTGTCTTTGGATTTGTATGTTTGTACATTTTTCTTTGAGTACATCTGAGATAAACTGAACTCTCTGACCAATAGTCCACTGGGGAATATTAGGTTGAAAAAAATGTTCCATAGTAGTCCATTTATCTAAAATTTCTAATCCCAATGCACCAGGTAATTTTCTCATTAACTTACTACCCAATTCTTGACTAAATGCATTGCCGTAGATATCAGAACACCCATTGGCGCTTAATGAAATAGATGTCACACCACCGGTGATCTCGAGTGCACAACCCATAAGTCGTATGCAGTTAAACCTGAAATCAAGGATCATGTACTCTAAACAAAGTTCATATGATCTAACATAACCGGTTACACACCGGGAGTCATATTCAAATAAGCGTCATAATAGGGTACATCACACAGAGTCATGGGCAACTACGGCCCCAAATACAGCGGAATAAAAACATAATTAAAGTTTAATACAACCCAACAACAATAAACATATAAGCAGGTACGCCAGAGCCATCTAGACCTCGATCTCTGCTCAAGCCAAGAGATCCTATCCAGATCCGAGTCTAGATCCTGTAACATAAAAAAAAAACAGTATAGAAAGGGACTGAGCTATACAAGCTCAGTAAGTATAGACTACCCCATCAGGTATTACACATACCCATAATCTGTACTAAAGTACTGTAACGTAATCAATGCGAGTACTACTCATGAAAGTCAGCATTATTATCTTCAATCTTGATAAGAATTCTAATACGATCAAAAATCCAAAGAAAACCCGATGAGAAATCTCCAATCATAACAAGCACATAGTGAACATGTATACATGCCATGGCCTCGTATCATACAAGCATGTACTCCTAGTAAAAAGGTCTCCATAAGGACTCCAGCAATCACCAGAATTAGAGGTATACATCTACCTGATCCTGATGCCGGGAACAGAGGCATACATCTACATGAACCCTACCGACGCAATCGTAGACATACATCTACATGAACGTCAAGCGAGCATCTCGTATCCGATACGGGCACTCTCTCACGAGACGGGAAGGGTTTTTATAAAAGAACAACTTTCGCAAACATTTTTAGTTTTAAGAAAAACGATTGAAAACAAATCCCCTTCCTTAGCCTGGTCTCATCTACTAGGAAAATCTGGGCTCTATCCTGAGCCCTCCCGCTAGGTCCCCCATACATAACTAACTAAGGTACAGCTTATGATACATGAATTAATCTTCATCTACCCCTTAGGGTTTCCTTAGTCATTACTCATGCTCTTTAAAAATTTAAATTAACTGTACAAGCATGAAAACACTAAACATGCATAACCATAATTCGAGCGGCATCCACAAACCGAAATGAAACTTACAGGAAAACGATAAAGCCGAAATCCCGATAATTCATATAAAATAACTCTAGATCTACGGTGAAGTACCCTCACCTGAAGTCCTCGCAAATCCCTAGGAATCACTTGGTCCTTCGATAGCTTCTATCACGCCCCGAACCATGGCTCAGGCACGTAGACAACCGGCCGCACCCAAACAGGGACTAGTCCCCATTCAGGCGCAAGGCCTTAAGAATTCTTATACAATAAGTATTCAGAGTTAATAATAACAGCGGAATCATAGCTAAAAGATGAAGGGAGTTCGTACAACTCCATACAGTACAATATCGGGTTTACGCAACCCAAGACTAGGATCCAGTCCAGTCACCCCTAGAAATCCATACAACAAAGAAATCTAAATTACAAGTCTCACACAGAATAAAAGAGGTACGCAGACCTCAAGACAAATAGAAGTAGCCGAGTCAAGAAATGACTCGGTATATCCCTCGCCTAAGCTTCGATCCTACTCCTCCTCGTCCAACCTCGAGTAATACACGAATCAAGCTTTTGCATGAGCCTAAAGAATAGGCCCAAAGAGGGTCACATAAACAATAAAAGAGGCTTAAGGTCAGAACAAGGAAATGTAATAAAGTAAGTACAATTATTCAAATACAACAACAACACAACGTTGACAACAAGTAGTCGGAATGCGGATAAAATCCACAAATGTACTCAATCTCTCGCATATGTGATCACGTGAGATGTTCATTTACATCTACGACACCATCCAGATCGCCTTCGCCTAAAGCTTGACTAAGCTTATAGCATACATGTGCACATGGTCGATAATGCCGCTCTCCTGACCGAGCCAAGTGGCCGATATTATACACCCTCTCGCCCGTGGTCTCCGCCCAGATAGAGCATCAAGTGCTTTCGTGGCGGATATTATACGCCTCTGCCAGGGCCTGATGGCCAGATATTATACACCCTCTGCCAGGGTCTCCGTCCGATGTATCATGCCTGAAAGTAAAAGATTGATAGTACTAATACCTAACAACAGGTATAAATATATATATATATCCAAGGCAGCAACATCCTGAATATACAATGGTCGGTGATCTCATCGAGATCGGGAGTCAATACGTATTTAAGAAGTAAACTCTACTCAAATACGTATAAGAAGAATGATGATAACAACAATCCTCTCGAGATATAAAACCAACACATATGAGGAAAACCATCTCAAATATATGTTGGGAACCTCTCGAGGAAATAAGAGTACAAAAATCAAAGTGGGGTAGGAGGAAGGAATACTCACAAACCTCCCGTGCGAGAGCCTACCTGATCTGGAGAGAAATCTCCTAATCCTCGTCCGCTCTCAATGCTGCTCGGAAACAGGATCTAGTAAATAGGACGCAACCTAGTTAGCTATACTTGATCTTCACAATCATGCATCATCAAATTGTTTAAGGGCACACCAGGTCCCATCATACTTATGTATTTTCACTCTAGCGCCAAGCTAGCTTGTCGTGGAATCGCTAATAACGTTCAATCCGCAAGTCGGATTTCCCAAAACAAGCCTTCGTCGGAAAGTTCTCTTCTCCCCCTTTCCAACGGCGTACTAATCGGGCCGATCAGGGTACATCTGTTGTCCCGTACTGCACCCTGAAGGTGCAGCCCGAACCCGATTTGAATGAAAATCTGGACAAAGACTTCTCCCCGATTATCTGCCCGATATGGATACAAACATTCACACATTTAAATCCAATACACTTGGATTTCACAAATTCTAACAAACCAATTAGTACATTTCATCCTTTCAATTCCATTTATATTCGTTAATTAGCCCTAATCCGGTATAGAAATTCACCGTCGAGAAGGGATGCGCGCGTGAAGCGCTGGCCGCAGGCTGAGCTTCTGGGCGGCGTAAGAGGGTTGCGGGGACGCATTTGATGGTTTGACAGAAGGCCGATGCACACGGCCGGCGGCGACGCCGCAGATCCTGGGAAGGGGGCGCCTGGCCGGGAGCAGGGTCGTGACGCTCCGGCGCCGTGGCGGCGCTGGTGGAGTGGAACTCCGGGCCGGGGAAGGGGGTCGCGCTGCGTAAGGAGCTCCGCCGGGGCTAGAATCGGCGTTAGCTGTCAAGCCGCTTGAGCAGATCCGCGCAGCCGAGGCCGGATTGGGGTTGAGGGAGCCTTGCGACGGCCAAGTAGTGGCTCAAGTGAGGTCGCGCTGCAGCGGTCACGCTGCCGGGTCAGGCTAGCATAAGGGCATGAGCCGCGTCATGGATGCCGCTGGTGAACTTAGGCCGGTGAGCTTGGTCGGGCCGGCGGTGACTTGGCTGATCTGAGCTTCAGATCGAGGGAAAAAGGGGAGAGAGAGTGAGAGATAGTCTTTTTCTTTCTCTCTCTCTTATCTGATGCTATATTATAAGGAATGAAAGTAATTTTTTCCCATTACTTCACATGCCTACTATTCCTTTGATTAAAGTAACTTCCACTATAGCTTCACATGTCTATTGTTTAGTCACGGGTGAATTCATCTTTGGGGTCTACCGCTTGATTCTCCCGTCCTAGTGTCCGACCCAGATCCAGGATCTCGGGTCAAAAGTCTCTACAATGACACAGGTGTATTGTAGACTCACGGGATCTGCCTCTCATCGGACTGTGATCCGAATATCGACTTTTGGTCAAATCCTCGCCACGCATATCAGGGCATCACGGACTGCCTCGGTCCTCATTTGAGATCCATTTTTCCCGGGATTTGAATATTTTTTCATTTCCTCTTCTTGATAATTAATCCGAATTAACTAACATATAATTAATCTGGATTATTCAGACATGTGATTTTTCCCAAAACTTCACTGCTCATCTTATTGAATTGTCATTTAAAATTCCTGGTAAATAAAAATCTTTATTTATTTTGGGGCGGGTTTTACAATCTTCCCCCCCCTCCTTATAGGAGTTTAGTCCCTAAACTCACAACAAGCTCATTTACTCAAACAGATCTGGGTAACGCTTCTTCATGTCGGCTTCGCGTTCCCAGGTAGCTTCACCACCAGTGTGGTTGTTCCACCTTCCCGCGCTTTCCAAATCTCCATACACCCTTCATGGGTGACACCTTCAGGAGTACCTTGTCGCCCACCTGGAATTCCACTACAGAGCGTTTCTTATCAAAGATAGCTCTTACATGCATTTCGAGCTACCTCACTTTTCTCGATGAGCTTCACTTGTTCTTCACTTCAGTACTTCCTCAAAACCTTCAAACTTAAGCGATCTCCCACATCATTCCAAAATATAGGAGATCGGGCACGATCCATACAGAGCCTCATAGGGCTTCATCCTCAATGCTTCTGCTCGATAAAATTTGTTGTAGGCTTAACTCTACCTTAGCCAAGTGCTCATCCTAAGAGCCGGTGAAGTCGAGAGTACACGCCAAAGATATCCTCTAATATCCGGATTGTCCTTCCGATTGACCATCCGCCTCGTGATGAAAGGCAGTGCTAAAGGTCAATCGGGTACCCAGTGCCGCATGTAGACTCTCCCAGAACTCCGAGACAAATCTGGGGTCTCGATCGGATATGATTGTTACCGGTATACCATGTAGGCAAACGATCTTTGTCCATGTATAACTGGGCTAGTCGCGCCAGGCTCATCTTACGTCTCAATGCCAAGAAGTGTGCCGACTTGGTCAGTCGGTCAACGATCACCCAAATGGCTTTATTCCCTTTTGGAACGAGGTAAGCCTCTCGCTAAATCCATCGCTATATGTTCCCCACTTCCACACCGTATAGGTAGGGGTTGCAATAGTCCAAATTGGCTTCACGGTGCTCTACCTTCACTCGTTGGCAGGTAAGGCAATGGGCCACAAACCCGGCTATCTCCCGCTTCATATCGACCCACCAGAAGGTAGTCTTTAGCTCCCTGTACATCTTCGTGCCTCCAGGGTGGATGGTATAGCTAGAGTAATGGGCCTCCTCTAAAATGTCTCTCTTAAGCTCAGGAACGCTCAGGCATACGTATTAACGATCTCCTGCCCTCGTGGTACCATCCTCATGTACGAGAATTCATTCAATGGATGCCTACCGGATCTTCTCCCAAAATGGCTTCAATAATTCAGATCCTCAGAATTCGGACCGCCTTGATCCTTTCCAATAAATTGGGCCGGATACGGTGCTAGCCAAGCTCACCTCCGAGCTCACTTACCTCGATCACCTCCAGTCTCCCTCATTTCTTCTAGAAGGTTTACTTGTTCGGTGGAGATTTGCAAATGTCCCATAGTTGACCTTTCTACTTTAATGCATCGACTACCACATTAGCCTTGCCCAGTGGTAGTGGATGCTTTGAGGTCGTAGTCCTTGATCAGTTCCAAACCAACGCCTTTGCCTCTATGTTCAAATTCTCTTTCTGGCGTGAATATGTATTTCAGACTTTTATGATCTGTATACACTTCACATGGCACACCGTAGAGAAAGTGGCGCCAAATCTTCAAGGCAAAGACTACAGCTGCCAATTCCAAGTCATGTGTGGGGTACTTCTCCTCATGCGACTTCAGTTGCCTTGAAGCATAGGCAATGACTCGCCCATTTTGCATGAGTACGCATCCCAGGCCTGTCTTGCAAGCATCACTATAGATCACGTATCCAGACCCACTCTCTGGTAGGGCTGTGGCAAAAGTGCATACACCAATCGACTCTTGGGTTTCCATGAAACTCGCCTCGCAGCCCTCCTCGCGTCCGTCCAGATGAAAGGAGTACCCTTCCGGGTCAGTCGGGTCAAGGGTAATGCCAGACGTGAAAACCCCTCTACAAATCTCCTGTAGTAGCCAGCTAACCCCAGGAAGCTCCTGATCTCTCTGACGGTGCTCGGTCTACTCCAATCTACTACCGCTTCAATCTTCTTAGGGTCCACGGAGACTCCGTCTCCACTGATGACGTGCCCCAAGAAAGCAACACTGTTCAGCCAGAAGTCACACTTGGAAAATTTAGCATATAACTCCTGATCTCTCAGGGCCTCCTGCACAAATTTCAAGTGCGCTTCGCGTACAACTTTTTACTCTTGGAGTAGATCAGGATGTCGTCGATGAAGACAACTACAAACCGATCCAAGTATCGTCTGAATACCCGATTCATCAAATCCATGAACACCGCTGGGGCGTTGGTAAGCCCAAACGGCATTACTAGGAACTCATAGTGCCCATATCTCGTACGAAAGGCACTCTTCGGTATGTCCTCGCCCCGGATCCGCACCTGATGGTACCCAGATCTCAAATCTATCTTGGAGAACACCTGTGCTCCCTGTAGCTGGTCCATCAGATCATCTATCCTCGGTAGAGGATACTTGTTCTTGATCATCACCTTGTTGAGCTCCCGGCAGTCAATGCACAGTCTCATCGATCCGTCTTTCTCTTGACAAATAATACTGGGGCTCCCCAAGGTGACATGCTGGGCCGGATGAAACCCTTATCCAGAAGTTCTTCAAGTTGTTGCTTTAACTTCTTTCGGCTTCGGCGAGTGCCGTTCGTATGGGGCTACGGATATGGACGCGATCCCGGAGCCAGTCGATGCCGAATTCCACTTCCTCTCTCGGGGTAGTCCCGCAAATCATCACGGAAACACATCCGGAAAATCACGTAACAATGTGAATTTGCTCCACCGTGTATTGAGCTGTCTTTTGCTTCGAGATAGACGCCGTGAACCCGATACATCCCTCGCCGACGCTTTCCCTCGCCCGAAGTGCCGATATCTCCGAACCATAGAATAGCTTTTCTTTGCCTTTGAAGATGAATTCTTCATAGCTTGGAAATCGGAAGTGCACCCTCTTCCTTCTCTGATCCTAGCACTGCATATCTTTGAGGAGAGCGGTCCATGCCGAGGATGACGCTGTTACTATCGCAACTCCATCGTATGTAGATCGGCAAAGTAAGTTCGTGAACCCTCGATCACTACCGAGCACTTTGGTGCCAATAATCGCCCACGATCTTCGCCGCCCCACCGGAGTATAGACGCACAAGTCGTGGGGTAGTGTAATTACATACAAGTTATTTCTCCCGCAAATGAAGTAGACACGAAGGAATGTGCAGCCGGATCAAACAAAGGTACAAGCATAGTAAGAGCGCATGTTAATAGTACCGCAACCACCTCATGAGAGGCTCGGGCATCCTCCCCGAGTCGTTGTAAACCCGATACCACTGAAAGCAATCGGGTCGACTTGCGGGAAGAAGTGGAACTCGCCGCTTTCCCTTTCCCCTTCCCGCCTCGATCCTCCTCTCGACCTCACTCTCCGTGGCTCAGCACCGTGAACCTCCAGGTGTGCAGTGGGGGTCTCTGCGAGGTATTGTTTTGGGACCCATCTCCTCCGGCGACCAGCCGCTTTCGAGGGGCAAGCTGGCTCAGTAATGCTCGGTGCTACCACATCTAAGCACATATCACTTCGCCAACATCGCTCCCTAGTGTGTGGGCCCCACAACGGATGCAATGAGGACGCTGGGCTCCTCCCCGACGCATCCCCTCGCCTGCGGACCCCGGACGGACGCAGGAAGATGCCGTAAAGGCCGGACTCAAGCGCCACTCCTCGAGCGCCTCGAAGCGCCCCGGAAGACTTCACTCTTCCCCGGAGCTCTTTCCTTTATCACCGCCTCGCCTCGCTTATGCGTGGCTCTTGTGTTTCCTGCCAGGCTAGCTCAGCGTCCTTGGCTATCTCCACCAACTCGTGGAAGGGACATCTCAAAGATGGCGTCACGGAACGCCGGAGGTTGGGCCTCAGGCCAACAAGGGTAGAGGCAAACCTGGATAGCCGCACAAACTCGGCCTCATACTCGTCGACAGTCCTAGTCCCCTGCTGCAAGGTCAAAAACTGCTGAGTCATCAAAGCCTGTCTGCTCGCTGAAAAATACTTGTCGAAGAAGGCGGTCCTGAACTCTTTCCAAGATTCAAAGCCTTTTTCACCTCTCATTTCTTAACTTCGGCCTTGTACCAACTTACTCAAGGCCCCTTCAAAGACGTAAGTGGCGGCTAGTCTCACCATGTCTTCCTTAGAAGATACGCATAGCCTGGAAGGTAGCCTCAATCATCTATCCATCCACCGCCACGTATGTGATGGGTCCCCCTCAAAGGGTGGGGGTCCATGCCTCACAAATCTAGTAGAGAACTACTACCACCCGCGCTGGCCGGCCTCGCCTCCGTGGAGCCGCAAGGGAGTGTGTAGGTGGGTCTGCCATCGCATCAAGCTCGCTACATCACGCCGCTGCTGCTGGCCGCTGGTCACGATCATCCTCGCTATCTCTCGCACTGTGCCCGGCATCGCGTCGGATTCGGATAGGCCTCGTGCGTGACTGTGGTGTCTCCTCACAGTGCGGGACCGATATGCGCCCGTAGACGCGGGCGAGGTACCACCATTTACGGCCGGGTCAGGATATCCCCCTACTGGGAAACTGGGGTATCCTCCTGTGGGGTAGCCGGGGTAGCCGGGGTAGCCTCCGGTGTGATAGCCAGGATGACCCCCGCTGGGGTCCATGACGGCCCTCGTGGGCACCGCCTCGGCGCTACCAAGGCCTCCGTGATTCTAAACCGACCGGGCCTCCTCCCGCCAATGCATGGGCTCCTCGGGTGGGCTCACCGCTTGCTTGCTTGGTCAGCCTCGTCACCTGAGGCATGACTTCTGCGAGATAGAAAAGTTCCAGTAGTCAGTACACTACCCAACCCACTCTCTCAACAAGATAAAGACTTGACTCCTAAGTTGCTGAGATAACTAGGGTGACTTGAATTGTACTTCTCTGATACCATATTAATTGTCATGCCCCGAACCACGGCTCGGGCCAGCATCGTGAGGACAACCGGCCGCACTCCAAGCGAGGACTAGTCCCCATTCAGCGCAAGGCCTTAAGAATTCTTATACAATAAGTATCTGTGAGTTAATAATAACAAAATGGAATCATGGCTAAAAGATGAAGGGAGTTCGCATAACTCCATACAAGATACAATATCGGGTTTACGCAACCCAAGACTAGGATCCACCGATTCCCCTAGAAATCCATACAACAAAGAAATCTAAATTACAAGTCTCACATTGCATTAAAAAGAGGCACGCAGACCTCAAGACAAATAGAAGTAGCCGAGTCGGCTAGCCTCAGATATCCCCTCACTAAGCTCGGATCCTACTCACTCCTCGTCCTAACACCTCGAAGTAATACACCACAGATCAAGTGCATGAGCCTAAAGAATAGGCCCAAAGAGGGTCACATAAAACAATAAAAGAGGCTTAAGCGTCAGAAACAAGGAACAGAATAAAGTAAGTACAATTATTCAAATACAACAACAACACAGCAGACAATAAGTAGCTGGAATGCGGATAAAATCCACAGATGTACTCAATCTCTGGCATATGTGATACTAAGATGTCTATGACATCTACGACACCATCGGTATCGTCTTCGGCCTAAGCCGGACTAAGCTATAGCATACATGTGCACATGGTCAGATAATGCCGCTCTCTGACTGAGCCAAGTGGCCAGATATTATACACCCTCTGTCAGGGTCTCCGTCCGATAGAGCATCAAGTGCTCGTGGCCAGATATTGTACGCCCTATGCCGGGGCCTGATGGCCAGATATTATACACCCTCTGCCAGGGTCTCCGTCCGATGTATCATGCCTGAAAGTAAGAGATTGATAGTACTAATACCTAACAACAGGTATAAATATATATATCCAAGGCAAAGAATATCCACTGAATATACAACTGGCCGGTGACCTCATCGAGATCGAGAGTCGCCACGTATTTAAGAAGTAAACTCTACTCAAATACGTATAAGAAGAATGATGATAACAACAATCCTCTCGAGATATAAAACCAACACATATGAGGAAAACCATCTCAAATATATGTTGGGAACCTCTCGAGGAAATAAGAGTACAAAAATCAAAGTGGGGTAGGAGGAAGGAATACTCACAAACCTCCCGTGCGAGAGCCTACCTGATCTGGAGAGAAATCTCCTAATCCTCGTCGCGTCTCACGCGTTCGGAACAGGATCTAGTAAATAGGACGCAACCTAGTTAGCTATACTTGATCTTCACAATCATGCATCATCAAATTGTTTAAGGGCACACCAGGTCCCATCATACTTATGTATTTTCACTCTAGCGCGCAGTTGTCGTGAACTGCTAATAACGTTCAATCCGCAAGTCGGATTTCCCAAAACAAGCCTTCGTCGGAAAGTTCTCTTCTCCCCCTTTCCAACGGCGTACTAATCGGGCCGATCAGTACATCTCGCCGTCCCCGCATCAAGACTCCGGCCAGGTGCAGCTCAACCCGGATTTGAATGAAAATCGGACAAAGACTCTCCCCGATTATCTGCCCGATATGGATACAAAACATTCACACATTTAAATCCAATACACTTGGATTTCACAAATTTAACAAACCAATTAGTACATTCATCCTTTCAATTCCATTTATATTCGCTAATTAGCCCTAATCCGTATAGAAATTCACCGCCGAAGGATACGCCGCTGCGGCGAGCTGGCCGCAGCTTTCTGAGACCTGAATCAGGCGTCGCATGGGTTGGGGCAGCTACGGGATGGTGGTGGCATAGCCGAACGAGGCCGCATAATACCTGCCCACACGGCTGGGCGGCACGCCTGGGCAGATCTCGGGGAAGGGGGGTGCTCTGGCCGGGGGCAGGGTCGCGCGCCGCGTGGCAGGCCGCTGCATGGAACTTCCCACGTGGGTCGGAAGGGGTCGGAAGGCAGCGAGGAGCCTCCCGCTGTGGGCTAGAACCGCGGCGTTGGTCAGCGCTGAAATCTGGCAGTGGCCAGATCCGTGGTAGAGGCCGGATTAAGGGGCCTGGGGCTTCGCCGCAGGCCCAAACGGGCTCGCGTAGGGTCGCCTTCTTGGTATCAGCGTCGGGCAGGGAGCACATGGCGTCGGCGTCCACCGTTACCGCCACTGAGCTTGGCTGGCCGGCGGTGACTTGGCTGATCTGAGCTTCAGATCGAGGGAAAAAGGGGAGAGAGAGTGAGAGAAAGTCTTTTTCTTTCTCTCTCTCTTATCTGATGCTATATTATAAGGAATGAAAGTAATTTTTCCCATTACTTCACATGCCTACTATTCCTTTGATTAAAGTAACTTCCACTATAGCTTCACATGTCTATTGTTTAGTCACGGGTGAATTCATCTTTGGGGTCCACCGCTTGATTCTCCCGTCCTAGTGTCCGACCTGCATCCACAGATCTAGGGTCAAAAGTCTCATGACACGTGTATTGTAGACTCACCGGATCGGTCTCTCGCCGCACTGCATCCGGTCAGAATATCGACTTCGGCCAAATCCTCACACGGCATATCATGGCATCACGGGACCGCCTCGGGCCCCTCACTGCATCCATTTTTCCAGGGATTTGAATATTTATTCATTTCCTCTTCTTGATAATTAATCCAATTAACTAACATATAATTAATCGGATTATTCGTATACGTATGATTTTTCCCAAAACTTCACCGCCATCATATTGAATTGTCATTTAAAATTTCCGTAAATAAAAATCTTTATTTATTTGTGGGGTTTATGACCTGTACTGGACTTTTTCCCTTTCCTAGGATCAACAAGAGTACTAAGTAAATACAAAGTCTTTAGCTTCCATGATCTAGTCCTATAGCTCAAGAAAATGAACTCTAAGAATACGGAAATCGTATTCTTGATTTACAATTTCCTTTTTAGCTTCAAGAGGCATATAAGAGGCACCAAACTCCTAAGATCATGCTTTTTCCTTCTTAATTAACATTACATGCCTTCTACACTTCCAAAGTAATCTCTAAGCATGCTTAATTAGCAAATAATTCAACATAAAGCATGGTAAGATAAGCATGTTAATCATGGAAGTTATTTACACTTAGGCATATTAACTTGACCGTTATTAAGTTATCTATACCTTAGAATTTTCATGAAAATTCGGCGGCACCTCCCCTATTTATAGGGCCTCGAAAAATCATACATACATTCCCCATAATTGTAATACAACAAAATTATGCTTTCCTTAACACCATACCACTAACCATTCACTTTATTTCCCCCCTTTAGCCTCTCAAGTTCACAACCCCTATATATCTTTTAATTCGTACCATTAATCAAGAACTTCTTGGTCCAACACCCCCTCCCTCTAATTAGCATCTCACCCTAATTAACACAACTCTATTATTCTCCTCTATTTTCAGCTTGCATTCATTAATCCAAGGTGGAAGAAAATCTCACAATGGTGCAGAAGAGAAGGATCAACTAATCATCGACTTCGCGGGGATCGTGGCTGATTGGCTGCCTCTCGGCGGAAGGAACGCGTACTGAAGCACCAAGCTGGCAGCTGGGCCGCAATGGGGCATCTCCGGGCAAGATGGGAAAGGGGCTGAGTTGGCCTGATGCGCGTCTGCTGGGAGGAGGAGTCGCACAGCGGCGTGGTGGGAGGGGAGCGAGGGAGCCTTAGGATGAGCGTAAGCGCTACGGGCGGAGTCTTTGCCGACGCATGCTGCGCGCAGTAGGGCGGACGGTCAGTAGAGAGGGGAGGGAGGGGCGCGGCTGGACTCCGGCGGAGGGGTGATCTCGCCGGTCAGCTCAAGGCACACTGAGGTTTAGGGCTCTCTAACTTGGTCGAAGGAGAAGAAGAAGTGAACAAGTGTGTGAGAGAGGGATGATTGGACTCTCATCCTTCTCTCTTATTAACATGCATAATAATATAATATTTATTATTCTTACCATCCCTCTCAATGAAAGTCACGCAAGTGACCTTCTTTCCAATTCCGTAGTTCATGGATCCGGTCCAATCTAATTTATTATTTAATTTATTTCTCTATGTTATCTATTCTAAGAAGTTATTTTAAAATATCGTATACTATTCTTCTTACACTATAGGACCACGGTGATACCTGCCCGACCAGATCTAGAAATCTCGGGGTCAATCATCCCAAAGTATCCACGGGTGCTCAGAGGCCTCACTGTGGTCCGCACTCTCAAGTTAGACCAGGATCCGCTAATACAGAGCTTTGGACCTTACCATCTACTCTTTTATCTGGGACTCTAATATTCGTCTGATTTTCTTACCTAAATAATCTGGAATTATTAACACTTGCAACTCTCCTAATTAATTAATCAAAGTTATCTATTCCGTCTATCTTCAACTATTTCACATGTAGTGGCCCTGGCCCCTTCCTTAGGCCATTAGTTACGAAACTGAGTAATGAGTTAGTTTAGTTTATTCTCAGTGTTAATTAATCTCATTAATTACCGAATAAATTCTGATTTATTTACTTTGAAAATCCGGGGCGTTACAGATACAACAAAAGTGAAAGTACTCTAAGAGAAATGGTTTAATTTCTTTCCAATTTTCCAAGCTAAGCTGCTCTAAATGTATGACCGCGTTTCCATATTTCCAGTGTTTGGATCTCTTCCAGTGATTAGAGTATGAATTTTATTGACAAAGTTATAGGGATTTGGCCCTAAACTCATCATGTATTAAACTCTAAATGTTGTTCTCGTTTATAATTTTCCCATAAAGCTTTTACACTTTCGCCTAAGAATGTTTCTAAATATCTAAACATTTCTTCTGTATCTGGGTCTTTAAAATTTCTTATATACTTAGAGACAACCTGACCTTTCCATACATCAATAACATTTGACCATATTTGTGGGTCATGTGCTGTGATATTTAAAATATGACCTTTATTTTCGCTTTGAAATTTTATAGGTTGTTCTAAGGGCATTCTCTTGCCTCTTGGTTTAATGTTTTCAGGAACTTGGATCAAGCGACAACAGAAGGTATTGGTACTTGACTATAATTATAGACCGTAGGAAAAGGAGCTTGTCCTTGGTGTACAATACTACTTTCTCCTTCCATGAATTCTTTTTTAAGCTTCATGGCATCTTTGGTGGATATATTATCATCTAACACATCCAAAAATAATGCTTTCCTAATATTACCTATGTTATCATAGTATAACGACTCTAACTCATTTATTTGTCCATTTGTAATTAAATGCACTTCAAGTTCTAATAATTCCTTAGGAGATAATAACATTTCTAGTTCTCTTGGGTAAAGGATTGGATCTTCTGGTATTTCATATGACTCAATGTTGACCATGCTATAATCGTTTGCAAGATCTTCGGATAACCTTTGGAGTTCTGATTCTTACTCTTGATCATGGTTCTTTTTCTTATACTGGGTAAAACGTAGTGACGTATCGCCTCTATTATTTGTATACATGAAAGAATCTTCGGGAACCAGAATTTCGTCTCTTTTCGAAAAGAGATCTAAATTCCACTCTTCTCCTGCTAAGGCTCTTTAAGGAAAACTTTGCTGGTTTAAGCAATTTAATGCCTTTATTTCCTATTAGGTTAACGACATCGTCTATGCGTAATTTAAAGTGGTTACTACTAGTATTAGTTACCTTTCCTAAGAAACCTATACAGACAAGTAGATTTTTTCCTTTGAAACGCTCATATCCTTTGGTTTGCAGACCAACTTTAATATTATTAGCAAATTCAATAATATTCATTATGTAATCCGGACTACAATAAAATATTCCACCATTATTATTCATATCGACTTCAAGTAACTAACATTGCTTGTTGTTCAAATACCATTCATCTGGCATCATAAGCACAACATAAAACTTTAGTTCCTAAACCTTTTCGTCCTAAAACTTTAAGTTCGACAACTAGTAATCCAAGATGAATTAAATTAATTTTTTTAACTAGTTCGAGAAGGGACTTATCATCTACAAGATTTAAACTTACCATATCTGTGCTGGTACAACTTATTTGTACTTCATGATAATGTCGGAATAAACCATTATTGACTTCGAACAATTTGGTTTTATAAAGGACCTTGGGATTTAAAAGGTGGAGCTGATGTGTACTAAAGAGTTCGATATCTCTATCAATATCTATTAACTAGTTTAATTGAACTTCATCTTCATTATTTTTATGGAGAATATTACTTAGAAAGTTTTGAGAACGACTTCCACTAAAACTAGCTCGAGGCTTATCTATTTTTTGGATGGCTCGGGAGGAACTTGGTAAAAGAGCCATGGTTTTCTTTTAGCCTCTTTTTTGCCTTCGAGTTTTAATCCACCGAATTGGTTTATAAGATCGTCTAAATCAGGTGGAGGCTTAATATTTTTTATATTTTCAGAAATATTTTTATTTCAGAAGTAGAAAAATATTCGAAATTAACCTTTTTAAGTAAATTATCTAATTTTGTTTGTAAAATTCTTTGGGTTTCTTTAATAAAATCCAAATTACTAGAGACTTCTTCTAACTGTTTGGAAATGGTACTTACCTTATCTAATTTTTCCAAAATGGAATTCAGGAGATGAAATGAAGCGGACGCAATTTTGTTAATCCGAAAGGAACACTAGCTTTGATACCAAATATATATATATATATATATATATATGAATAATAATAATAATAATAATAATAATTTGTTGTAAAGGTTAAGTAGTGATAAAAAACTATGTAAATATATTTTTTTATGGAGAAAATTAAAATTTTCCATGGAAAATGTTATTTTTTCTAGGGAAAATTGATGCAATCAAACAACAAATTTGACATTTTCCATGGAAAGTAAGAGCAATCAAACAGCAAAATATGAATTTTCTAATGAAAAGTATGCACCAAAAAATATCGCCAATCAAATAAATTTTAACTTTCTTATTTTCCACGGAAAACTTTTCTATGGCAAACTTTTGCATGGAAAAGTTTTCTTTTCCACCCAATTTTTCATCTTGCAATCAAACACACCCTAATAAGTCTTTGGCACTGTTTTTATGGATCTTAAAGTCAAACACACACACAATACTAAGGGCCTGTTTGGATTGTCTTTTTTTGAGACCAGAAGCGCTTTTTTATAAGTTAAGCGCTTCTGGCTCAAAAAAGTTTGTTTGGATTAGCTTTTTAAAAAAGCAGTAGTAAAAAAAGCTCAAACATAGCTTTTTTTTAGAAGCACCACATGAGGTGCTTCTGAAAAAAGCAGTTTGGTAGAAGCAATTTTGAAAAAAGTGTTTTTTTATAAGTTAAACGTTTTTTTTGGAAGCCAATCCAAACATGCCTTAAATAATAAACAAACATCCAAATGTCTCTAAAGGCAATTTTGGCATTATTGAAGGGACTAATAATTAATAATTTAATAAAAATATAACTAGTATATATATATATATATATATATATATATATATTTTAAGAGGGGTTTTTTAGTAGTCACGGTCACGGTGCGATAAAAAATTTCAGACCAAGATAGATTCCAAATATATATTATATTTAATCACGGTCACGTATTTAATTAAAACCTAGAACACCGGGAAGTTTGATTTTCAGTCTTCCCTAACTAGTACTGGCGAAGAAGAGAGAACCCAGAAAGGATGATGCAGCTGCTGGGCATTCGGGGGGGCTCATCTAGGGATCGTGGAGGCTCTCCGGGGTCCGTTCCTCGGAGCCCTAGTCAAAGCCCTAGCTCTACCTCCTCCACTCCCAACACTTTGGGCCCTGCGAGGCCTCTGCGCCTGGTCTACAGCGATGAGGGGGGCAAGTTCAGGATGGATCCTGAGGCTGTCGCCGCGCTCCAGCTCGTCAAGGGACCCATCGGGGTCGTTTCCGTCTGTGGCCGTGCCCGCCAGGGCAAGAGCTTCATCCTGAATCAGGTACGTGCCTCCGTTCAAATTTCTTGGATTCGTTTTTGCCATCTTTTCTGAGTATTCCTCTGTGTTTCATGACAAGGAATTACAAGTTTAAAATTCTAGCATTTTTCACATTTTAGATAGGCATTTTTGTCTTTACATGAGAGCATAAAGTTTTGACTACTCACATTCAATATAAGCTAGGGTAAATTTGACTTTTCCTTCAAAAAAATACAAGCACAATCCTTTTTCCTTTGTTTGTAATTGGGAAGTATGATAAGGTAAAGGGAATCTCAGAGTACAACGGCTATCAAATTTGGCTGCATTTATCTGTTCCATCCTTTTAGTGAACTTTACCTTTTGAGATCTAACTTTATGTCTTTCTCTTTTATTTCTATAGCTATTTACCTTCAATTTGCATAATTTGTATTAGGCAAATTGATTTCTTGAAAGATTCATCTTTTTCAATGACCTTTTTATATTTGATTGTATGGTAGCTTCTTGGAAGGAGTAGTGGTTTTCAAGTAGCTTCTAGTCAGCGACCATGCACGAGGGGGCTTTGGATGTGGAGTGCCGCAATCAAGCTTAACTGCAGTAGATGGCACTGAATACAATCTTTTACTTTTGGATTCTAGAAGGAATTGATGCATATGACCAGACGGGTTAGATTTTGATGTGTTCATTTTATCATGAGCCCTTACTTGTCTTGTGTCGCATGTATAATTATGTGTAGTCTGCATCTATTATTGTCTTCTTGATTGTGTTTTGTCATTCTCTGTTTTGGTAGTATTACCTATTCTTCCTTAAGTTATTTGGAGCATTGATGTAAAAAAAAATGTTGGAATTGCTATAGGTTAGGTTATCCTGTGTTCTTAAAGTAGTAATATCAGACACCAAATCTATAGTTAAGATCATGATATTTTTTGTGTTTTAATAATAATTTTATTGAAGTGTCTATTTGTTTGAATTTCTTCTTATGGATTTCAAAGGTTCAAATAGTTCTTGTTGGGTGCCTCTAAGTATCATTGTCTTTAGCATCATCTCTTTAATGGATGCACTTAGGACTATTTTCATCATGCATCAGTTGCGCAAAAGATTGGACATATATAACATACATAAAGAATAAACATCCTAGAAATGAGTAATTTTGGGCTTTGATTTTTGCATGTTGGCAAGTTTTGCAAATGTAATGCGGTTTGATATTTGACATTAGATTATGCCAACTTATCTGTGTGCAGTAATAAGAGTTGAGATGACCATATGCCAAACCTATTACTTTGTAAGGAGTTGCAATAAGAAAGTTTAGGATAATCTAGAGGATATGTTGGAATTAAAATTTCTCTGTATGGCAATATTGCATGTAGAAAATTGCATTACTAGTGTCTCTTTAGATGGTCTTGTTATTTATATAATAACCATCCAAAAGTCCCAAAGAAACGGAGCTTTTACCCATTTGGAATTCAACAAACTCGATCTGAGATTCTTGGCTTTCTGTTAGAAGCCTTTGTATTATTCTTTCTTTGAGAGGATTATGGACCAATAACCTTTCATGAATGAGAAAAGTTTGTCGATGTGCTAACGGCCCTGTTAGCCCACATTTTTTTATTAGTAATAAGGATAGAAGTGTCCTTACATTTGAGAAATAAAAGAAACCGTAATAAACACATTTAATAAAGTCTTAATCAACTAGAAAATGATGTTGCCAATTCAAAGAATTAAAGAAATTCTTAAATTGAGCTTGCTGAATTCTCCTGTATGGAACAATAACAAGAGGGTCTTTTTAAAATACAGGGAATAGAAGTTGAGACGGATTTTCTCGCTAACAATGAATGATAGTCTCTCACTAACAATAAAGAAAGCAACAAATGATTAAAATTTATTCAATAGCTTTCCCCTATTTGAAACTATGGGCAAAAGAAATTAAATAGACTAAATAGACCAAACTCCTAGATTCGAAGATTCTAAAACCTAATTAGAAAGATAGAATATTCTTAGATCCTCTATCTTACAGAAGCATATCTTTAACAATTCAAAATAAAATTTAAAAATAAATGTATACTATTCAAAGGGATTAAGGCTTAGTTGTTGTTGTTGTTGTTGTAAATGTATACTATTCAGATATTTGTTGCATCAATACTTTCCTCCTTTCTTGTATCTATTGGGTACATCGCAGGATTACCTTGTACAGATTAGAATTTAAGAAATTCTACCTTTTTCCTTCTTGGACTTGTTGCCTCTAAACTTAGCTGCGGTTTACTATTTTCTTCTGTTGGGCAGATTTAAATTAAAATTGAGCCGAGCTTGAACAAACTTATTTAAACTATTTTCAAGCTTGAGCCGACCTCGAGCTTAGCCTAACTAATTTTTCAAGCTAAGCTCGAGTTGGACTTAACCCTATAAGCCACGGGCATTGCAAGCACTCAATTTGTAATCCTTCTTATGCCAAGTAGTAAATTTCAGATTAGTGGTGTTGGGAATAGGCACATTTAGATGATTTAGCTCGCTTTTGTCCTTCGTGAATGTGCGCACAACCCAGACTATTGGTGATAGCTCCTCCCATCGGATAGTGTCCGGAATTTATAGGACCACGGAGAGGAATGCTCAAACATTAAACTGGAGGAATTGACCACATCCAATAGGTTGACAACAAAATCACACATGTAATGCGTCTCGGATAAGAAGGCAATTGGTGCAAATTGAGGAAAACCAATAAATTTGAGGGAAATTGTTATTAGTAAAAATAAGTTGTAATCCACGAAGACTACCAGATCTGAAAGACCACCAAGAATGAAAGAATAATGGATAAGGGATGAAATTGAAGGATAGGCTTTGATACCAAATTGAAAGTTCAGTGAAATAATTATGGCATATTATTTATGTGAACATATGGTACAAGTTATAGATTACAAATAATCTTTAAATAGGATCCCTAATCTTTAAGAAACTAATTAACAATTGTAAACTCTTTGAAATTGTGTTGTAGAGAATTGATTAGGAATTTAGGATTATGAATAATATCTTGAAATATTATATTGTATGAATAATATCTTGAAATATTATATTGCATAACAAACCAAGCTATTTTAAGCTAAGCTCAAATGGACTAACCCATACTCCGAAGCTACTCTAAATTAACTTCAAGCTATATCCTGCTTGAGCTTGGCTTGTTATTAAATTATCGAGCTGATTTTTAATATCTGGTTCCACGTTTGCTAGTGCTACCTGTCTACAAGTTTGCTAGTGCTATCTATCTGGAACTTTTGTTTTCATTTCTGTTTTTAAATAGTAAACTTTGGAGGGGAAATGGTTATCCCAATTGGCTTAGCTTTGACTTAATTAATTCAGATTAATACAAATATTTTTAATTAAAATTAACTTTTAATTAATGTTTTATTATGGTTAATAATTTTTATATTTATTATCATTATTTTTATTTAATTAATTAATTTTGTAAAGGTGTTATTCTTATTCCACGTTATTCTATTTAGTTAGGGAATTTGGAATTAATTGGGATAAATCATGTTATGTCACTTTATTCCCCAACCAAACACACCCTTAAGATTTCCTTTAGCTACTTGATTTTGTTTTCCCTTTTCCTTTTGAACATTTATTACCATTTTTGCTACTTATAATGTTTATTGCAATTAATTTTTCTTCTGATGCTTATCAAATGTTGATGAATATGAAAGGCTACATCATGTTTTTCTGTACAGGGAACATATAGCACCCAGATATTCTCCCTTGCAGTTCTCTTATCAAGCATGTTTGTATATAACCAAGTAAGATTTACTTGGATGTGATTTTTGCTTCTTTTCTTTAATTTGGTTGTTGTCTCAAATCCGTTAGGGCCATTCTCATTTGTTTTGGCTTTGATTTTTTCCCCAGATGGGTGGCATAGATGAGGCTGACACTGGATCGCTCTATCTCTTGTCACAGAAATGACCAAGCATATTAGGTTAGAGCCTCCGCGGAAGATCTACTGTATCTGAAATTGGGCAATTTTCTCCAGTCTTTGTTTGGCTGCTAAGGGTGATCACAATTTGATACTTATCTGTTTGTTCCACACAGCTCTTGTATTGTTTATGAGGATTATTTTTTCTTTTGTCAGCCTCTTTACTTTGTATTATGTTCTGTGTTTTATAAAGCAGTTTTCTTTTCTCAATTTTTAGGACTTCTATTTAGAATTATCCGAGGGAAATCAGAAAATCACTCCACGAGATTATTTAGAATTAGCCTTGAGGCCTGTGCAAGGTTTAGGAAAAGATTTATCTTCAAAGAATGAGGTACTATCCACTTTTTTGTTTTCCCTTTTTTTTCTACTTAATAGCATAATTTCACATGTTGTGCTAAACTACCTAATACTATACCATCTAGCAGATTCGAGAGTCTATTCGCACTCTTTTTCCTGACAGGGAATGTTTTGCACTTGTGCGCCCATTGAACAATGAAAGTGATCTCCAACGCCTTGACCAGATTCCGGTGAGGCTTTTTATTACCTTTCCCTTATCGCTCAATGTTATACTTCATTTATGCTTGCTGGTCCTATTGAGTTTTTCATCAATGTTTTCAATTCTTATTCTGTAGTTGGATAAATTAAGGCCGGAATTTAGATCAGGCCTGGATGCATTGACAAAGTTTGTTTTTGAACGAACCCGACCTAAACAAATTGGTGCTACTATCATGACTGGTCCTATTCTTGCTGGTATTACACAGTCCTTCTTGGATGCCATCAATAAAGGGGCAGTGCCTACAATATCGTCCTCATGGCAGGTACATAGTTGCATTTTACGTTTTCAACTTTTGAATTTCTCTATTCATTATGCTCTGGCTTGTTTGAGAACAAGTCTTCCTCCAAGAATCTGGTTTAAGATAATGATCCTTGGATTTGTTCACTCTCATATCAAGATCTCCTTAGGCAGTTATCTATTGGAGTGCATCTTTGAATGCTCTCATAAGCAACCAATTTTTTATGGTATCTTGATCCAGTTTTTCATTTTCTCAAACTTCTGAATTTAAATATTACCATGTCCATTATTAAATTAGCATCCTATCACTCTTTAGGAGTGCATAAAAGTTAAAAAACATTTTCGTCATTTGGTATTGGATTGTGAATGCAACAATTTTGTTCATGTAGATAAATTTGTTTTTATTCAAAAGATTTTTACCTTTGCTTTTGGGCTGATTGAAATATTGTAGTTTATTCATAAGAAAATACTTCAATTTTTTCTGCTTTAGTGAAGCATTGGATGTGAGATAAATATATTGCTATGTATCTTCTCTATCCTTATGTTTTCTCAATCAGGAATTGAATACAATGATACATTTTAGTACAGCAAAATGGAAACAAGGGTTGTCTTTGCAATTGATGTGAAGTATATGACATCGTTTTCCAATTGATTTATTCCATATGGCACTGACACTGCAATTCAAAGTTGCCTTGTGTAGTTCTCATGATTTGAAAAGATAACCAAATGACTCATTTTCTTCACATGGCATTTTATATACTCCTGCAGAGTGTTGAGGAAGCAGAATGCCTTGGGCATATGATACAGCTGCTGAAGTTTACATGACATCGTTTGACAGAACTAAGCCGGCTGAAGATGTAAGAACTATTCGAGGGACAAACTGCATTTACATTTTAAAAATGGTTTGATTGCACTGTCTGTTTACTTTTGCAGAAAAATAAACTTTTAGGCATTCAATTACACCTGATTTGTGCATGTAGTCTGAATGCAATTTGTTGTCTTTTAAGTACAATCACTTTTTCTATGTGCACGTCGCTAGGTACAATCGATTGTCTTAGAAATGTAATGTTTATTTTGTAAGATATACCCTAAATTTGCTGGCAAAGTGTGTAATTGCTGCTTATCTGTAGTCTATAATTTTATACTTTCTTGTTTGCTAGGCTGGACTTAGAGAAGCACATGAAGATGCCATTGAGAAATCTCTTGCTGCATTTAATGCGGGTGCAGTTGGGTTGGGCTCAGCACGAATGAAATATGAAAAGCTTCTTCATAACTTCTACAAAAAGGCATTTGAGGTTTGGTGAAATTCATTTTCTTGCCATTGTTGCTGTAGTTTTATTATTTAATCTGTTATTAGCATGAAATATGTACATGTCACAACTTACTGATTTATTGTTCTATCTAAAATGATTGACTACATATTAAATGTTTGTTCTCTGGAGGTAGATTTAATGAGTTTTACTTAGTTGATTGTACATCATCATTTGGACTAGTTAGAAAGCTCTCTGTTTACACTTGGAAATATGGTGCACATGCTTGCCTTTGTGTAAAATTGTTAACAGATATTTTTCTCTGTATAAAATTGTTGCTTATCAAAATAATTTCATGCTTTCTTTAATGTGCTTGTTTGGTATATATATCATATGTTTTAAGAGCAAATATGTCACCAACCACGGCTCAGCATCGTGAGACAAACCGTCGCATTCCAAACAGCAGGACTAGTCCCTATTCAGCGCTATAAGGCCTTAAGAGCTCTTATACAATAAGTATTGAGTTAATAATAACAAATTTTAATCATAGCTAAAAGATGAAGGTTAAATTCTGACTAACCCATACAAGACGATTTATATCGGGTTTTACATAACCCAAGACTAGGATCCAAATTCCGATCACCCCTAGAAATCCATACAACAAAGAAATCTAAATTACAAGTCTCACATGTAATAAAAGAGGTACATGCAGACCTCAAGACAATAAGTAAATGTAGTGTGAACTTCAGTATATCCCCGCCTAAGCTCGATCCTACTCCTCGTCCGAACCTGAGTAATACACAAATCAAGTGCATGAGCCTAAAGAATAGGCCCAGTAGGGTCGCATAAACAACAAGAGAGGCGAAGGCCATAAACAAGGAACAAAACAAAGTAAATACAATTATACAAATATAACAACAACACAGCAAGTCACAAGTAGCTGGAATGCGGATAAAATCCACAGATGTACTCAATCTCTGGCATATGTGATACTAAGATGTCTACGACATCTACGACACCATCGGTATCGTCTTCGGCCTAAGCCGGACTAAGCTATAGCATACATGTGCACATGGTCAGATAATGCCGCTTCCCGACCGAGCCAAGTGGCCGATATTATACACCTCTCTGCCGAGTCTCCGTCCAGATAGAGCATCAAGTGCTCGTGGCCGATATTATGCGCCTACTTAGGGGCTGATGGCGAGATATTATACACCCTCTCGCCAGTGGTCTCCGTCTCACGATGTATCGTGCACGAAGTAAGAGATTGATAAGTACTAATACCTAACAATGTATAAATATATATATCCAAGGCAAAGAATATCCCCGAATATACAATCTGTCGGTAACCCCATCGAGATCGTAGATGGAGTCGACACGTATTTAAGAAGTAAACTCTACTCAAATACGCGTAAGAAGAAGAATGATAACAACAATCCTCGAGGATATAAAACCAACACATATAGGGGAAAACCATCTCAAATATATACGCTTTGGGAACCTCTCGAGGAAATAAGAGTACAAAAATCAAAGTGAGGTGGGAGGAAGGAATACTCACAAACCTCCCGTCACGAGAGCTACTCGGCTAGAAGCAAAGTCTACGATCCTCGTCAGCGTCTCCCCACGTCCGAAGTCGAATCTAGTAAGCAGATAGGAAAATCTCAACACCTCACACTTAAACGCCTCTATCTAAATACGAAATATGATTACTCATGAATCCCTTAATTATCTCTAACGTGGAGATTACCTTAACAATTGGTGATTCATTGAATTAAATCATGGTTGAAAGGCATTAAGCTTACTCAAAGCATGCTTTCTTACTTGACAAGTATATCATGCCCTTAGAATGTTCCAAAGTATGCTTCATTAGCCAAGGCTAATTATACTAGAGCATGAAACCATTACACATGTTAATCATGGGACTAATTACAATTAAACATGTTAACATGAACACTAATGGGCATTTATGCTTAGAGATTTTCATGAAAAATTTGGCGGCACCTCCTCTATTTATAGGGCCCCGAAATTAATACAATCATTCCACAATTAAATCTAATTAGCACATACAATTCATAGCCTAACAATCACAAAATCCTTAGCATCCCTAATCCCACTCTTAATTAACTATTCAGTCTTCTCATTCACATTTCTCCTATTCAACGGCCTCTTACAACATACATGGAAATTGAATCGATTATCTCCAAATTGAAGGTTTGTGGCTCACCTGAGGAGGAGAGGCGAGGGATGGGCCCGGGATCTGGCCGGGAATGAGAGGAGGCGAGCTTCAGCGTGGAGTGAAAGCGCGGTGGTCCCATGCTTGTTACGTGTGGCCAGAGGAGTGTCGAGGGCCGGCGGCGTGGCGTGGAAGGGCGACTTTGGCGGCGTGCTTTCAGCGGCAGTGGCGAGGGGGCCGCTGATGATTATCGGCCCGGCCGGTCAGGCGCTGGAGTCACGCGTCGGGCTGCAAGGGCTAAGGGCGTACCGGTACGCGCAAAAGTCTTGGCCGTGATCGGCAGAGGTGGCGTTGGTGGCAATTTGCGGCGCAGTAGGTGGAGCCTCGGTGTAGGAGTGCTTGATCGAGAGGGAGGAAGCTCCTCCGGATCGGGGCTTCCGGTCGTGAGAGAAAGCAGCAGGAATGAAAATATCATTCTCTACTCCTGCTGTTATATAATAACTTAATTTGATTATTTTTAATAAATTACAAATCCTTTAAGCGGCTCGCACATGTCTACTATTCCTCAGCATGTACACTGTTGATCATGGGTGAGTGAATCATTTCTATTCAAACTGGGTCCACTACCCTCGACCCTCACGCCCTCAGCGCCCGACTCCAGATCCGGCCCTGTCAATGATCCCGATGATGACACGGTGTATCAGCAGTCATCATCGCATCCTGCCTCTCGCCGCACTGTGCCCGAGAATATCGGCTTTTAGTCGAATCTTTCGTCACGGGTTTACTGTGGCATCACGGGGCTATCTCAGTCCCCGACCAGATCCACTTTTCCCGGGATTTGAATATTTATTCATTTTCTCTTCTTGATTATTAATCCGAATTAACTAACATATAATTAATCTGGATTTATTAACAACAGGCTTATTTCGATTAATTAACGTTTAATTAATCTGGATTGTCGGTACATGTGATTTTTCCCAAAACTTCACTGCTCATCATATTGAATTGTCATTTAAAATTTCTGGTAAATAAAAATCTTTATTTATTTCGGGGCGGGTTTTACAATCTCACACTTATAGGAGTTTAGTCCCTAAACTCACAACAAGCTTATTTACTCAAAACGGTCACGGGTAGCGCTTCTTCTGCGGCCGGCGTCCCGGGTAGCTTCACCACCACACCAGGTGATGTTTGTTTCCACCTTACCTGTGACTAAAGGAATAGTTCGATTCCTCGGTTTTGTTCCTTGTAGTCAAGTATTTCCACGGCCACTCCTCGTAAGATAAATCACTTGAAGTTCCACCGGTTTATATTCCGATGATCTTAGTGCCGAGATTGATTAAGCATTTCCTCGGCATGGAGCGTGGAAGGCGTTATGGACTGAGGCCGCGGAGGCAAGGCCAAACGATGCGCCAGCGCTGTTCAGCCGTTCTAATATCTCGAAGGGTCCATATACCGCTGGGCTAAGCTTCGCGACTTTCCAAATCTCCATACACTTCGCCGTAGGTGTCTTCGTGAGTACCTTAGTCGCCCTTTGGAATTCCAACTTCGCAGGCGTTTCTTATCGGCGTAGGCTCTTACAGCCGGCTACGAATACTCTCGGCCTTTCTCTCAATGAAACTTCACTTGTTCTTGAACTGCAGCTTCCTCAGGCCCTTGAACTTGCGATCTCCACCACATGCGTTTCCAAAATATAGGAGAGATCACCTGCGGTGCATACTGAGCCTCGTAGAGGCGCCATACGCTGAATGCTTGCACTGGTAGGCATTGTCAGAAGTAACTCTGCCAGCCAAGTGCTTTCCATCCCAAGAACCGGTGAAGTCAAGAGTACACGCCGCATAGATATCTTCTAATATCTCGGATTGTCCTCTCCAGATTGACCATCCGCCTCCGGGATGAAAGCGGTGCTAAAGGTCAATCGGGTACCCAGCCTTGCAGACGTAGACTCTCCTGCAATTCGGTGACAAATGGGGTCTCGATCCCGGATATGATCGCTACGCAGTATACCATGTAGACAAGCGATCTTGTCCATGTATAACTGGGCTAATCGCCCTTAGGCTCATCTTACGCCTCAATGCCACAGTGTGCCGACTTAGTCGGTCGGTCAACGCATCGCTGAAAGTAAGCTTCATTCCCTTTTGGAGCGAGGTAAAGCCTCTCTCACGAAATCCATCGCTATATGTTCCCACTCCAATTTGGTATAGGTAGGGAGTTCTGATAGTCCAAATTGCCACGGTGCTTTCTGCTTCTTCACCCGTTAGCGGTGTAAGGCAATGGCCACAAACTCGGTATCTCCGCTTCATATCGACCTCACAAGAAGGCTGGTCTTTAGCCTACAGCATCTTCGTGGCCTCGGGGTGGATGGTATAGCTAGAGTAATGGGCCTCCTCTAAAATGTCTCTCTTAAGCTCGGGAACGCAATAATGAACCACGATCTCCTCGTCTCAGGTACCATCCTGCACGCCTTAATTCAATGGATGCCCTACCGATCTTACTCCCGGTGCTTGATAATTCAGATCTCAGAATCGACCGCCTTGATCCTTTCGATAAATTGGGCGGATACATGCGGGCTAGCCAAGCTCACCTCCGAGCTTCGGCTCGATCGCCTCCAAAATTCTCAGGTCTCCTCATTTCTTCTAGAAGGTTTACTTGTTCAATGAGATTCAGCGGTATCCCATAGTTGACCTTTCTACTTAATCGTCGACCACCACATTAGCCTTGCTCGGGTGGTGAGTGGATGCCGAGGTCGTAGTCCTTGACATCGGGTCCAACCAACGTCTTTGCCTCGTATTCGACTCTTTTCTGGCGTGAATATGTATTTTGAGACTTTTATGATGCAGATACACTTCACATGGCACACCCGTAGAAAGTGGCGCCAAATCTTCAAGGCAAAGACTACAATTTACTGCCAATTCAAGTCATGTGTGGGTACTTCTCCTCATGCGACTTGATTCTTTGAAGCATGTGCGATGGCTTCGCCCATTTTGCATGAGTACGCATCCCAGTGCCCTGCGCGAAGCATCACTATAGATCACGTATCCACACCCACTCGGTAGGCCGTGACGAGTGCGACACCAATCGGCTCTTCGGCCCATGAAACTCGCTCGCGGCCCTCCGGCCCGGATGAAAGGAGTACCCTTAGCCCGTCGGGTCGGGTCAAGTGGTAATGCAGGGCGTGAAAACCACTCTACAAATCTCCCGTAGTAGCCGCCCAACCCTGTGAAGCTCCCGATCTCTCGGACGGCAGTTCGGTCTACTCCCAATCTACTACCGCTTCAATCTTCTTAGGGTCCATACCGGAGACTCCGTCTCCACCCATGGCGTGCCTGAAAAGCAACAACTGATTCGGCCGAAGTCACACTTGGAAAATTTAGCATATAACTCCCACGATCTCGGGGCCTCGATTCTGACCTCGAGTGCCAAGATGCAACTTTTACTCTTGGAGTAGATCGGGATGTAGCGTCGATGAAGACGACTACAAACCGATCAAGTATCGTCGAATACGATTCATCAAATCCATGAACACCTGGCGGGCGCATTGGTAAGCCAAAGCGGCATTACTAGGAACTCATAATTGCCCGTACCTCAAATGCGAAAAGGCAACTCTTCGGTATATCCTCGCCTCGGATCCGCACTTTGATGGTACCCGGATCTCGAATCTATCTTGGAGAACACACATTGCTCCACTGAAGCTGGTCCATCAGGTCATCTATCCTCGGTAGAGGATACTTGTTCTTGATCGTCACCTTGTTGAGCTCCATTAGTGATACGGATCTCGTGATCCGTCTTTCTTCTTGACAAATATCTTTGGGGGCTCCCCGAGGTGACATCTTGGTAGGATGAAACCTTTATCCGTGGTTTCTTCAAGTTGTTGCTTCAACTCTTTCATTTCAGCGGGTGCCATTACGTATGGGGCTCTGGATATGGGCCTTGCGTTCTCGGAGCCGGGTCGATGCCGAATTCCACTTCCCTCTCTGGGGGTAGTCCTGGCAAATCATCTGGAAACACATCCGGGAAGTCACGAACAACAGGAATTTGCTCCACCGTGTACTGAGCGTCTTTTGCTTCTGAGATAGACGCCAGGAACCCGATACATCCTCTGTTGACGCTTTCCGCCCGGCGCAGAGTATCTCCCCGTTTGCCAATAGCTTTTTGCCGCCTTTGAAGATGAATTCTTCAGAGCTCGAAATCGGAAGTGCACCCTCTTCCTTCTACAGTCTAGCACTGCATATGCTGAGGAGAGTCAGTCCATGCCGAGGATGACGTCGTAGTCTCGCAACTCCATCAGATGTAGATCGGCAGTAAGTTCGTAACCCTCGATCACTACTGAGCACTTTTCACAAATGATTATAACTCCTTTGAAGTTTTGGAAACCAATGTTTTTATTTTCTTTTATAATTATTACCAAGGATGCGGTGTTGGCCTTCTTTTTGTAGAGGATCTTCTCTAGAGGGTGTGGTATTGGTATTCTTTTTGTCAAGCATTTTTTACATAACATCTCTTCCACAATTATCAGTTCACTAAGTATGACATGTCATTGTCATGAAACATATAAAGTTTCTTCCTTGAAAATGGGATTACAACTAATGAATAAGGATATATTCCATATTCACCCTATTTTGGTGAAAATACCCTTTTTGATTTTTTTTTTCTATTTTTTCTCTATTTTTTTTTTTTAATCCGTAAACTACCCCTCTTATTTCATTCTCATCGCTATTTTCTTTTTCTCAATTTTTATTTTACCTTTCTTTCCTTGCCTCACCACTAATGCCTTTACCCATTAGTGGTTTTGTCACACACCAACTCGCATGAACAATGGTGGTTATAGGTAGATTATGAGGCCGTGAAGGTTGAAGTGGCTTTATGCTATTGTTGCTAATTTGTTTAGACAAGGCAGCCTCATGCTTTGTTCTTGAATTTACAAGATAAAATTGTTACAAGCCCAAGATTTTTCCTATAAAATTAGAATATATCCAAAAAGATAATGCACAAAATTATAAGTATTGTTAAAGCAATAACTATGGTATTTACCAAAGTAAATGATGTGACAATAATACAAAACTCATGCCTGTTTTTATGGTGTTTCTCTTTCTCACTCTTACTTAATGATAGAGTTCATCTTCTATTAAAGATAACTCTTTGGGTAAACTTAGATTCCTACTAAAATAGGATTGATGATTAGGAGTACAAACCTAATGTGACCACTTTTAATTTAAGTCTTTGATTAATCTGAGGGTCACTGTTACTTCCCAATAATAAATGAGAATAATAGAAACTAATTAGGCTTTCCAACTGCTTGGCAAATCCACTTATCTCACACATCTTCAAGTCACATCATCATGAGTCTTGCATGACACGTTCTTTTCCTTCGCCATAAATTTTCGTTTTCATGCACCTTTTGCTGCTTCTTTCTTTATGACTTGATATCTTTGGTAAGCCTTCCACTTTTGGGATTGATGGAAGTTCTTAACACGATGGTTGAAAGCGAAATATAGATCGACTAAACTTTAGCACCACACATTGGTGTGAGTAGAGGATGGTGTCCTACTAAGATGCCCTAGGTTTCTGACAATATATCTACTGATTTCTTTAGTGCATTTGCATATATAACCCTGGAAAATTTAGAAATTGCATGTATACCCTTGAAAATAATGTATTTGTGAGTTTACCAGTGCAAATCTCACATTTTTGTGTGTAAATCCTTGTGCTTAAGGTTGAGTTACAAGGTGTGAGAATAAAAACAAAAAAAAAAGTGTGTAATGCCCTTTTGGGTTTGTGTATATATCCATCAAAAATCCATGTTGTCATAGTTTCTATATACGACCCTCAAAAAGTGTCAACAAAGAGTTATTTTGGGATTTTAATTTCTTTAATTGTCTTAATCGCCATGCAGTCAGTTTGGTTACCCTAGGGGTATATACATGCAAAAAGTTAAGGTTCATGGGATATAGACACAATTATATTATTGAGGGTATACATAATTTTCAACTTTTTTTAGGCATATAAGTAATTTTCTTATTTCTTTATAGGTAGTACATTCTTCCTTTCCACAATTGACCTTATACATGTTACAGGATCGATATTGTTGCTTTTGCATGTTAAAAATATTCATAGAATCTATTCATTGATATAACACTTGGTTCACTTTGATCAGTTGGTCAATTTGTTCTCAGGTGAAGAGGAAACGAGCTTAAGGAGACTGTTCTCACACTAGCTTGAAGTGCAAGATCCTTGCTTCCAATTTTCTTCTTCCAATTTTGGGGCTTCTTGGTGAATCTTCCAAAGATGTTTCACGTGTGCCACGGATTCTAGTTGGCCATGAAAGAAAAACCCTAGATCATCGAACCTAGGGCTCTGATACTCTATTGGAAATACAAAGGAGAGATGGCAAAAATAAAGAGAGAATAAAAACCTCAAATTTTTCTTATTCTATTAAGCTACAAATATATGGTTTTTAAAAGGAAAAACTACATAGGTCAATTCCTTAAATGAAAGAAAAGATAAGAGAAACAAAAAATAAGGAAACTAATAATAGGAAACTAGGGAATAAACTAAATCTCTGATTTTATGTACTAAAATCTCCTAATTTTCCTATAGTGAAGAATGGCTCATATTGCTCGGAAGTTAGGAATGGTCTTGTTTCTCCATTACGTTAGTCACCATTGCTTTGCCCTCCTAATGGAACAGCTATTGCTTATTCTTGTGATTCCCACAAACTGAAATTTGGCTACATCATATTTGCCTTGGTCATTCACCCTTCATATGTTTTCTTTCCTTTTTAATAATGTGGACATTTCACCTGTTCATTATGATACATGTTAACTTGCTAGATACAAACGTGTGCTTTTTCCCTTTTAAAATAAAAGATCAATTCAACCTTTTCCCTTATCCATACAAATGTTTAGGGACCTTCTACTGTTTTAGCCTTTTTTTTGGAGCTAAGCAATTTGTCTTTTATTAATGATTGCGCTAGACCTACTTGGTTATATCTTATGAAAGAAAAATCTGAAGTTAGCACTATCATTCCTTCTGTCTACAAAATGATTCATACTCAATTTGGTGCATCAATTAAATGTTTCAGGTTTAATAATCCTAAGGATTATTTCAATCATAATCTCATTGCTTTTTTCCAAAAGAAATGGGTTTTTTATGGGTCTTCTTTTGTTTATACACCCTAACAAAATAAGGTTTTTGGATGTAAAAATAGGTACCATCTCAATATTACTATGCTCTTATCTTTCAGTCCAATGCACACATCTCACAAGCACATTCCTAATAAATCAGGTTCTATCTAGAGTCCTTGGAACAAAAGTCCTCTCCACTTATTATCCACATTTTATACAGATTTTTACTATCTTCAACATTTACCTCTTGGAGTCTTTGGACGAACCTCTTATATCTATGTTCATACACCAAATTGAGGGAAATTAGATCCTAGGGTACTTAAGGGTGTTTTCTTAGGTTCCTTTAGTACTTAAATGAATATAAATGCTACTATTCCTCAAGTGAAAAAAAAAACGTTTCTCTATGAGGTCACACTCAATGAAACTTTTATTTTCAAAATCTTCATCTTGTTTTGAAGAAAAGATGCTAGAGAAGACTTGTAATGGGGATATTTCACTCCTTTTCCTTTTGAGATTACCCCACTCAGTGGTCATTCTCTCTATTCACGAAAACCATCTTTTGATCAACATGCCACATAAACATGTGCCCTAATTGCTGGACCAACTGCCTAACATTCTTTGCAGGCTATTAAAACTTGTCCAACAACAATCACTATTGTTCTTTTAGTATTCTAGAAGGAAAATGTCGACTTTACCTATGTAAATCCCATCGCATGAATCAATTAATTCAGTTAATGAAAATTCTCTCTTCTTTAATTCCATATGCTGCTAAACCGGTTTCTTAAGACCTAAATCTCCTAATAGCCTTCAGAAAATCCCACCAGTAACCGCAAAAGTTTCCAATCTCCCAATTTGTATATCTTCATAGTTTTCTCACATCCTTAATCCTAGTTGATATTCCTAAGATTGTACAAGAGACATTAAAGGATGAGAATTAGACAAGCTATATGAGGAAATGATGCACTAGAAAAGATTTAAGACTTGGGAAGTTGTTACAAGGCTAAAAGGGAAATAATTGGTAGGATGTAGGTGGATATTCACTATGAAATACAAGGTTGATGGGTCGCTAGATATATGTAAACTAAGATTGCTGGCAAAAGGGTATACATAGCTTTATGGAGTGCATTAACAAGAGAGCTTTGCACCTGGTGCAACGATCAACATGTAAGGATATTTTTATCCCTTGCTACCATGTTTGTTTAGTATTTATAACAATTCGATGGGAAGAGTGGGACTTTGGAGAGGTGTTTATGGAATTACTGTATTGTTTTAACAAGATTTGTGGAGACGGTGAAGTTTATTGTTTGAAAATGCATTATATGGGTTTAAATAGTCACCCAAAGTTTGGTTGGGGAGATCCACAAAAGCCATGTTGAAAATGGGGTATAAACAAAGTCAAGGTGACCATATGATATTTACTGAGTACTCAAGTAAAGGTAACGTTATTACTCTTTTAGTGTATGTGGATGATATTATTGTTATAGGAAATGATGTAGCTCATTGGGAATTTCTTTGAAGAAGATTATCTCAAAAATAAAGAACTTGGAAGACTTTAATACTTCATAGGCATTGAAGTGGCTTACTCGAAATAAGGTATTTTCATATCCCAAAGGAAGTTTGTTCTAGATTTACTCAAAGAAATATGAATAGTAAAGCAATAAGTACTCCTATCAACTCTAATCACAAGCTAGGGAGAATAGAAAAGGGCAACACATTGGATAAAGGATGATAACACAGACTTGTTGGGAGATTAATTTCTCTCTCTTGGACAAGGCCTGGTATAGCATATTCAGGAAGTGCGGTGAGCCAATTCATGCATGACCTAAAAACATTCCATTTGCAGACAACCTATAGAATCCTTCATTATCTAAAAGCTTCACCCGGAAAAGGTATTCTATTCTAGAATGGAAAGGAACTTACAGTAGAAGTTTACTCTAATGCAGACTTAACAGGAGATCAACATCAAGGTATTCTACTCAGCAGGAAATTTAGTGACTTGGAAGAGTAAAAGACAGAATATGGAGTTATGGCTCAAGGGCTCAAGGGATATGTAAACTTTTATGGTTAACAATAATACTGATTTAAAGATTAAGAGAAGGAATTATGAAGCTATATTGTGATAGTAAAAACCATCAACAATGCACATAATCCGATTCAACATGACCGGACTAAGAACATAAAAATTAACACATTTTATAAAAGAAAAACTGGATAATGGTTTAGTCAGCACTCTATACATGCTTTCAGAATATCAGCCGATGTACTCACAAGGGATTGCATATAATGAGATTCTAAGAAAATACAAGCTGGGAATGGAAGACATCCCCACTCACCAGCTTGAGGAAAAGTGTTGGAAATATTCTTAGACCTCTCCATTGATATGGCATTTGCTCCACTTAAAATAGAAAGTTTGTATAGATCCTTGGAATTTCTCTTTCTCAGTTTATTACTAATCTTTAGATTTGTTATCCCTTAATGATGTTAAACCTTGTCCTTAATAGAGATTTCCAATAAAGTTAATACGAGTACGGTTTACCAGCATGTAGAGCGGGAGAAGGAAACAAGTTAATCTTAGTGAGTAGATAATGGTTTTAGTAAGAATTCAATGGGTTTCACAACCACTATTAAAGCCAAACACAAATTCAATGTTCTACTTAGGCAATTTTTCAACAGTAGTATTATTTCAATATCGATTAAGCACATATGCGACAGTTAAAGCTATCTTAGTTTGTGGTGGCAGTTAAACTAAATATTTTAGAGATAGATAAATAATAATCACAGGATGGATAAAATAGAAAAACTCATCGGGTCACAAGACAGCTTGTTCGAAGGTGGGAAGATGTCAAGGTCGGTGAACTGGTCGGGTGGTTGGAGGAGGCACATCTTGTCTTAGAACATGAATATGGGTTGGCGGGTAATCGGGGGGCCATGCAATGGCATCCATGAGGGTCACCGGTCGAAATTTGAGGCGTGTCTGGCGCGTATGTGGCGTGGGTTGGGTACCAACGATCGGGGTTATGCGTGTTGTGAGAGATGTAGGCTGGGATGTTTTGGGCTCGGTTCGTATTTGTCAAATCTAAAGAAGGAGAAAGAGAGGGTGTAAATTAAATTAGGATCTTGAGGCGGAAAAAAGATGATGCGTAACGATGGTGTCGTGGAAGATATACCTCGGGTTCTCACAACTCACATGGGATTCTTGCTTGGTCTCACACTCAAGGGAAGACTCGCAACTCATAAAAAAAGCATACAAATGTTTTTTTTTATTCCACGATAGCTACCTTCTCTATTAACAATGAGGCCTATATATATAGGCAATAGCCATGAAACCCAACATTCAACGGTCCAAAATAAATAATGCAGAAAAATAGAAATGTAGGCATGAAACCTTACATCCAACTGTCCAAAATAAAAGATACAGAAAATAAGATAATTAGGCTCTAGAAGAGCTACTGGATACGGTGCCTTTGTCATCTAATGCTGAAAATAACGTTCAAATAAGCGTGCATTGATGTCTATATCATCATTTTCCCAGGGTGGGAGAGAACTCGACCCCATCCAGTCAAAACCAAAAAGCTGATCATAGCGCTCCAATAAATTAGTGTCCAATCGTTGCAACTCATGGCAATCAATCCATATATCCTTTGAGTTTGGTTTGTTCTTCCATTATACCAAGTACTTAGGAATACCACCGTCTCTAGTAGAGATAATATGATGATCTAAAATTTTATCCAATTTGTCTGCCATAAAAAAATTGTATCTGGTAGTGGGGAAATGGGGGAAGCTCATATGTAGGTTGCTGGGAACGCTCATCTAATAGAGGATTACTAAGGCAACATTGAAAGTTCTACTAATGCCAAAACTTTCCGGAAGGTCAACTACATAAGCATTATCATTGATTTTGTGAATGATTTTGAACGGTCTTGCAGAACGAGTATTTAATTTCTTAACTGCTCTAGATAGAAACTGTTCCGGATGAATCCACACTATTACTTCGTTTCCAATCTCAACAGTGTTAACTTTCATCCTAGTACCTGCTCTAATCTTGTAGTCAACATTACTCGCATTATTTTTATTAGAAATCTCTCTATGTAAGTCATGAAAGCGAGATGCAAATGTAGATGTGGACTCTAAGACTCTATGGTACTCTAGTATGGGGACCAAATCTATGGGCTACCTAGGACGGTTACCATGAACTACCTCATGAGGACTCATGCCAGTAGTACTATTTTTAGAAGTGTTATATGCAAATTCAACAATAGGTAGTTTATAATCCCAAGTCCCTAAATGTTCTCCCATAAGGGTCCGTAAAAGGTTTCCTAGACTCCTATTAACCACCTCGGTTTGCTCATCGATGGAAGACAAAAGAGAATTTCAGTTTGGTGCCCATTTTCTACCATAGGGTTTTCCAAAAATAGTTAGTAAACTTGATATTCCTACCGAACACGATTGTTTTAGGAAGGCTGTGCAACTTCACAATATTGTCAAAGAAAAGTTTTACCCGGGAGGCATCAAAGGTCTTCGAGCAAGGAAGGAAATGGGCCATTTGAGAAAAACGGTCAACTACAACAAAGATGAAGTCATGTTTCTTTTGAGTCTTTAATAAGCCCAACATGAAATCCATGCTCATATCCTCCCAAAGACAATTGGGAACTAGCAAGGGAGTATAGAAGCCACTATTATGTTTTCGTTGCTTCGCCAGTTGACAAGTGTGACACTTGTTAACAAGCCGACTAACGTCCTTCTTAAGACTTGGCCATTAAAACCTATATTCTATAGCATTGATAGTCTTGCTGTGCCTAAAGTGTCTAGCAAGGCCACAACGTGCACCTCCTACACAAGATACTCACATAAATAAGTACTAGGAATGCAATGCTTGGAGCGATACAATAAGTAATCGTCTCTCAGAAAGTATAGTTATCTACCACTCTCATAATATCCTCTTTCAAAGATGCATAAACCTCATGGAAATCAGGACAAGAGGCATACTCATCCTTGATCTCTGAAACCAATGACTTTGGTGTGTAAGGTGGATAAGATTGTGTAACATGACTCGATGCATCCATGACCTTATTCTTACCTCCTTCTTGTACCTAATGGTATATGACTATTCTTAAAGAAATCTTACCCATCGGGCATGTTTAAGGTTCAACTTCAGTTGAGAATTGAGGAAACGTAAGGCCTTATGGTAAAAGAAGATGATGAATTCTTACAGTAAAAGATAATATCGCCAATAGCGAAGTGATTGGATAACCACATAGAACTTGTCATATGTGAAGTATTTTTGTTTGGCTTTATCTAGCTTCTTGCTAAAATAAGCCATAAGGTGACCCTCTTGACTGAGGATTCCACTAATACCAATGCCAGAGGCATCACAAGCCACTTCAAAGACTTTAGAGAAGTCAGGTAGTCTTATGAGTGGAGTTTGAGTTATTTTTTTATTTTTTTTTTATTTTTTTATTTTTTTTTATTTCTTCGAGGCCTTTGTAGTGCCTTGGACTAGACAAAGTCACTTTTCTATAAAGCAGGTTGGTTGCTCAGCCATACATAATTACCAGCGTTCAGCAGGGGAAAGTGCAGGGGAAGTCTGAGAAGTGTCTTGTGAAGTGGTGAGAAGTCCCAGTTCCCAAAGTGGGCTGAAATGAACACCAGAAATGAGCACTTTTGGTGTTCATTTCCACTGAAGTGAAGGGGCACCGAAATGCCCACTCCTCTAAATGTTTAATAATAATAATAATAATAATAATAATAATAATAATAATAATATTATTATTATTATTATTATCATAATAATGATAATAATAATAATAATGATATTGATGATGATGATGATGATGATGATGATGATGATGATGATGAAACAATAAGCAAGTCCCTACCCAATACACTATTTGCTACACCCCCACCAACACCTACCCCGATGATGATGATGATAATAATAATAATAATAATAATAACCCACTTCGGCCATTACATTTTTCATTTTTGCCTAAGTGGCCTTGGTAAAATGGAAGTGGCCACTTCAAGTGGGAGATGCCACTTACGCAAAGAAGCGTCAAGTGGCGGAAGTGAACCACTTCCCACTTTCCCCGGACACTTACCCCAGTGAGGCATCTAAATCCTTGTATGAACTGATGATGAAAGGTAGCTAGGCCATGGAAACTTCAAACATCACGTATGTTTCGGGGTTCAGGCCAATCAACAATTGCCCTAATCTTTTCTAGGTTTGTGGATACTCACGCGCGGAGAGAATAAAGCCTAGAAAGAGTTATTGGAAAGGAAGGTACACTTGGCGGGATTAGCATAAAGGCACTTTCTTTCACAGATACCCCTTGAGACACACCTCGAGATGGTCAAAATCTTTGCCAAATGGAGTGACTGTAAATGAGGAGGTCATCGAAGTACACAACAAGAAACTTGCCCATAAAGGACAGAGCACTTATGTTATAGCCCTCATAAATGTGCTAGGGGCATTCGTCATCCCAAATGACATGACCATCCATTCATACAAGCTATCTTTCGTCTTGAAGGCGGTCTTCTACTCATCTCCGGGACGGACACAAATTTGGTGGAAACCACTCTTGGGATCGATCTTCGAGAAAAAGATGGCACCAGACATCATATCAAGCATGTGTTGTAGATAGGGAATAGGAAAGCGGTACTTCGCGTTATCTTATTAATGGCACGACTGTCCAAACATATATGCTATGTTCAATCTTTCTGTGGTGTAAATATAGCTGGGACAACATAAGGATTGTAGCTTTATGTAATAAAACCCTTGGCCAAAAGCTCATCAACTTACCGCTTTAATTTTGCATGCTCAGTCAGATTCATTTGATAATGTGGCAAGTTGGGCAGACTCGCTCTCGGGACTAAATCAATGGTGTGTTGGATGTCACACAATGGGTGTAGTTGGTCGGGGAGGTCAGAAAGGAATGCATCTACAAACTCCTTAAGGACAGGAGTGACCTCGGATGGAATAGGAGACTCAGGCTTTTGGGGAATTTCTTAAGCTGTAAACAGAAGAACTACTGACCCCTTATCAATCTCTTCCTTGAGTTCCCTTCCTTTTATGTATGCCATCTGTCTGCCTTCTCTCTTAGGAGATGGTGCCAGAGTAGTGGGCCGACTATTTTGTGGCTTTACTAGGTTGAGCTTAATTTTCAAGTCATCGCATCGAAATACACACTTATTGGATGGACCATATATTGTCACATCATTATCATATAACTAAGGTCGTCTTAAGATCACCTATCCCACATCTATAGTAAGCACATCACACCACACTTGTTCCTTGTAGGCTTTGACATCAATAGGGACTAAACAATGTTGTATAACTTAGAGAGCGGTAACATCGATCCAAGACACTTTGTATCTTGTTACTGATCATGATGAATGTATGAAAGATAACAGTACATTTCCAATCATTTTCATCCCTGGGCTGGGAGAGAGCATATCTAATATCTAGCGAGGATGACTGGATAGATTGAATGCAGCTCAGGAATTCGGGGTCTACCTCTTCCTTAAAGTTATTACCTATGCCGTGCTCATAGGTATCTTCCTCGATGTCAGAATCATCGACAATGACTGGAATGCCCTCTACAATATTGACCCTACTAAGGTTGGGACAGTTGGCAGCAACGTGGCCATATCCCTTACACTTGTAGTACTTGGTGAGGGGGTCAATCTTTTGAAAAATCTCACTCAGTGTTCTAACCCTTGTACTCACGCTTGGGTTGAGAGGAATTGGAGTTAGGCTTAGTAGGATAAAATAAGGAGGGCTTGGGTTTAGGAAGGTCCTGTCTAGAAGAAAGATCCCTCGAATCGCTGGACCTATAAGATGAGCCAGACTTAAGGGAGTCTAAATCGAGGACTATGGAATAAGCTGATGCCATGATGTCCACATTCCTATGTATAAGCTCATTCCTAAGGTTGAATCTAAGTCCAGCTCCGAACCTGGAGAGAGTCTATTCTTCACTTTCCTTGCTTAGAGTGTTACACCGAATAAGGAAGTCATCGAACTTGCCCACATATTCCTAGGTGGACTGACTTCTTAGTAGATTTGGTTCCATGAGTCAGATAAGCGAACATGGTATGTCAATGGAACGTATCTCTCGATTAGCTTCTCCTTCATAACTTCCCAAGTGGCTATGGGTTCCAGACCTCAGCTCCTCTAAGCTTGTTGTAGGTTGGTACAGTATTGTTAGGCTTTACTAGTCAACTTCATGGTAGTGAATTTGACTTTTAGAGGTTCAGTCATATCATACCACGTAAAGTAGTGGTCCATGATGCGGAGCCAGTCAAGGTAGACTTGGGGGTTCATGCCACCGTTAAAATGTTGAACATTAGTCTTCACGTTCTTCTTGAATTGCTTGTTAGGGTCGCAAGCTTGCCAATGTTCGTCATAATCGTTAACTTGAGGGGGCGCAGAACCTTGACATGGCTTGGTGACCTGTGCTTGTTGTACTTTGATTTGCTTTCGATCCTGCGGGCTAAAGGCGGCGATGCTCGGTTTGCGGGGAGAAAGCGAGGAGCGAAAGCAATGCTTGGATGAGATTGGTCAACTTAGTGGGATCATAAGAGTGGGGGTGTTTCCGTGTTGGGATGCCTTAGAGCAGGTTGGGAGTTGGAAGAGCAAGGACGGGCTCTTGGGACTTCTTCGATGTGTTGCGTAGACGCATACATATACAAGGACAAACTAAGGACCAACGGGAAACATAGGGTTGTTGAAAATGGGGCTCTACATGACCTATAAATGTACCGTCCTAAAGCGATATGAATCTAGATACGGAATGATGCATAAGTCAACCCTAATTAAGCTTGTAAAATGATATAGAAATTAAAACCCAAATGCTCTATCACGCGACACCCAATGCATTCTCTGACCTTTCTTTGATACCAAAATGATGTCAACCTTGTCCTTAATAGAGATTTCCAATAAGCTAATGCGAGTACGGTTTACTAACATGTAGAGTGGGAGAAGGAAGCAAGTTAATACTTGTGAGTGGATAATGGTTTTAATATGAATTAAATGGGTTTCACAACTACGATATAGCCAAACACAAATTCAATGTTCTACTTATGCAATTGTTCAACAATAGTATTATTTCAATATCAATTTAGCACGTATGCGACAGTAAAAACACCCAATCTCTCAGTTTGTAGTGGTAGTTAAAGTAGATAATATTTTAGAGATAGACAAATGATAATCATATGATGGATAAAATGAAAGAACTCATCGGGCTGTCGGGACAATTGAGGTGAAACCAGGAAGATGCCAGAGGCTGTCGGCAGTCCAACGGGTGGCCGGAGGAGGTGTGTCTGGTGCCGAAATAGAAAGGTGGGCTGGCGAGGGGTCACTGTGAGGAGCTGGCGTGCTTAGGCGTGGGTGGCAGGGGCCAGGTGTCGGCAGTCGGGGTACATCCGCAGTGATGGAGATGTCATTTGGATTAGGGGCTCGGTTGATGCTGTTGGATCTAGAGGAAGATAGAGAAAGAGGGCGCCGTCGTTGGATCTTGAGGCGGAAGAAAGGGGATGCGTGTGATGGTGTTGTGGAAGATAAACCCAGGTTCTCACAATTCACTAAGGATTCTCTCTTGGTCTCACACTTATGGGAGGACTGACAACTCATAAAGAGAGCATCCAATTTTTTTTTTTTTTTTATTCCATGATAGCCGTCTTATCCATTACACAAGGGGGTCTATATATAGACAATAGTCATGAAACCCTACATCGAACGGTCCAAAATATACGATGCAAAAAAATAGAAATGTGGCATGAAACTCTACATCCAACAGTCCAAAATAAAAGATACTTAAAATAAGATAACTAAGCTGTAGAAGAGCCATTGTACGCGGTACCGCTGTCGTCTATGTTGATAATAACGTCCAAATAAGTGTGCATCGATGTCCACATCATCACTTAAATTATGGGATTTGATTAGGATTTGATCTAAAATAGTTCATCCTCCTCCTGTATTAATATGGGACTGAATACCCAAATTTGATGATTGAATACATTTTTTTTATGTTTAGTGTGGTTTTGAAGGTATTTTCTTTGCTAAAATAGTTAGTTTGTGCTTAATAGTGCATTAAGTTGGAAGAATAACCACATGTTCTTGAAACATTGTAAAAACTATCCAACCTATTTCCCCAACTATTCATATATTGTATTCAAATGTTGATTACCTGTTTAAGATAAAATGTTCAGATTTTTATGTCATTTTTAATATATTTTGTATAATGGGTAAGTTAAAGCGTATGCGTCTATGGGGAGTTGTATAATATTTATCTATTACATTCATTATTTGTAAGTTATGCTGCACTCCGGATACATGGTTTATTATCTAAGTGATTTTTTCTAATTGTTCATTTTCATTATATAAATATTCAACTCACAGAATTAATAGTTCAAATAATATACTTACAATTTATGTGGTAAACTAAACTCGCTTAATAAATGAACCATCAAAGTTGAATACTTAACTGTTCAACTTGGATACTTTCATCGTTCAACTTAAATACGTAACTATTAAGCAATGAGTCTAACTATACAAACTTTTGCGATTAATTGCTTAATAATTTTTTCTACTAATTGTTAAACTTTTGTGTATAACTAGTTAAATATCACACTGAAAAATTGAAGTTTGGAATACAATTGTTGAAGTGGTACCTTATTGGTGTTGAAATTGCAATCCATATCTTGTAGCTCAACTGATACACAACATGACTAGCCAATAGAAAAGGTGACATTGGTAGAGGAAAATGAAGAAAAAGAAAGAAAAAAAAAGCCAATAAAAAAGATGGATGTGGTGGAGAAATGATAGTGATAGATGAAGAGAAGGTATACTCATGAAGGAGAGACAATGATGATTGTAATCATGCAGTGATAAGGATTGCAACCTTAGTTTTTGAGAACATTGAACAAAAGAGAAGAAAGAGGGTAAAAGAGATGAATCTGTTGGAGAAGGGATGACGAGCTTGAAGGAAAAGGTTGTGGTTGTGGAGGAGGGGTAAAGATGGTGCTGGCTATGGGTGTGGCTTTGCTGACAACAGTGGCTACTATGGTTAAGTGAATAGAAACCGTATTTCTTTTTAAGAAGCAACCTGGGTAAGCGAAGATGTAGGGAAGGACACCTTAGGTCTAATGAAAAAAAAGGAAATTAAGGAAATAAGAATTAAAAGGTTGTGTGAGTTTGTGTTAAACTCATGGTTTTTTTCTATTATGGGAAAAGTTTGAAGGTTTTGTATTTTTGCTAAAATAGGGGGTGAGTATATCCTTAATGTAACTAATGGGCTGCCCTTGTTTATTATGAAAATAGGATTATGTTATATGGTTGAAGTTTCTTCTTTACAGTATTATGTGTGAATATATTCAACGATCACTATGAACCTTTGAACTCATTAAATTGATAAATAGTGGCATAAAACTTTACGGTAAATAAAAAGTATTGCTTGAAATTTTCATGTTTATAAGTTACATGTCACGAGGATTTCAAAGCGAACCACTTTTTAGAGGCTGATTTGCAATGTTCAAAGGCCATCTGGAACATGGAAAATAAGTTGAGAAGCGACTTGTCATGTTCACGATGTGAAACTTGATAATGTCATTGAGGTAGGCTTTAAATACATTGCTCTTTACATCTTATGGATTTTAAATGTTAACATGTTATAGAATCTTCTCATTCTATCCATGGGTAGGTTGCTTGAGATATTTCCTGTTATAGAATGTTTTATTTTTATATATGGCTCATTTATGATGATAGGTTGTTTACTTCATTTCCAGTATATTACAATTCAATTTAGCTTGTTTCGAATTATATTCATCTATACAACAACAACAACAACAACAACTACTACTAAGCCTTAATCTCATACTAGATGGGGTCGGCTATATGGATTCTCTGTTTTCATGTCTCTCTCAAATATGAAATAAAAATAAAATCAAAGGAAATGAAATAAACTGAAATAAAATGAAATAAAATGAAAAATAAAATACATAAATAAATAATAATAACAAAAAATAATTTCTATGAGAGATTGGAATGTTAGAAGTAGAACAGTATCCCTACAAACAAAGCTAAGCTAATGAAGGAAAACCTTTTAACCGACTTATCAGTAATCCTATACTAGGCGGGGTCGGCTATATGAATTCTTTGTCTCCAGTATGCCGCTGCTGTCAGCAAGATCCATTTCGATATCTAACATCATATGTAGGTCCTTAGACCAACCTGCTCCGCGTAATCCTAGGCCTACCTTTACCCCTCTTCTGCTACCTTCTACAACTAAATTATCACATTTTGAATTTGGACCACGGGGGTCTTGATATGTGTCCAAAACCGTCTTAAGCATACTTCTCAGTATTTTATCTTTCGTTTGGTGCAGGCGTACGCCGGATGTGTTAGTTTCTAATCTTGTCGATCTTGTATGGCCATGCATCCATCTTAACATCCTGCATTTAGTTCATCTTATGCATATGTTGAACTTTAGATTACTTGACACTGCTCCCGTATAGCATGGCGGTCCCAGCTGCCCTATAAAATTTTCCCTTGTTAGGCATCTTTTTATCACATAACACATCCGTGACACTTCTCCATTTCAACCATCCAACTTTGATTTTATGGGTTACATCTTTATCTATCATCCCATCATATTGGAAAATGGAACCCTCTGAAGCACCGACACGCCAACTTGCCTCACGTACCCGTGTCCAATACATCTGCGACACGGACACGTGCTCGACACGTAAGGATACGTATCTGATACGTTGAAAATCGTATCCTTTTTTTTTTGAAAAAAAAATCATCACCGACACGCCCGCGACACTCGAGGACACGGGCTTGAGGAGCTGATCATCGTCGCCGAAGTGGACAATCCGGATCACCTCCTGCTCGTCGTCTCCGGTGTGAGAGAGGGCATCATAGATTGGGTCGATAGTGGTCGTCGAGGAGAAACGAGATAGTAGCTTGAGGAGGAGCGGAGGTAAAGGCGAAATTTGGCCAGGTGGTGAGGAAGAAGATCTAAGGAAGATGAGGGGGAGGCGCCGATTCATTATCGAGGAGGCCGATTCATCATGCGGGGAGGATCTAGAGGTTAATGTCCACACGTTTGATCATATGGTCCAACTGGCCAGAAGTATCATTGTTGTAATAATAAATTATGATTTAAAATTGATTTTATTTTTATTTAAAAATATAAAAATATAAAAACAATATCCTTTTTATTTCATTTATTTTATTTTTATAAAATCAAAATTTTAAAATAGATAAATTTATGGATTTCAGTTTTTTTTTTAAAAAAATATATAAACAAAACTGTCAAAACTAAATTCGAAAATCAAACCAATGTAAAATTTAAAATTATAATTAAAAAATATTTCAAAAACCAATGCTACTGGTGATGATGAAGATGATGAGGCAATGGAAATTGGTTCTAATGATGGATAGAGAGGACTTTAATTTTATTACATTTTGTTAAAACTTTGATATATATTGATATGTGACTTAGTGGCTATATGATGGTGAACTTTCATTTTATGCTTGTAGTGGACTTTCATTTCATTTTATGTTTTTTGATTCATGGATATAATTTTTGTTTTATCTTCTTTTGATTTTTTTGTGTTGAATTTGATGATTATTTGATATGATGAAATGGAATCTAATAACTATATTTCATCAAAATATTATACATATATATTTTTATATGTATTTATATTCAACGTGTCCCAACGTGTCCGTGTCCTAATTTTTCTAAAAATATGGGTAATGCATTATTAAGTGTAATAGGTAATGCGTATCCGTGTCCAGTGTCCATGGTATGGGGTGCTTAAATGATGGAACCTAAATACCTAAAATGGTTAACCTTGGCATTTCTACCACTCCCTCCTAGTTTCAACTTACTAAGCCCAAATCTCTCTACTTGGACTAAAATTACATTGCATATATTACATGCTTTATTTCTACTTAACCTAAAACCTTTACTTTCTAAAGTGTTTCTCCATAATTCTAGCTTTTGATTTACTCCGTCTAGGTCTAAATCCCACTGGGACAACATCATCCATGAAACAAGATACACCATGGGATGTCATGCTTGGATATAAGCTAGTTAATTCATCCATTCTAGGGTAAACAAGTATAGGCTGAGGCCGATCCACGATGTAGACCCATTTGTTATAGGAAACTCCCTCCGTATCGCCTCCCTCTTGTTACCATGTAGCATGGCAAACTCCTCGTACATATCCTTGATAATATTTATATATTTTACATGAATGTTTTTCCCTCTCGATATCGACCAAAGGACTTGTTTTGGTACCTATCATATCTTTCTCTAGGTGATAAAAGCCAGTATGGAGATCCTTATTTTTTTCTCTGTAGATCTCCATCAAGTTTCTTATTAGGAAAAGGCTTCTGTTGTAGATCTACTTGGTATAAAACCAAATTGGTTCTACGACGCATACGTGGCATACACAGTCGATGCTTTATTACCTCTCCCGAGTTTTATGGTATGACTTCGTTAACTTATACCACGGTAGTTGGTGCGATTTTGAATCTCTCTTATTCTTATAAATAGGAACCAAAATGCTTTTTCTCGGTTAGTACGGCATTTTCCCCTATTAGGATAGAGTTGAAGAGTTTGGTTAGCTCTACCCTACTTCTCCGGCGTTTCCGGCTTGATGGGATCACATTTGGGTCCTGAAACTTTTTCGACCTTCATTTTCCCAGAGTGCCTCCTTGACGCGTTAGGCACGATCTTTACGATGTATAGCTAAAGTTCCTTTTTATCGTTGATGCATAAAAATCAGGTAAAGTTATCCTGCGTGACTTGCGTTGAGCAGTGATCAAAGTAGTTTCTCCATGCTTTCCTTGATTTCTTTATCTCATGTATGAGGCGCATTGAGACTAAATCCGCTTAATGCACTTGATTTGGTTCAAGTCTTTCCTTTTTTTATCTCTTAGCCTTGCTATCTTGTATACTTCCTTTTCCCCTTCTCGTGTCCCTAACTTTTGGTATAAATCAACTAGGGATTTACCTCGGGCCTCGCTAACCGCTTTCTTGGCCTCCTTTTTTGCTTTTTTATACTTTTCAAAGACTTCTCCATCCTCAGCTGTGGGTGATTTTTTATACCAATATCTTTTCTCTTTAATAGCCTTTTGAACCTCTTCATTCTACCACCATGATTCTTGTGGTTGAGGTCCCTTAGATGAATTATATTCATCTATGTTTAGATAAATTTGGATACTAGGGAAGCCAAACGAATTATATATAGCATAATCAATTTATTTTTATCTGTTCATCTATATCAATCCTTCTGCTTTAAAAGTAACTAGGATTTTGAGTTTTGGCGTCATGTCATTAGCATTTGAATTTATAAGTTTGATCAGCCATGTTGTATGAATATTGATGTTTGCATTCCTAATTCAGAAACCTATCATGTGTATGTAGCTGATTGACAGTATTACAATAAGGACAAAGGGAATTTGACATTATCAATTGGCTTTTGACTGTTCAATTACATCAACCCTTGCTTCAGCTCTCAACATAATTAGGATACTGAATTTTGCACTCATGTTGTTGGAATTTGAATTTAAGTTTTATCAGCAATATAGCATGAAGTAATATTTGTATCCCTTATTCTGGAACATGTTCCCTGATACCATCAGAAAATAGACCCCTTATGTTTGAGAGTTTTAACTTTTGGAAAAGTTTGTTGCAGTTTCTTCGTAGCGAATGTGGTGCTAGAATCCTTTCTGTACAGAAATGAAAAAGAGTAGTTTGTGACATTTTTGGGCAGACTTTTCACTTAAGGACAATTTTCCACTTTTCCCAATTTTTTATTCAACTTATAATTTTGGGGTTTTTGCATTCTTTGTTTTTCATTGTTACAATTGAAATTTAAACAACTTGCCATTTGAGTGCAACAATTTCTTAATCCACAAAGAGAATGTGTAGTTAGTACAAAGGTGAATTTTTATTTGTGCATAACTGTGCCTTTGCATTGTCGTGAGGAAACATTCTTCTAATTTTATTGGCTTTCCATATCAAAATTAGACATGTATGATAAGATGCATTCCACGATCTCATTGAGAAGTGGCAAATGTTATGTTCAATCTTTATTGTTCTCACATTCTTTCGGTTTTTGTTGTTGTTCTTGTTGTGTACTTCCCGAACTTGTTCTGGTATCATTTTCACATTCAAGAAGATTTGGTCCTGTTTAAATTGACCTCTGAAAGTACATTTTGTAAATTACTTTTCCTTGAAGTGCTTTCTCAAAAAGCATAATCAATTTTGCTCACTTTTGGGGTTGTATGGGATCATTTTTATGAAAAATACAGAAGTGTTTATGCTACTTTCAATGAGATGGTTTTGTGAGTACTCAGAAACTTTTGTTTGCAGAACATGAGATGAGGTAAAACCATCTCACTGTAGTTGCTGAGCACTCACAAAATAACATTTACGCTACAGGTATGATGATGAAAAACCCTTGTGGCCTTGCCCTAATTCCTCAGGTTATGTTTGTGATACGAGCTTGGCTTAAACTTGGAGATTTCAGCTTCACTTAACTTTTGGTTACATCAATTTGGTTTGGTTTCTCAACTCCAAATTCGAACTTAGTCTGACATGGTTCAATTTGAAAAGAAATTTAAATCCAACCAACTATAGGGTTTAATAAAATTGAACCATACTAAATTTAGAAGGACACTTGCTTAAAACTCCCTAGTGAATTTTTCTAAATAAATGTTTGTTGCGAGGAGTTAAAGAAAGTAGGTAGTATTAGTTTTTTACTTAAAACCATTTTCCTAAACATATTGTTCCTCAGTCTATTGTCTTTTTCGTTTGTTGTTGAGGGTGACTAAGGAGAAATCTAGACTAGTTTCTCTTCTCAAACCCAACTATTTTCAGATTTTTATGGAAGTGAAAGCTGTTCAAATATATGGTACCATGTTAGTATACTGTACAACAATGCATCAGTATCAATAGGATACAATGTTCATGAAACAGGATGTTGGCCTGGAATATATGTATTGCATATCTAATTTTTTTTCAATATTTTTTAATACTGCTTGGTTTTTCTTTTCTTTTCTTCGGATATTCTTGGTTTTCTTCATAATTGATGATATATTTATATTTTTTTTATGCTTCTAGACCTTAGTATACTCATTTCAATTTGAAGGTGGTTTGAATGGTTTTACCTAAATTTATTTGGTCACAAGGAGGTTTGTGGCGAATGATTTTCGGGGACATTAATAAAAATGTCATGCATTGACTATATGGACTTAACCCAATTAGGTGTACGAACTAGAATGAAAATTCTTCCATGGTGATTTTTGCTCTAATAGTTGTCTTGGCAGGGTATGCTGTGTAGTATGTTGGGTTTATTGGCAATTCAAGATACAGATTATATATTCTTTTTCAGATACTTTGTTGGAAACATGCTTAAAGGCTTCTTTGTTGTACTTTTTCAGGATGCATATATTTGTTAATTATTGCATATGATCATGGTAATGTTTAGTGTGATTTGGGGACATTGTTTCGCTTTATTCTAGTGCTTTTGTTGCCTCTTGAGATAGTCGAGGGGGACTTATTCTTCTACATACATTTAACTGTTAAAGATAGTGATCATAACTTTTCATGTCCCTGTAGGTTTTGGATAATCTTCTTACTGAGTATGAGTCATCTTCACATGGCCCAGGAAAATGGAAGAAGTTGGCTGCATTCTTACAACAATGGTTTGATTTTATGTATTAGTTGAAGCATGCATGTAGTGATTAGTCATAACATGCTTCTGTTGAATTGATTCCATTTTCTTTTTGGGAACATAACATGGTTTGGTTTAGTATTTTAGGTGAAACACACATTTTACTAATTTGACATAGCCATATGTTGTTGAACGCATTCTTGGTTAGGGGTTCAGCAGTTCAGCTCAGAATAATCTTGAAGACTTGTTTGTTGCCTGAATCCAGTTGATTGCCTGAACTTTGTGTCTTTTTAAACCCTTGTTTAACTGTTGACCTCTTTATTAATTTTGCAGTTTGGAAGGGGCCAATACTTGACCTTGTTAAAAAGCAATTAGATCAAATCATATCTGAAAGAAGTGCGGCTTGTGTTAAAATACCATTCATATGAAGACAAATTAAATTTACTTCAGAAGCAGCTTGAAGCAAATGAGAAACACAGGGCAGAATATTTGTACGCTATGAGAAAGCTATAAGTGACAAGCAAAAAATTTCTGGCGATTACAGTCAAACTATTACTAACTTGCATAGTAAGTGTAGTACATTGGATGGCGCTGTTTGAGTCTTTCGAAAGCTTTGGAACTCATGAAACGGGAATCCTCTGATTGGAAAACTAAATATGACAATAGCTGTTTAGAGCTGAAAGTTGTGGAAGAGAAATTCACTGCACAAATTGCAGCTCTTGAGTCTAGGAGAAGTATTGCTGAAGGGAGACTGTCTGCTGCTCGTGAACAAGCAAAATCTGCTGAGGAAGAGGCATCCGAATGGAAGTGGAAATATGATGCTGCTGCTGGAGAACTCAAGACAGCCCTTGAGAAGGCAACATTAGCCCAAAAACGTTCTAATAAGGAGGTGCAAAACAGGGAAGATGCTTTGAGGGCAGAGTTCTCCAACTTGTTGACCAGAAAGGTAATTTTCCTTTAGTTTTTGACATGACCCAGGTCTGTTTTCTTGCATTTGCATTCAATGTGCCAGTGGGAGGGATGTTCAAATAGACAATCAATTTTAAAACGTCTTTTGTGTTCTTTTTTATGCTAGTTACCAAAAGGTTTGCTTTGTCTTTTTGATCTTCTGTATTCTTTAGCATGCTTTATACTCCATTGCTGTAGGAAGAGGAAATCAAAAGTCTAATTGCAAAGTTTGATAATGCCGAGAAACAATCAATCAACCTGGCTTCACAACTGAAGGTATGATTTATCTCCACTTCACAGAACTGCACTTCCTGTCATAACTTTCAGGTTAATATTATTATTAAAAATAAAATAAAATCAGGGTAATAATTGATGCCACTTCTTTTTAAGGCTGCTGAGTCAAAACTGAAGAACCATGAAGTGGAGACCTTAGCCTTGAAGGATGAAATCAAAGAGTTAAATGAGAAGTTAGAGTTTGCTAAAACTACAGTTTTATCACATGAAAGAGAAGCCAGAATGCTTGAACAGGAAAAGAATCATCTTCAAGAGAAATTCATACTGGAGTGCAAGAAATTTGATGAAGCAGATGAGAGGTGTAGGGCTGCTGAAAGGGATTCAAAAAGGGCAATTGAACTGGCAGATACTGCTTTCGTACTGAAGTGGTTGCTTTACAAAAGGAGAAAAATGTAGTCCAGCAATTGGCAGCAGAAAGACTGGCACTGATTGGAAAGAACTGAAAGGCGCATTCAAAGTTTGGAAGGGGAGAATGCAAAGTTGATGGAAGAAATTGAGAAGCTTCGCCAATCAGAAATAGATGCAGTTTCAAGGCCTCCCTGCTTGAGAGTAGAGTTGAGGAAAGAGAGAGGGAGATTGAAGAGATGCTTAATCAGAACAATGCGCATAAAGGTCCAATACAGTCCAAGTTCTTGAATCTCTTTTGGCGACAGAGCGTAAAAGCTCGATCTGAGGCCAACAGTAGAGCAGAGGCCCTGTCCTTGCAACTTCAAGCAACACAAGGCAAATTGGGCGCCCTTCACCAAGAGCTCACAGCTGTTAAGCCTGAATGAGAATGCATTAGATAATAAACTTAGAACTGTGTCACATGGCAAGCGTTTGGGACTGGTGATTACCTTGGAACAGATTCTGTCCAAGATATGGATGTGGACATTGAAGTGAAGGGCAGAAAGAGATCCAAGACTACCACAAGTCCCTTGAAGTTCACTCAAACTGAGGATGGAGCTTCAGCATTCCATGGAGATGACGACAAAAACCCGAGTCAGCAGACTGAAGAAATTGAAACTGAGGACTACATGAAATTCACTGTCATAAAACTGAAGCAGGAGCTTACAAAGCACGGATTTGGCGGAGAGCTGCTACAATTAAAGAATCCAAACAAGAAGGATATACTTGCACTCTATGAGAAACTAGTTCTCAAGAATTAGCAGTTTATGTGTCAACCTTGTTATTTGTTTTTTACTTGGCAGCAATTAGCAGGTTTTTTTCTTTTCGAGGTTGTGTAATTGTGTTCTTAGGGTCTTTGCATCATTGTATAAATTCTTTAGATCAAATGAAGCCATCTTCTGAGTCATTAATGATGGTTTTGGTGGATGTATAAGTGTGGGATTAGTCCATGTTTGCATTTCATTTGTTTGATGTCAATATTTTGAAAATTGCAACATAGGGAAGTGATTGTCAGGGATGAGCATTGGGAGTTTTGTGAACCTAATTATTATTCTCTATTGTTTCCTTACATTATTTATTTGTTTATTTTGGGAAGGTTCAACTCCCTATCTTTCAAGGAAGAGAGGCAGCCACATATAGCAATGTTCTTGGGGCAGCCAGCGATGTTTTGTTGTAGACTTTTCCCTTTGTTGGGCAAATTCTTTTCACAACTCTATCCTCATTTACATTATGCATGATACAAATAATCCTTTTGTAATTTTTCTACAAAAAAGTGTTTTTTATTATTTATATTTTTTGTTTTTTTTATTTTATTTATTTCATGATTTGACCTATCGGGCTGTACAATTGTTTTTCTTTTTCAAATTTGCCAAGAATCCCCTATAAGTGTTTCTTGTATTTTGAGGGTAAAATTCTCGTTTTCATTGATAGTATTGTCCATTTATTTCTCTCTTTCGTCCTTCTCAATTCCTTGTAGTCCTGTTTTTCTTCTTAAGCCATTCGGTCAACCATGTGGTTTCGTCTTGCCAGTTTTTGAGGAGTGGTGGACGCTGCTGAGTGCTAACAACCATGCTCATATTAAAGTACACGATCCTTGACAATGATAAAGATTTTTGGATGATATGGGACATCCGCCAAATTTTACAGTGTTGTTGACGTGATGGTCGTACCAACACAACCATCCTTGTCCTTTTAAAAAAAAAAAAAATATTATTATTATTTGTTTTTTTTTGTGTGTAAAGAACAATGTTCTTCCTATCTAGATCTATTGCTCCCTTGTGTTGGTCCTACATGTCCATATCAGTTTATTTTTGGGTAATTTATCAAAATGATCCTGATCTATTTATTTTATTATTTTTTTGGCCTTAGGTCAAAAGTATTTGTCAAAATAGCCCTGCGGATGCTCAGTTAGCAGTCACCTGCTGACTCGGATTAAAAACGGCCTTTGAAAGGCCGATTGTCTCCAGAGAGGTTATTTCGAGTTAATCAGCATTTGAAAGGCCGATTAGCTTCAAAGAGTCCTATCTTCATGAAGAACGTGTTGAGCTAATGGCATTTGAAAAGATTAGCTCGAAACATCATTTTGGGTGATGCGGCATTTGAAAGGCCGATTATTTTTATAAAAAAATTTTTATATTATTTTGCTATCCTAGTTAGCAGTTTGGTTGCTGAGTGAGCAGTTCCAGGGCCATTTTGGCAAATATTTTTGACCTAGGGCCAAAAAATAATAAAATAAATAGACCAGGGTTATTTTGGGAAATTGCCCTTTATTTTTAGGTTGACTGAAGGGACTTAGGTTTTTTCTATAATTAGGTGTAATATAATATGTTTAATAGTTTACACAAGCTCCTTGTTTTACTATATTTTAAATATAGTTAAGTTCATGAATTACAATAAAAATTTTATATTATTTTCACCACCTCACTCGTAAACTCTTTACAGTCAATTCTCTCTATTGATGCTAAAAAAATAGACTGGACCTCATTGTCTGACCTCCACTTAAGGATCAATTGAGGATACAAAAAGATGTGGAGGTGATGTCGGGGACTTCACGAATCAAACAGCGAACTGGGACGGTGGCCGGGCGAGAAAGCCTTGAGATGTCAATTGCCTGAAGCTTCCCTCCTGCAAAGGATGTCTTGGATCTTCTCCCAGGACCCTTCGAGGCTTAAGTCAGTTGAGAGTAAATAGATGAAGAGGAAAGGAAGAAGTTGAGAAGAGTTGAGATAAGAGCGAAAAGGCTAGGGAGGAAGAGTCTCTAGGAAGAAGGTGAGTCTCTTGTTCAGAAAAATTCAGGATGATTCAGTCTCCCTCCTATCCCTCTCTTTATACATCGTAGGCGCCACCTTTCAGGCCCTTAATTGTGGGGTGCTCCCTTCTTGGTACAAGGACAAGGCCTTTATTAAGAGATTCCATTGCGGGGCCACGGATCGTGCATTTGCTTCATACAGACGGGCATTCCGGCCTAGGCTAGATGTCGTCTTTGACCCCATCACAGGCAGATGTTCTTCTATCAGTGGGTAGTGGGGAATCTCCACGTGGCTCCCCAGGGAAGGCCCGGTGACTAGTGTGGCCGCCTACGCCCCTTGGCCAACCGAATCACGCCACGTGTACGACCCATTTATCCCCAGTAACACTTGCCCCACAACTGACTAAGCCGGTAAGCTCCCAGCTTTGATCGGCCTAGGAAGTTTTTTCTCCAGTATATACCTATGATCCGGTAGGGCAACGGGCTCATATCTCTTAGCTTTTCTTCCCAAGTTTGGCCGGTGATGGCCACTCCACACGATGTGCGTGAGTGACTCCGCAAGTATACAAGTCGTGTCAAGTAATAGAGTGTACTCTAGAGATTAGGATGTCAAACCCAAGACACTTGAGAAATACTAATACTAACTATAATTCTATTATCTAACCTAACCAAAATTGTGTTTGGAGGGAAACGAAAACTGAAACAACCTAAATACTAAAACTCACTAATGACGGGATTAACTCTTTGGGCAAATTTATCATGAAAGGGGGTGTTCAGGTAATGAATCCCCCTCGGGTTTTCATAAAGATATAGACAATGGTTTTAATGTCAAAGATTGGAGGATGTTGGACCGAGGGTTCCTAAAGTGTATTACCCTAACTCTAGGCGATCAATACCTAATCCTAATTGCATTAGCATTTTGGGGAACCTAAATCTCAGGAGAGTTATGGAAATAAGACGTTTTAAAGAGTCACGCTCCTTAGTACCCTATTTCTAGGCATACTCACAACTCTCTCTATTGAGGTAGATCTACACACGAGGAGGCGTTTGATGAGTGCATAATTATATATATTTTCATACTACATTTGCATGTACTTTGCTTGTCTTTCGCATGGATTTCTCTATTTTTGTGTTCTGTTTAGTATTTTGTTGTGAATGAAAAAGAAAACATGCACTTGAGACAAAAGAAGTCGAAATCGATCAATTCATAGCAAAAAGAGCTGAAAAGACATATTTAAGGAAAGAGTATTAGCTCTCAAAGATGGTGACCAATTTAGGATTGATCAAGTGGAAATTGGAAGGGGTGTTCTATGACAAAGGAGCAAATGGAGAGAAGGAGATAGGGTTGTGAGCATTATGAATGAGCTGCAGAGGTCAATAATTTATTACAAGAACTATTGGACTCCAAAGCCGATCTCCACCGTTCAGATTAAAGAAAAAGGAGTTAGGAACACCCACTTAAAATCTCAAGTCAATCCTAGGTGAAATGGTCATCTCATCGAATTTTGATGAAGACTGCACAGAGTTGAAAAAGTGCATGGCCGGAAGCATGGGCGTGTTGATGCCCATGCAACTCTTGGGATTCTAGAACACGGGCGTGCTTAGATCTGTGCGCCCATGCTTCATGATTTTTGAAGTCTATAAAAGGGCGCCCAATACAACTCTTTGAGGCGACTTTTGGTGGATCGACTTCGGGCGATTCTTGCGCTCTCGGTTAGGGTTTCAGAGAGGAGATTGAAGGCGAAAAAGACTTCGATCGAGGGAGTTTATATTGTTTTATTAGGTCTTGTTCTTTAGATCTCGTTAGGGTTTTCCATACTATGAGAGGCTAAACCTTATGTGGTGCCTCAGATTCTTGAACCTCGGGATGAACTTGTGACTTATTTCCTTTTATTTTATATTGGCTTTTCTTTTTTATTGTTCTTTTGGATTGTCTATGTGTGTTTAATGCTTGTGGTTTGTTAGTACGAAAGAGCCGATCACAAATCTGTAGTTGCTTAACGCATGAAGAGAAATCTTGGTTAAGCTGAATCTGGGCATAGATGATAGGGGGTATGCACACGGCGAGAGATCAGGTGATCGCAGTGATTACACAACACACTCTACGGATTATGGTAAAATCTAATAATAGGAACCACATAACACGAATGATAATAATAATGCAATTGTACCGCGAATTCACTGTATGGGACTAGGGTTTAGCTATATGAGAGATTGGGGTCAAACTAATTTAGGGTTCCTCACGGTCCAAGAATATATCAATTAGATAGCCAATATTAGGAAACTAGTTAACAAGGGATTCTTAGGGGATAGAAATCCAGGGTGCCATGTCCTTTTGACTGATAATCCTAGATTTGTCAACTGTTCACTTTAATCTTAGTTCTTCTTCAGATTACCTAGTTAGGATCATAAAAATACCAAAAATATTTTAGGCTAGATAATAAGATAATAAGATAATATTTTAGTTAGTTCTTCTTTATATTCAAGGTTTAGATTGTTTGAGCATTTCCATTTTCGTAGAGTTAGCAATAAGGAGATCCATGAGTAAGCTTTATAGCATAATTCGAGTTTAGGGATTGTCTATATTCGTATAAGAGGCACAATAATTTTATCGGATGAAATCGAGAATCTAATTGTCACGCCCCGACCCGAATCCCGGGACCTCGAGTGCGTGAACAGATCGGCCGTACCCAAGTAGAGGCGCACCTCAGTCGGATACAAGGCCTAAGGAAATTATAGCAAATAATAAATAATAAACAATATGTCATAAACAAATATCCTCAGAGTTATACAACGGAAAATAATCATAAGGGTTCAAAATACCCTACAATGGTCTATACAAGATCAGGCCCTACAAGGGTCCTAAAACTCTCACACACAACCTCAGGTCCTCAAATCTCTCCAACCTGTCCCAGTCCCAAGCGCAGCTCTAAATCCTGAGTCATCTGTCTATCTTAACCTGAAAGGGAGAGAAAAGAAGTGGAATGAGCTTTCGAAAGGAAAGCTCAGTAAGTACCCTGCAGAAAATCACAATGATGCCACAACAGATAACAACAGATAGTCAAACAAACATATAAAAAATGGTCAGCACAACAAGCCAATCAAATGGGGCCCCCTAAACTCATCCAATCATACCTCCACAGTCAACACAAGTGCCGCGCGCCTCAATGGTCAAGTGTCGGACGACAAGTGGCTATGCTCCATGGGTACGCATACCCAATCCGGACACATACCGACCAACCTAAACACAAGCACCACGAGTCTCACAGTAATGTCCCGGTCCACGGTGGCATGCTCAGCGAGCATCCAACAACAAACTTATACAAGAAACCAATCTACAGATATGGAAGCAACAAACTATCCAACAAATATGGAATCAACATCAGAGGACCAAGGCATCATAACAACATACACAAGCACAAAACCAACAAAGAAACACCAATCCAAGTAACAACAAGGTCAAAGAAACCCATCAATGGGTGGGAGCTAGGCAAAGGCACTTACCTGAAATCGCAAAGTCTAGTGTTCCACGGAATCGCCTCCCGACGCATCCACGTCAATATATATCTGGAAATAATAAAACCAACCTCAATAAACGCATATGCTCATGAGAATCCTGATCTACGATGCATGCTAACTAATGGGCTCAGCCCATTACTAAATTATACTTAGTTTCTTTAATCCAACTAAACTACACCAACCCATCTCTTCTTCATACTCACTCAAACCCAAATAGAATTCAGGCCCAAACCTCTTACTTCATTAACCAAACTTGATCACAAACTATCCTCAAGAGACCCCACATGAAATCAGGAGAGTATCACCATACCCCCATCCCACCTCTACAGCCATTATCATCCACTAACAAACCACCAACCAAATCCTCACAATAACTAGAGCCAAACAGCAGCCATCTTGACTCCATTAAAGATCACAGCCTCCAGCCACCCAATCAAACATATCAACATAGCACCAACATCTCCATACTATCACTTTAATCTTGTTACTCACATGTGCATTAAACTAAACACACACACCTGAAGGTAGAGCTGGATTTTGGGCCGTGCCGGCCCGGCACGCTGCAGCCCGGCCACGTCCGGGCGTGCACGGCACGGCGAAATGGCGATGTCGAGGCGTGCGGTACGCGGCCGATTCCGTCGCGGGCCAAAAGCCCCACGGCACGCGGCTTGCAGACGCAGAAATATTTAGATGCAGGCGTCTTGACCGCGGCCCATTACTGCCCAAAATCTGACATGTGGCAGCACCATATTTTGCCAAGTGGCAGATTTTAATTTTAATTTTTTTTAAAAAATGGGCAATTCTTATGAAACCTCAAATTACATTACATTATTTGGGACATCATTGTTACAAAACTAAAGTAAAAAACAAAGGAAAAAAAATTTATTACCTCAATTACATTACATGACATAAAAAAATTTACTAGCATAAATTTCAAAGCTTCTTGACCTTCTTTGGTGTGTTAATTTGCAAATGTACTGTACTTAATCTTTTATGTTATATATATAATCCTAGATATTATATATCTTGTTTTTATTTTATATATATATATTTGAATTTAAGAATATTTAAGAAGAGATGGTAATTTAATGTGGGATGTGATCATCCCTAAAAGAGATGGTGAGAAAGCAAGAGGTTTCATCAGATATGAAAAAAACTAATTTAATATCCATAGTCCTTGTTGAGATAAGGATGGAGCTCCAAGGACTCAATTGGAGAAAACAAAAGAAGATTTAAACTTGTACAAAATTAAGATGAAGCAATAGCATTCAAGCTCAGAGACTAGTTCCAGCAATGACTAGTAGATCAGGAATGTTGTCAGGCAGAACAAATACTATTTTATAACGAACAGACAACATCTTTTGAGAAAAGATAATGAAGCAATAGCATTCAAGTTCACTAGACCGGAAACTTGATAATAATAAAAGATTTATATATAGTAGTATTAATCTTGAGAAGTAGATAAGCTTGTGATTTATTTCTCATGATCATGTACAAACAAAACATTAGTAAAAGAAGTATTAAATAACATAAAGTTGAAGCTTTGATCAAGTAAAAATTTTTTTCAGTCCTTTCTTTTTTTAGTAGTGTTTGATTAATTTAGACTTATTTTATAATTTTTTTAAGATTTTTACAGATTTTTTTAGATTTTTTTTAGATTTTTTTAAAATTTAAATAATATTTTATTAAATGGGTAGGTGCTTGACCTGCGACGACGGCCGAACACGGCCGCACGTGCTTTCCGTCTTAAGGCATTTGGTATCCAAATATTTACGTCTTGGCGTGCAGGACGGCACGAAAATAGTCTGCCGGGCCGACATGGCCCAAAATCCAGCTCTACCTGAAGGTCATAAACCCATGAGTTCATTTCCTATGGTTCCACTCTTCTCTGATTCAAGTCTTGATCAGATACATGTACAACTCTCAAGGACTCACCCACCAAATATCATTTCCAAATGAACAAAGCTAACAGAAACTTCCTCATCAATTGAACCCCACATAAAATGACAAACCCCTGTATAATCCTTCAAGGTTTTTAATCACAGCCACTCTCCTCTCTTTCTTTAAACACAACCATTTCAAAACTCCAATGGAGCTCCTCTATCCTTCCTAATCATATATAACTATAAGTCCATTTAAACACTCACCAGCTTGCACACATGCACATCCACAGGCCTTGCAACCTTTTGTTGAAGGCCTCTTGAAACCAAGTCAATCTAATACCCAACTCATGCTCATCTACCCTCTATGAACACCAACAACCATCTATGAACACCAACAACCATATAAGCCTCACCAAAAACCAAGGTTCACATATTTAAATCCCACCCAAAACTCAAGCACAGCTTCATCAACCACATCGACGCTTATGTGAAAGTAATTGAGATGAAAGACAGTGCCGGTGTAAAGATGTAAAACTCACCACACAGAAGCTATGTTCCCGGAGGAGAGTCTTGACGACGTGGTTGCTCCGCCGTCCCCCCGTCTCGGTCTCTCGCTCCGACGCTCTTGGAGATCGCTCGGGACCGTTCTTTACTCACGACTTGTCCTTCCCCTCAACTCTCTCCCTCTCAATGGTGGTGGCGGCCGCTAGGGTTGGAGAAAGGGTGTGCTTTTAAAGAGCTCGTGTGGAGAGGCTATCCCGTTGATGGGGCTTTCATTTAGGCCGGTGATCGCACGCAGACGTTGGAGAGAATCGCTATAATATTGGTGGCTTGCTGGCAGGGAGAAGACAAGCTTTATCCATGCCTCGGAATCGGAGCGTCCAGCTCATATGGACAGTCGAGCGCGCGCTGATCCATTTCTCTTCATGCTTTTTTTTTTGTTTTTATATTATTATTTTTCCACGCGTTTTTCTCATTTGAGTAGTTACGTGTTGAAGCTTCAATCCACCAAACATTTTCCCGTGGAGATGAACTCAAATCTTAATTATATATATATATATATATATATATATATATATATACTCACTTATCAAATCAAAATTTATTTACTATTATTATTATTATTATTTTATCTGATTCATATATTTAAACACCAGCATAATATTTATATATATAAATCTTTAGCAATAATCATATATATATATATATTACATTCCAAATTCTTTACTTTGCTAATTAACCTCTTAATTCCCCTCTTCTCATAGAACCCAATTAATTCCAAGTAAGGGGAATTACTTTAATTAATAAAATAAAAAAATAATTAAGAACCAAAAATTTCCCTAAAATCATGGATCTTACACTAATGATTTGACTGAGCAATTAATGTCATGTTGAGAGCACACAATGGACATCTAGGCATTATAGTGCATGACTTATAGGAAATTAAGGTTGAAAAATGCAGAAAACCAAATTTCTACAATGAAGGACGTGCCCTGGCACTCAAATTATGCAAACTAGGAGTTTAGGACGTGTCGTTACTTAGTGAATGATTCGTCCTTACACTTTAATTGAGAAGCCTTAGAATTAAGGATTCGACCTTCCATAGGGAGAGATGCGTCTTGACTTTTTGACCAAGCGGGCTGTGATTTCATGACGCGTCGTTCCTTAAATCGCGATGCATCTTCCGTCTATTGTTTTAGCGAGCGGCCGATGCGTGGCGCGCAACCTTCTTATGGAAGAGCGTGTCGCGAGGAATTGAATTACTGCTTAGCGACCTTAATTAGTGAAGGACACGTTGTTCTTTAAAAAAATAGGTTTTAAAACGGGATGATGCGACGACTCTTCATTTCAATATAAATTCGTTACAACTTTTCCCTTGCGCACCTTCATCTAATACTTTTCTTCATACTCCTACAAGTTTCCTCACATTGGTTACCCCCTTTCTCACTCGATTCTAAGTCTCTTGATCTCATTTTAACTATAGATTACAAGCTTACATTATTGAATATTTTCATATGGTTAGGTCCTAAGGTTAATATAATTGCTATGCTATATTAAGGGTGTGATGTGTTTATTTCAAGATGGATTCAATATATAAATATGTCTCATTGTCTACGGAGAGCATTTTTTATTTCTAGATATCTCGCCTTTACCTTTGATAGGGTGTATGGTCTAAAGTATCTTGATCAGATTTCTGTATACACCCTTTATCAATGATCGTGTTGCTATTGCTCTGTATTTGCGATTCATACGATCCTTTTTATTGTATAGTGCTTCTTATACCGTGTTTATTTCTGCATGATTGGACAGGTAAACAGGTACCCAGGAGCATAAGGAATAGGAAACAGAAATCTCGGAGCAAAAAGGGCAAAAGAATACACATATATATAAAGAAGAGCACGGTCGTGCTCCTACTTAACATGGGCGTGCTGATGAAGCACGGGCGTGTTCAATCCCGTTTAACTCTCTGTTTATTGAAAAATGCGTTAACCACATCGCCAGACTATGAGCACAGGCGTGCTTAAAATGAACATAGGTGTGTTTAGGTCAACATGGTCGTGATTTAGATTAACACGACTGTGCTTCGTTGAATTGAAAATCAATAAAAAGCCGTCCACAGAACCCTAATAATTAACTTTTGGCGGAGCAGTCTCGGGGCGATTTTCGCAGCGATGGCTAGGGTTTGACGAGAAGAATTGAACGCATAGGAGGTATTATCAAGGGAAGATTTCTATGTCTGGTTGTACACCCTCCTCTTGTATCATAGTTATGATTGTTCATAGCATAAGAGGTTAAACCTTCTGTGGTGCCCTGGACACCTGAACCCTAGGATGAACTTGTTGCTTATTTCCTATATTTATTTGGTTTTGCTTATTAAATAATTCCTATATAGCATCTTGCTTGCTTGTTCTTGTAATTCTCATTGGTTATCTTGTGCATGAGCCCAAATCATCCGATAGCATTGGCATGGATATGTTCCTGTTGGATGATTGTGGAGTTGTATTGTATTAGTCTAGAATTAGCATCTCTTTAGGTATCTCTATGTGGTTGTCCCTTGCGCGAGCCTTGAGCCATCACCTCAATAGGTTAGAGCACCCAATACTATAAGTGTTTGTGCGGTGACTCGGAACAGTTAGAGCGTAGCATCAGCCTTAGGATTCATCTAGATAGGTTTTTAGTCAAACAAGGGTGTAGGGTATGCATGAGCATCACAAGAGATCGGATGTTTCGCTGAGAAGTGTATTGTTACACCCTAAAGGAATTATTAGCAAGTAGACGGTAATAAGGAATTGGTCATTAGCAAGGGAATCCTATGAGGATTTATATCCGAGGTGCCATCCTTTCATCTCTGATTTCCCCTAACCTACCAATAGTTCGCATTAGCTTTTAGTTAGGATAATTCCACTAGATTGATTTTACAACTCTTCTTATAGTTACGCAAGGTAATCGAGTATCTACAAAATTAGCTCTCCATGAAAGCAAAGCAATAATCTAAAGCAAAGATAAAAGAAATAAAAAAGGCTTATGATTAGAAAGGCTATTACATACACCGTTGGTGGATCCCTTGATTTCTCCTCCAAGCTTTTGCCCCTTCTCTTTCTCCTAGGGTTGTGAAGAAGATCCCCAAGGCTCTAATCAAGATCTCCTCTCTCCCAAGCAAGCTCTCCTCTCTAAATCCCTAATCCATCGGATTATATACCCCCTTTAGGGTTTTAGAGAGTCATTTATATTTCTGTCTCTGATCAGGTCCGCAGATTGGTGGAACTTATGACATACATGCCCGTATAGATTTCAGGTGGACTTATATGCCCGTTTGTCAGACCGTATGAGAGCCCGTATAGCCTCATACGGGGTGATGTACAGCCCTAGGAGATTGATTGAGAGGCCCTGATCCTCCAGGTCCATACGGGCCGTATGGAATCCCGTATTCCTTGGTACTTTCTTAAGAAATGCTTCATTTTGGCCTCAATTTCCGTTGAAAAGCTTCCTTTCTCCTAGGGTCTCGATATCTTGCCCTGTTTATGAAAATAAACATTTTTTAAGTACTAGTGGGCCAAAACTTCTCAAAATCACATGAAAAACATACATGAGTATGGTATAGAATTACACTCAAATGAACACTTATCACAGGGTCAACAGGATTCAGTTCTAGTTGAAGGTGTGATGCATCAGATGAGTAACACCCAATTCACCCCTACCAGGGACTATACAACGAGGCGTTCACCAGGACTCCTTAATACCTGAGCTCCCGATATACTCACAATCCCCTCTATTAGAGATGGTCTGCACATGGGGAGACACTCGCTTCTTCCCCATATGGACTATGAAAATCCCTCCGGGCTCTCACAACGTAGAGGGATTAACTCACATTAAAACATCCAATAGACACATTCATTCAACTAAGCATTCATACATAGAGAATAATCATCACTAAAACCATGTCCAAGGGTTTATCAACACCCAAGTATCCACAAAATTAGCTTTCCATGGAAGGAGAGCAACAATCCAATGCAAAGATAAAGGAAATCAAAAGGGTCATGATTAAAAGGGCTATTACGTACACCGATGGTGGGTCCCATGATTTCTTCTCCAAGCTTTTGTCCCTTCTCTTCCTCCTAGGGTTGGTGATGAAAATCCCCTAAAGCCCTAATCAAGATCTCTTCTCTCCCAAGCTAACTCTTCTCTAAAGCCTTCATTCATCGGATTATATATCCCCTTTTAGGGTTTTAGAGCATCATTTACATTTCTGCCCCTGCCTGGGTCTGCAGATTGCTGGAAACTTACGACATACGGGCCCGTATAGATTTAGGTGGACCTATACAGCCATATGTCAGACCGTATGAGAGCCCGTATAGCCTCGTACGGGGTGATGTACGGTCCTAGGAGATTGACTGCAGAGGCTCTGATTCTCTAGGTCCATACAGGCCATATGGAATCCCACATGCCTTGGTACTTTCTCCAGAAATGCTCTATTTCGGCCTCAATTTCCCTTGAAAAGCTTCCTTTCTCCTAGGTTCTAGATATCTTGCCCTGTTTATCAAAATAAACACTTTTTAAGTACCGGTGGGCCAAAACTCCTCAAAATCACATGAAAAATATACAAGAGTATGCTATAGAATTATGCTTAAATGAACACTTATCACATATCTTCACACTTAAAGGTTTGCTTGTCCTCAAGCAAAAAAAAGAAATTAACAAAAGAAATGATAAGTGTTCATCCTATCAAAGTGTTTGTTCTTCTATTTCCAAGAGTATGCCATAGAATTCATGGCTCAACTCTATTTCAAGTTCACTATCAAAGTGTTTGTTCTTCTATTTCCACACCAGGTCTTAGATAGATCTCGTGAAATTTATCAAAATAGCTCTAAACAAAGCTTGTTTACTCCACATGCCATGTTCCAAAATCTTTGCAAGGTAAGCATATCCTCAATGGTATCTAGAGAATCCTTGAGGCCCTAAGATCAAAGAAACTCCACTATATTAGATAAATAGTAGACAAGCTAGAAGGAGTCTAAGTTTTTTTTTAAAAAATTTTTTTATTCGGGTAGGGCATCCCTAATGGATCCGATTTTCCCATACTGAAGATTAATGTAGAGTGCATTTCCTTCTCTTTGCAAGGTGCTCATGCTGATTGGGCACCTTAGCACTTAGCTACTCAGATGGTTACAACTCTACATGGTTGTGCTCGTGCTAAGTGGTAACATTTCAAATTGAGAGACGCTCTGATTAGGAGACAGAACCCCAAACTACTTCATCATAACAAGCAGTGAAACATAGCAATGAGTTATCTATTGTCTCTAAAGATTATGAGTATCACAAAGATGGTCTCTAAATGCCCATGGTGTTTCATAGGAGAATTTTGAAAAAATTATGTTCTAAGATAGTGCTTTACAAATATAATATGTGAACGTGTTTTTTTCTTAGGGCCTTCATCGATGTATGTTAGTCATGAATAAAGTTTTGCAATGAATTTCACTAATAGCTACCTATCTCCACACTTAAGAATTTGCCATCGATTCCTAAAAAAATAGGTTGCCACCGATCTCCACACTTAAAAACGTACATTGTCCTTAATGTACTCAATAAATCCAAAATTAAATATGCATGGAGAAAGGTGAACTAAACTTCTCCGGTTAATTTGTTGTGCTGCTTGATTTCCATGAATTGATCCCTTGGCAGATACCAGGGGATGGTGATTTATGTTCCATATCTGCAAGAGAGAGAAATCATCATAACTCAACAAAAATAGGAAATCAAGAGAATCCACAGAAAGTACAAAAATAAAGATAAGATTAGCAGGGCGGTGCCCTTGCTAACTAATATAATGGTGCACAAATTAAAGAGATAAGTCAACATGATATCGAAAATAAGTAAGGACAACACATGAAATTAAAGAATACATGAAAACAAATAATGAGATATGTCTCAAGCCTCAGAGAGCCTGATTATCTGCTGGTTGCTCATGTGATACAGTAGCGGGTCCCTGAGATGGAGGAGGTGCAAAGGGTGCATATCCTCTAATGAAGAGGGACAGCTCAGTGAACTGGTCCCTCAACTAACGTTGCTCCTCAAGGATCTCGGTCCGCATCTTGCGCTGCTTGATAAGTGCATTATTATACATATTCTCCTTATCATATTTATATGCATTTATCCCGTTTCTAGGCATCAATTCTCTAATTTTGTACTTCTAGGGGTATTACTTTGTGATGGACAGGTAAAACAGGCAACCGGGGCAAAAAGGAACAAGAAACGGGACGTACCAAAGCAAAAGGGGCAAAGGACCACACTTGAAGAGAAGTGCACGACCGTGCTCTTATTAAACACGGTCGTGCTCAAGACCATGCAACTCTCTAGATGAAGGTGCGTCAGCCGCGATACAGTTATGAAAAGCACGGGCGTGCTCTAGATAAACACGGCCGTGCTCAAGCCAACACGGGCATGCTTCAGATGAGCACGGCCGTGCTTCGCAGATTAAGATCCTATAAATAGCCGATGAGTAAATCTAAAGGAGGACTTTTGGCAGAGTAGTCTTGGGCGATTCTCGCTGCGATGGCTAGGGTTCCAGGGAAGACTTTTACGTCTATCTTTATTGTCTCCTCTTGTATCTTAGTTATAGTATTCTATAGCATGAGAGGCTAAACCTTCTATGGTGCCTCAGACAGATGAACCCTAGGATGAACTTGTTGATTGGTTTTCAAATATGATTTGGTTTTGCTTTATTAATGATTCTTGATTAGCGTCTTGATTGTCTGTGTTTGCAACTCTGCTTGGTTTCACTTGCATAAGCCCGATCATCTATCTCCTCAAGGGACAACATTAGCATGTTAGTGTTTGTGTTGGATGGTCGTGTGGTTAGTATTATTGCATTAGCCAAGAGTTGTTACCTTTTCTGATATCCTTGTGTGGTTACCCTAATCCCCAATTGTTCACATTAGTCTTTTAATTAAGACATCCAACAACACCAATTATCACATATTGTAAGGTTAGGATAGGTAATAAAGGATAATTAGTACTAGTATCCAGTCCCTGTGGATTCGACTACCCTACCATTGGGTACTTTACTACTTGATCGACCTCGTACACTTGCGGGATATTGTCGCTCATATCTTTACATGTATCACTGCTCAACAAGAATAGTACCTTGAGCTGTGCGGACTTCTGATATTTACTTCTCCAAACTCACAAGGCGGCTCTTGGAGGCGGAGGAAAGTCGGCCAGCAGGCGATGGTGGATCGGAGTCCTCAGATCCGGACTCATGCTCATCGGAGCTATATGATGCCTGGCCGATGAGGGTATAGCGGCTACCTGAGTGCTGGACAAGCCCCATCTGACAAAGGGTGTTCATCCCAAGAGTAGTGATAAGCTGCAACCGCGGTGTGTGATAAGTGTTCACTTACATATTCTTGTATGCTTTGCATGTAATTGTGAGGATTTTTGGCCCATCGATACTTAAAATATGTTTATTTTGATAAATGGGGCAAGATATCAAGACCCTAGGAGAAAGGAAGCTTTATGAGGGAAATTGTGGCCGAAATGAAGCATTCTTAGACTAAAAACACAGGCATACGGGCTTCCATACGGCCCGTATAGACCTGGAGAATTGAGGCCCATACAAGTGATCTCCTTTTAGGCCACACGGTACCCCTTATGGCTTATATGGGCATCCATACAGTCTGATATACAGCCATATGGATACACTTGGAAGCTATACGGGCCCATATATGGCCCGTACACGGGCCCTTATGTCGTAAGTTCTCAGCAAATCTGCAGACCTAGAAAGGGGCAAAATGGTAAATCTCACCCTAAAAATCCTAGAGGTATAAAAGCCGACTAATGAGGGTTTGGAGAGGGAGGCAGCTTGGGAAAAGGATTGATCTTGAGGAGAGCTTGGGGATTTTCATCTTCAAGCCATTGGAGCAAGAAGAGGAGGAGACATTGAGGGGGAATTAAGGAAGGTATCAACGCTGTATATAATAGTCTCTTCCCTTATGAGTTCTTTGATTGTTTTTATCTTTGTAGTGGATTGTTGCTCTCCTCTCATGGAGGGCTAATTTTGTAGATGTTTGGATGATTGATGAACCCTTGGATATGATTTAATTGATGTTATTTCTCTATTCTTGAATGCTTGGTTGAATTCATGAGTGTATTGGATGTTTTAATGTAAGTGAATCCCTCTACATTGCGACAGCGAGGAGGGATTTTCATAGTCCATATGGAGGAAGAAGCGAACGCCTCCCGGTGTGTAGACCATCTCCAATAGAAAGGATTGTGAATACACCGGTAACCCGGGTATTAAGGAGAGCGAGCTCTTTAGATGTATGATGGGGTGGATTCCGCAAGTATACGGGTCGTGGTCAAGTAATAAAGTGGACTATGGGAAGTCGGATGGCGAACCACAGGGAATAGAGATTGCTAAGTGTAAACCAAGCTTTAATAACCTAGTCTAAATGGTAAATTGGGGGGTTTTTATTTTCAAAACTAAAGAACTAAAGAGGATTGAACGTAAGAACTGAAAATCGAGAGTTGATTGGGGTAAATCAATAGCAAGAGAGGATACTTGGGTATGCATCCCTTTTGGACTTCAATTCTAAAGATGAGCAAAGATGTTTATGAATCAAGGTTGATATTTCTTGTGCCAATAATCCCAAATTATATCCAACCCCTCTTCCAAAGTGATTGGATAATTAGTCTTCTAGGACTTGATATGAAGTTCAAGGGATAATTCCAAAATTATATCCAACCGCTCTTCCAAGGTGGTTGGATAACTAGTCTCCTAGGACTTGATATGAAGCTCAAAAGAATTTATATATATTGGAAGAATCATGGGGGTGAATTCGTATGAAAGAGTCGTTCGCCCTTCTAGTACCCGATTCCTCGGTGTACTCATGAAACTCTCTAATGAAGCAAGTTGCTAATACAAGGAGGCGCTAGCTCTAGCCCTTGTATTGCACACAAGTAATTTCTAGTAATGAAATTACAATAAATACATAACATTCATTAGACATTCAAGAGAATACCAATAATTCATCATAAACATTCAATGGTATTAATGCTCAATCCAAAAGTTCAACATACCCAAGTACCAATAGATTAGTTCCCCATAAATGGGGAACTCAAACCAAAATGGACAAGCTTACAAACCAATAAAAAGGTAATAGAGAACACCATTACCTCCAAGATTGTAACTCCAATGGTTCTCTATTCTCAAGATTTGGGGGAGATGGCCCCCAAGCCCTAATCTCTCCTCTAGCCTCTCTCCCAAGTCAACCTCCTCTCTAAACTCTCATACTTAACTATTTATACCCATGAATTAGGGTTTCACTTAAGAAATTACAACATTGCCCTTGAGTGGGCCCGTGGGCTACGCAAGGTTTGGTGAGCGGCCTCTGAGCGGCACATTCATGATCCAGATTCATCTCATGAGGTTGCTTTCCGAGCCGTGATGAAGCTGGCGAGTTCATCGGTCGATTGACTCACTGGGTTGCTTTCACAGGCAGGAAGTTGAACGGCCGTTCACAAGGTCGTTCATCTCCTTGGGTGTCTGCCCCTATGCCCAGGTGTGAATGGCCGTTCACCAGGCCGTTTAACCCCTGTTTTCTTCAGAATGTCTTCGTTTGTCCTTCGTTTTGTCGATAAATGCTTCCTCTACGTCGGGGTTGCTTATATATGCCCTGTTTACAAAATATGAAGCATTTTAAGTACCAATGGGCTATAAATCAATGCATTTGATATAAAAAAATGTGTATAAGTGATAAGTAAATATGCTCATTTGAACACTTATCAAATATCCCACACTTAAGTATTTGCTTGTCCTCAAGCAAACAAGACAATGAAAGTACAAGTAAAAGAAAATATAAGTGTTCAACCTCCAGCAATAATAATAATGAATATGCTCTATCTCAAGTTCACCATCGAAGTGTGTGTGTTCTCCTATTTTCACACCGGGACCTAGAGTTTGTATAATGTCATTGCGGCTCTAGATGAGTGTTTTCACTCCACATACCATGTTCTAGAGTCTTAGCAAGACAAGCATTCCCTCTATGGACTCTAGAGAGTCCTTGAGGCCCTAAGTTTTATGAAAACCAACCCTCTATTGAGAAAATGGTGGACAAGCTCGAGAGCCCCCCCCCCTTTTTTAAAACGGGAAGGGCATCTCTAATAGATCCGACTTTCTTGTGCTAAAGATCGATGTAGAGTGTAGGTCCTCTTTTTTTCAGGATGCACATGCTGTTTAGGCACCAGAACACCCGGGTACTTAGAGGGTTACAACTCTACCGAGATGTGCTCATACTTAGAAGTGACTTTTCGAATTAAGGAACACCCTGATTAGGGGCCAGGACCCCAAACTACTTCATCACAACAAGTAGCGGAACACTGTCTTTATTGCTCTAATGACTCAACTACTTTGTACATACTATTTTATTTTTCTCTTACTTGTCCACTAAGTTGAATTATGAAGGGTTAGAAGCTAAACTAGTGCCACGAATCCTCTTGGAGCCATTGAGGGAAATGCTTAGCAAATAAAGTCAACAAAACATGGTAGTGGGTTATCTATTGTAACTAGAGCTTTTGAATTTCATGTATATAATCTCTAGATGTCCATGGTGTGTCATAGGAGAATTCTAAAAAAAATTATAGGAGAATTCTAAAAAAAATTTGGGTACTAAAATGGTGAACAATAAGTAGAGTGATACATTGCATTCCCTAATAGTGCCATCATAGGTCCGTGTCAAACATGTTGCTCCTGTGTATAGATATTTTCAATGAATGTTATGAAATTCAAATAATTAGCTCCCTATCCCCACACTTAGAGTTTTGCAATAAATTTATCAATGGAAAGGAGCTACCCATCCCCACACTTAAAATCGTACATTGTCCTCAATGTACACAATTAAATTGAAAAGTGTGTAATAGGCAATAATAATAGAGAGGAGGGTAAACTAAAACTTCCCCGTTTATATTTGGTAGATGGTGTTGCAATTTGATTTAGATGTGAAAGCTTTTACCGGGGTGTTCCATCATGAGTATCTGCAAAATAGAGTGAGAGGGGGAGAATAGCTCGAAAGGAGATGACATAGTGCATGAGATAAACAAATGAAAAAGGAGTTCTGTTAACAATAAATCTCAATGATCTATATGTAGTTTCTCATCGGATGCTGGTGCGGCCTTAGGCGAAGGATTCAAGATTGGTGCTACAGTTGATTGTGCTCGTGTGGTTGTCGGCGTGTGAACGGTCAAGAGAGTGAATGCGTGGGTGAACTCAGCAACTGTGTCTACCTCCTCATCATCTTCGATGCATGGGCGTGGCCCTTCCGCATGGGGTGGTGTTGACGGAGCTGCAACTTGGAAATGTTGGTGAGGAAGAAGTAGTGGAACCCTAAATCGGAAGTTGAAATGGGCCATGGTGTACTGAACAAAAGGTTGGTATTTCAGGTTTGCCTGCAAAAATAGCTTTTGAGAAAAATCATTTAGACTGTTTGCAGAACAACATTGTAGCGTTGCCCATCATCTGTGAACGGGCCAGTGAACGGCCGTTCACTATCCAGTACAAGGACCGGTATGGTTTAAATCAATCTTGTTGGTTCCATAAGGCCCAGATTTTGAACAAGACATTAGTGCATACCTAGCATGATGAGTCTAATGATGCAAATGCGGACAAAGGAATTTAATATCAATAGATCTCATGAGTTCTATCAGTATAAAACAAATAACACAAAGAGACAAGACTGAAAAGAAATTTTTGACTTGGGTTGCCTCCCAAGAAGCGCTTGTTTAACGTCACGAGCTTGACGTACCTCAATCGTACCTATGGAGGGTCATATGTGAAGAGATATCTATCAGTATTTCCATAAAAACACTTACCAAACAGAATCTTTCCCAAATTATTATATATGGAGCAAGTTTGAGAAGTCATACCGGGGTCACCCTCATTTAGTGGGTGAGTGGAGGAAGTAGGGGGTAACCTTTTTCTTTGTCTCCATATATAGCCACCGGCAATGAGTTTCAGCTCATTCCACTTTGTCTTTAGTGACAACTTTGGAGGTTGAGTTGAGGTAGTGCTAACATTCATGAGTTCTTCATGTTGTTCGTCGAGTTCCCCCAAACATTGAAATGCTGGATCATTATGTAGAAAGTCCTCCAAGCTGTCGTCAACTTCATCGACACTATAAGAGGTGTCATCGTGATCCATTGTGTATCGCATGGCTTCAGGCAGTTTAAACACCACTTCTTGGTCCCCCACTCGAAGTGCCAGCCGTCCATGAGCATGGTCCTCTAAAGCTTGAGCCGTGGCCAAAAAGGGGCGACCGAGTATAATCGAGACATCCACATTATCATCAATATATAGGAGGACAAAATCAGCTGGGAATACAAATTGATTAATCTGAATCAGCACATCTTCAGCTAGCCCCTTTGGTCTTCTTACTGATCTATCGGCTAGTTGAAGTGTCATCCCCGTCGGTTTTGGGGCTGTAAGACCTAATTGCATGTACAATTTGTAAGGCATTACATTTATACTGCCTTAGGAGTCAAGCTAATGCCTTTTTCACAACACCTTCACCAAGCATGCAAGGGACTACAAAGCTCCCTGGATCTTTTAGCTTTTTGGGCAGCTCATGTTGCAATATCGCAGAACATTGAGCATTCAGTGTGACAGCGCCTGCATCTTCCAGTTTCCTTTTGTTGGAAACCAGTTCCTTCATAAATTTAGCATACTTTGGCATCTGGGAAAGGACTTCCACCAACGGCAGGCTGATGTGTAGCTGTTTGATCGTGCTCATGAATTTTGTGAACTGAGCATCTTCCTTGTCTTTTCTGAGCCTCTCAGGATATGGAAGTTGAGGTTGATAGGTGGTTGTGGGTGTCTGATCTACCCATTTCTCTTTTTCTATTGGCTTCCCTGTTGAGTTTTGTTGGTGCTCAGCTTCCTCAACCTCCACAGCACTTTCAATCGGCGGTGGTGCAATGGGTGACTGCACTTCCTTGCCACTTCTCAAGGAAATGGCCTTGCAATGCTCCCGGGGGTTTGCCTCCGTGTTTCCCGGAAGGGTGCCTTGTGGCCTTGTTGAGACATCCTTTGCCAATTGCCCCACCTGGTTTTCCAATCCCTGAAATGCTGCTTGAAGATTTCTGATTGAGGCACTAGTGTCTTGCATGAACTTCAACATGGTTTCTTCCAAGGTGGATTTCTTTTCTTGCGGTGGCCTTGGCATCGGCTGAAAACCAGGTGGATATTGTCCCGCTTGAGGGTTCCTATATGAAATCGCCGGGTTGTTCCACATTGGGTTTTGTGGTCGATACTGATTGTTTGACATTCTCTGTTGGTTTCCCATGTATTTGACTTGCTCCATAGGTGATGTCTCAGCACAAGAGATCGGACAATTCGATAGCTCGTGGCCTCCTCCACAAGTAGTGCAAAACATAACGGCCACCGGAACTGAGCTACTACCAACGTGGGGGGGCACCACCCGCGGTAAGGCGGTCAATTTGTTTTGACAGGGTGTCCAATTTTTCAGCAAGGGAAGTGTCTATAGAGGGAGGGCCTTCTACCGATCCCACGAGCTTAACTTGCTTATCCCTTGTGCACCAATGGGCCTCATTCCCGGCCATGTCTTCGAAGATCTTCTCTGCTTCTTCGGGGTACTCGTTGCTTAATGAACCTCCTGCAAAACAATCCACCAAGACTCTATTGGCATTGTCTAATCCATTATAGAAGGTGCGGACCTTGCTACAAGCATCTAAACCATGTTGAGGGCAACGACAAAGTAGTTCCCTGAACCTTTCATAGGCTTCAGAAAATGTTTCACCCCCATTCTGCCTAAAGGCATTGATATCAGATCGGAGCTTTGCGGCCTTGCTTGGTGGGAAATAGCGGCCCAGGAATTTCTCTGGCATGTCAACCCAAGAACGGATGGAACCTGAAGGGAGCGATGTGAGCCAACTATAGGCCCCTCCTCGTAGACTCCATGGAAAGAGTCGCAATCGAATGGCTTCATCGGTAACTCTATCTGGCTTAGAAATGTTGCAGATTTGGAGGAACTTTGCTATATTCGCATGAGGGTCTTCATCTGGCCTTCCATCAAATTGAGCCGAATTTTGAAGCATATGCATTGTGCTTCCCTTGATCTCAAAGGTGTTGATATTAACATTCGGAGGGTGGATGCTGAATTCTTCTCCGGTGTATTGAGATCGCTCATAGTCAGCTAATGTATGCCTTCTTTCGGCCATAATGGGTACTACTTCAGTTTCAGTGTCAATCTCAACTGTGACCGAGTTTTTTGCTTCAGAAGAAGGATCCAGAGATGAACCTTCTAATCCTCTCAAACGTCGGTAAAAAGTTCTGTCAATTTCACTATCTCTTTCCAGTAGACCCTTGGGGTTCCTTCGGGTCATGCAACGATTCCTCGCACGTAGAGATAAGACGAAAAATGAGTATCCAAAGGATCAAAATAAAATAAAATAGAAGAAGAAAAAGCAAACAAGAAAATAAGAAACTAAATTAATAAAATCCTAGTCTAACTAGCAATCCTACTCCCCGGCAACGGCGCCAAAAACTTGATGGGGTGGATTCTGCAAGTATACGGGTTGTGGTCAAATAATAAAGTGGACTATGGGAAGTCGGATGTCGAACCACAGGGAATAGAGATTGCTAAGTGTAAACCAAGCTTTAATAACCTAGTCTAAATGGTAAATTGGGGGGTTTTATTTTCAAAACTAAAGAACTAAAGAGGATTGAACTGAAGAACTGAAAATCGAGAGTTGATTGGGGTAAATCAATAGCAAGAGAGGATACTTGGGTATGCATCCCTTTTGGACTTCAATTCTAAAGATGAGCAAAGATGTTTATGAATCATGGTTGATATTTCTTGTGCCAATAATCCCTAAATTATATCCAACCCCTCTTCCAAGGTGATTGGATAACTAGTCTTCTAGGACTTGATATGAAGTTCAAGGGATAATTCCAAAATTATATCCAACCCCTCTTCCAAGGTGGTTGGATAACTAGTCTCCTAGGACTTGATATGAAGCTCAAGAGAATTTATATATATTGGAAGAATCATGGGGGTGAATTCGTATGAAAGAGTCGTTCGCCCTTCTAGTACCCGATTCCTCGGTGTACTCATGAAACTCTCTTATGAAGCAAGTTCCTAATACAAGGAGGCGCTAGCTCTAGCTCTTGTATTGCACACAAGTAATTTCTAGTAATGAAATTACAATCAATACATAACATTCATTTGACATTCAAGAGAATACCAACAATTCATCATAAACATTCAATGGTATTAATGCTCAATCCAAAAGTTCAACATACCCAAGTACCAATAGATTAGTTCCCTATAAATGGGGAACTCAAACCAAAATGGACAAGCTTACAAACCAATAAAAAGGTAATAGAGAACACCATTACCTCCAAGGTTGTAACTCCAATGGTTCTCTATTCTCAAGATTTGGGGGAGATGGCCCCCAGGCCCTAATCTCTCCTCTAGCCTCTCTCCCAAGTCAACCTCCTCTCTAAACTCTCATACTTAACTATTTATACCCATGAATTAGGGTTTCACTTAAGAAATTACAGTATTGCCCTTGAGTGGGCCCGTGGAACTGCAAAGGTTACGGTGAACGGCCTCTGAGCGGCACATTCGCTCATCCGTTCATCTCATGGGTAGCTCGAACCGGCGGTGAGGTGGCGGTTTATCGGTCGATTCGACTCACGAGGTTGCTCACGAGCCCAGGAAGTTGAACGGCCGTTCACAAGGCCGTTCATCTCCTTGGGTGTCTGCCCCTATGCCCAGGTGTGAATGGCCGTTCACCAGGCCGTTTAACCCCTGTTTTCTTCAGAATGTCTTTGTTTGTCCTTCGTTTTGTCGATAAATGCTTCCTCTACGTCGGGGTTGTTTATATATGCCCTGTTTACAAAATATGAAGCATTTTAAGTACCAGTGGGCTATAAATCAATGCATTTGATATAAAAAAATGTGTATAAGTGATAAGTAAATATGCTCATTTGAACACTTATCAATGTATTATCTCCATAATCCTTCCAAGAATTAGGTTCCCTAGAATATCATCGGTAAGGGCACTAGGATTCGTAATTCACCTCGAGAGAGGGGGTAAAAGCACCATAGGAACCCTTGGCCAAGAACCAACCAAGTGTCAAGATAAAGAGTATCATCCATCCCTTAGAAGTCCAAGGGGGATTCAATTGTCCGAGCATCCCCTTTTTATGATTGTTTGATCTTAAGAACAATTTGATTTCCTTTTTTGTGTCTACAATTTCTTAGTTTAAGTTTAGTATAATCACTCACATTTTGGATCGACTAGATAGTAGACGAGCAGTGGGTACTAGTACTTCCATCTCCCTGAGGATCGATAACACGACCTTTGAGTCTACTATTATTACTTAATTACGACCCATACACTTGCGGTTGCATCGCATCAGTGTGCTATCCATCCTATGCTAGGGGCCCATGCCTATAATCAGGCAGGTGATGTAAGGTCTCGCATTGATGGCTTGAGAAGGGAGCTCTGTCCCTAATACCCCAAGTAGTCGGCGAGCACGTATCCCAGATGGATAGGTACTCTCTCAAATATGCTGTAGAGGAGGAAGCGCTCGGCGACGGTGACTACTCCGGTACTATCTTCGCAACCAGCAATTGTGGGACTTATAAGGCATGGATATACCGATGCATGGGGTCGGTGATCAAAGACGCCTTGTTACCGTGGTGCCTGCCAAGCTGTAGCCAATAGCGCGTGGAGGAGATGGTGTGCTTCGAGAAGAAAGTGAGAAGTGCGCTATACTCGCTACTAGAGATGTAATCACGGTCATAAAACCGTATATAAAGAGTGAACTGTGTGTACCCCATGGTCCGGTGCTCCCCATAAAGCTGAAATTAGATAGCAGTGAGGCTCTGCTCCGCCACTGAGCTTTGATCGGCCTGGAAGATGCTCAACACCTCTAATGTAGGCTCCCTAAACACCTCGTGGTTTAGGGAGAATACTCTGTCCCATCCACTGAAAGAAATAATCTCCCGTTTTTATCGATGATCCAAAGTTGACTGAGGACGCCCCAGTCAATGATCCTTGTGCGGCTGAACGGTCGGGTTGAGAAGCGTGTGTAGCGGTGGAAGAAATGCTCCTCCTTGACCTGGGGGGCACCAGAGGATAAACCCTCTCCAGTGCAGCACCTTTTAGGCGCGGTGGCGGTCTTCTTCTAAGGCATGTCTGCAAAAGAATTGAAAAGGGTGTTAGTACAATTGAAAATATCAGGAAATTAAAGAATGTGCACTATGACTCCTGATTGGCCCTATACGAGCTCTCATACGAGCTGTCTATCAGATCGTATGACCCCACCTGGGAGTCATACTGGATTGCATAAGGCCTGTATGCACCTGGCCACGCGAGTGCCGCTAGGTATGGAGATTTCTTGCCCCAAATACATCCAAAACATACCCATTTAACACCCTAAACTCTATACATGACTTTAATTAAAGCATTACGATAAAAACTTGGCGCAAAATCATACATTCATGACTCATTCATTTAAAATTCATCCAATTAAAGCCTTAGGGTTCTAAACATGAAGAAAATGGATTTAATCGACAAATCAAGCAAGTAGGAGTATACCTAGGGAAGAAAGAGGCCCAAAAGCAAGAGGAGAGCTCGCACCGGTGAAGGGAATGCTCGGATCGAAGTGGGGACAGAGTAGGGTCGGCTAGGGTTTTAAAAGAGGTGAAAGGGCGCGTTTTATAACGCCCCAATTTTTATAATCGACCGACCCCATATGGGCCCGTGTATAGGCCGTATACGGGCCGATATAGAGTTTTTGGGGGTCATACAGCCGTATATCAGCCCTTATGATACCCCATATACACTTGGATTTGGCTTGCGCAGCCAATCCTAAAAGCCATTTGTGGCCTCCTTGAGTGACCTAACAAAAATTATCAATCTAGGGCTATAAACTAAGAACATTCAGCTTCATGATATAAGATAATGTGAACATGGACATGAAACATATCATTTATTTATTCCAAACACATAATCTAACTCATCAAAAGAAAATTGCACAAAGAAAAAGAAATTTTTCAAGAACTTGGGTTGCCTCCCAAAAAGCACTTGTTTAACGTCACTAGCTTGATGTACCTTCAACTTACATTACTGGGGTTCAAATACCTTGAAGTTCTCATCAGCTCTACCCTTGAAGTATTGTCCAAACAAATACATGCCCAGGTTAGCTTGGATAGAACAATTATTTTCCTCCATACCTGGGTTATCTTTTGTAGTGTTGTGAGTCGAACACATGATGTTTACCCCTTTTTCTTTCACCTTTTACCAGCTTCATATAGGGGGGGTGAATCTTTGTTTTTTCTTTACCTTCACCATTTCGACCTCTGATGAAGTGGAATCTTCGTAAACCTCCTCTGATTTCTCTTCTTTTTCTCCCAAACAATAGTATAGGGGATCCACCATCAATAAATCTTCCATACACTCAGAGGTGAGTATATCAACATCATCGATACAATATGAGGTGTCATCCTGAGCCATTGTGTGTCTAATCGCATTGGGTAACTTGAATACCACCTCTTGGTCTACTATTGATGCAATGCAACCGCAAGTGTACGGGTTGTATCAAGTAATAAAGTGGACTCTTGAAAAGTAGGGTATCGAACCTCAGGGACTGAGAAATACTAGTACTAACTAGTCATCTATTATCTAGTCAAAACAAAGATTGGTGGTGGTTTAAACTAATCTAAACAAAGAAAACCTAAAAATTAGATATCACTAATGACGGGATTGAATCTTGGGGTAAATTAATAATAAGAAGGGGGTATTCGGGCAATTAATCCCCCTCGGGTTCTCATAAAGATAGATAATGAATGTGAAGGTCACTAGTTGCAATGGATTGGACCAAGAGTTCCTAAGGTGCTTTCACTCCCTCTCTAAGGCGAATTACTAATCCTAGTGCCCTTACCGATGATGTTCTAGGGAACCTAATTCTTGGAAAGATTATGGGAATAATACATCTAAAGGGATTGCTCTCCTTAATACCCGGGTTCCCGGTGTACTCACAATCCTCTCTATTGGAGATAGCCTACACACAGAGAGGCGTTTGCTTCTTCCCCCATATGGACTACGAAAATCCCTCCGGGCTCTCACAACGTATAGGGATTAACATACATTAAAACATCCAACAGATCTCAATCATGGAAAACAACTAGATAACCATTAACAATCAAAATCAAAGTTCGTACATAACCCAAGGGTTCAACATGCCCAAATACCTAAAATATTAGTTCCCCATGAAAAGGGAACCCAAATCCAATACAATAAAAGGAGAAAACATCAAAATAAACACAAATAAACCTCCCTTCGATGTTTCCTCTGCTGTTGATGCACAGATTGGATCGTTGATGACGACTCCCTTCAAGCCCTATCTCGCTCCCAAGAGGATCCCTTCAAACCCTAGCTATTAATGAACTCCAAGATCTCCAAGACGGCCCAAAAGGTGTCCAAAGGCCAAGAGATGCCTTCATAACCCTAGAACAATGGTATTTATAGAAGTAAAGGCCTTTGTAAACTATCTCACCTGTTTAGGGTTCTTGTAGGACCAAATCATGTGAAAATCGGGTGCAAATTGGGCCCAGAAAATAACCAATACGGGCATATATAGGCTCGTATATTCCTGCAAATTCACTCCCCGAGTCATACAGGCCATATGAGATCCCGTATGGAAGATAGGTCCCTTCGTACTGCCGTATATGAGACTATATGCTACCCCGTATGGCTTATCCGCGGTGTATGGGAAAAAGCTGAAATTACTATAGCATATGGCCCGTATGGTGGCCCGTATGCCTCTCAAAAAACCTTTTTTTACACCAAAACTTCGGAGAACTTTTCCTTAATGTATGGGACCATTTGTAGGCCCTTTGTAGCTCCTAACTTTGACGTTTTGGCCTCCGAAAAGCCTTCAAAAGTCTTATTTCTCTTGAAACACCTTCAATGTGCCATGTTTAACAAAAGTAACACTTAATGAGCATCGGTAGACCACATTTTACCAAATTAGCATGTGAAACATACATGAATATGTTATAAAATTATGATCAAATGAATACTTACCAAATTAGCATGTGAAGCTTACCTTGGGCATGGTCTTTGGTAGCATAGAAAGGACGCCCAAGAATGATTGGAACATCAACATCATTATCAACATCTGAGAGTACAAAAACAGTCGGGAAGACAAATTGATTGATTTGGACAAGCACACCCTCAGCTAATCCCTTAGGCCGCCTCACAGATCGATCAACTAGTTGCAATTTCATCCCCGTAGGCTTTGTTTCTTTGAAGCCCAATTTCATGTATAATTTAAAGGAATCCCCGTAGGCATCACATTGATGCTTGCCCCGGAATCCTCCAATGCTTTCTTTGTGATCCCTTCACAAAGTACACAAGGGACAATAAAGCTACCCAGATCTTTCAACTTCTTGGGTATAGCTTGTTGGAGAACGGCTGAACATTGGGTGTTCAGTGTTACGGCAACTACATCTTCTAATTTCCTCTTATTATATAGAAGCTCTTTCATGAATTTTGCATGCTTGGGTATTTGAGAAAATACTTCTACCAATGGAAAATTTATGTATAGTTGCTTTAGCATATTTGTAAACTTCGCAAACTGTGCATCTTCTTTATCCTTCTTCAACCTTGCAAGATAAGGCACTTGAGGTTGATAGGGAGGTACGGGTGGTGTGTCTCCCATCTTCCCCTTCTCCTTCTTCTTTTCCTCAGAACTAACAACGGGTTTAGAATCTTCAACTTCAACGGGGGTTTTCTCTTGAGCCTTCGAAACAGGGAGTTCTACTTCCATCCCACTTCTTAATGTGATGGCTTTAAGTTGTTCCCCCCAAGGGTTCTCTTCCGTATTACCTGTCAAGTTTCCTTGAGGCCTTTCTGATAGAGTATTAGCAATTTGCCACACTTGATTCTCTAAGTTCTGAACTGTAGCTTGCAAGTTCTGAATTGTAGTGTCATTGTTTTGCATGTACTTCAGTATGAGTTCCTCCATGTTAGGCTTTCTCTCTTGTGGCTTTTGAGGGTGTTGGAAACCTGGAGGATATTGACTTTCTTGTGGATTCCTTTAAGATAGTGCCGGATGGTTCAATTTAGGGGCATATGCTCTATATTGACCATCTGGTTGCCTTTGTGCTTTTCCCATGTATTGTACTTTCTCTATAGGAACCATTTCCGTGCTTGTAATGGGTAAATTGGATACTTCATGTCCCTCTCCATATGTATTGCAAAACATGACTGTAGCTGGCCTCAGATTATTGTTGGATGTGAGTGGTTCAATCTTCTTTGTCAACATATCCAACTTTTCACCAAGAACATCATTTGTAATTGTGGGTTCATCCAATGACCCAACTATCTTCACTTGTTCCCTCTTATGGACCAATGGGCTTCATCACCGGCCATGTCTTCAAAGGTTTGCTATGCATCCTCCGGATATTTGTTTCCCAAGGACCCGCTAGCGGCGGCATCTACTAATTGCCTTGTAGTGTTGTCCAACCCATTGTAGAATGTTCAGATCTTGGTATAAGGGTTTAAACCATGTTAAGGATAACGACGAAGAAAGTCTTTATACCTCTCATAGGCTTCAAAGAATATCTCAGTAGCGTCTTGCTTGAAGGGGGAAATACCCAATCTTAGCTTTGTGGCCTTACTCTGTGGGAAATAACGGCCAAGAAACTTATCAAGTATCTCGGCCCAAGTACGAATAGAGCCGAAAGGAAGTGAAGTAAGCCACCTATAAGCTCCCTCCCTCAAACTAAACACTAAGACTCTCAATCGAATGACGTCATCGGAAGCCTTATTGATCTTGAACATGTTGCAAATTTGAATATACTTTGCCAGGTGAGCATGGGCGTCTTCATCGGGCCTCCCATCAAACTGAGCTAAATTCTGAATCATGGTCATTGTGCTCGCCTTGATCTCAAAATTGTTCACGTTTATATTTGGAGGATGGATACTGAAATCCTCCCATGTGTAGTGAGATCTCTCATTCTCGGACAATGTTTGTCTTCTTTCGGCAACGATGGGCACTTCTCTTACTTCACCACTAGCTTCGGTAGGTATGAAATTTTCTGATTCTAAAGAGGATCTTAGAATTGATCCTTCCCCTTCTCTCAACCTTGGTATAGAGTTCTCTCTATCTCACTATCTATTTCAATCAAACCTTTAGGGTTCTTGCAGGTCATGCATCAACACATCGCAATGAAGTATAGTAAGAAAGATTAGTATCCAAAAAATCAATTGAACAAAAAGTAAAACAAGTAAAGAAAGAAATAAAATGACTACATTAATAAACTCCTAGCTTTCAAATTACTTTTTTCTCTTCTTTTAGGAAGAGTAAACTCTCAAATTACTTTTTTCTCTTCTTTTATTATTTATTTATTTATTCTGGTAGGACATCCCTAATGGATCTGACTTTCCGGGTAACTGAAGATTAACATAGAATGTAGATCTCCCTTTCTGAGGGATGCACATGCTAAGTAAGCACCAAAACACCCAACTACTCAGAAGATCACAACTCTACATACACGCGCTCATGCTCACAAGGGACTTTTCGGCTTGAGGGACACTCTGATTAAGAGCCAGAACCCCTAGCTTACTTCATCACCAAGAGTAGAAGAGCACTATCTTGGTGCTTATTTTCATACTCTCTATGTACAATGTTTGTTTATTTGTTACAACTCTATTTACAAGAGCTAGAAGTTTGAACTAGTGTCAAGAAATCTCTTGGAGCCATTGAAGATAATACTTAGCAATCTAAGTTAAAGAAACGTGGCAATGGGTTATCTAATATCTCCAAAGGATATAGTTGCCACAAGGATTTTCTAAGTATCCATGATGTTTTATAGGAGGATCCTTTTTTCTTTTTTTTGCTAACATGGTGTACACCAAAAGTAGAGCAAAACTAAAAATTTAAACAAGTCGTCATCGGTTTACACTAAGCACGCATTGTCACGAAAAGATTTGCAATGAATTACTTAAATAGGTTTGCAATGAATTTTATAACCACTCATACCCATCTCCACACTTAGAATGGTGCATTGCCCTCAATGTACACAATAAATATACTTTACTACTTGAGCGACTCTGTGTACTTACGGATAGTATTATGCATCACATCATCAACTATATCATGTATGTTGGCGCGTCATATGATAACGTACCCTCGATCAATACATGTGATCAACCCCATCAGGCGCAAGGTGTTGAATCCAAGTGTCTCCATCGTGTAAATCTGTATCATGTTGTAGGTCCGGGTTAGTGTGCCCATGTCCCTGACTAGACGTGTATTGTACGGTTTTGCCGAAATCGCTCAAAGTCTGAGGTATTGCCCTAGTGTGTGAGGTAATATCTAGTATGTAGCTGAGATGAATGCGGTGGTGCTAAATGATGCTATAAAGCAGGTACAAGTTCGAGCACGTGACTCCCCTGTACTGTCATCTCTACTGGCCATTGATCGGTTGAGGAGGGCATGAATGTACTGGTGGATTGGGTCTATTAGGTAGGAGGCCTTCTTTGAGTCCCCGCTCCTACAATGAGTAATCAATTGCCCGTATCTGGTCGGTGAGATGTCCGTGGTGAACTTGACCCCGAAATCCTCATACTGGCTCGTCGTGGTGAAATTGCGGCATACAACCCTATGTAAATAGAAAACTCCATGTTGCTCATCCGCTGCGCCTCGTCATATAGCTTGAAGGTGATGGCGTCTGGGTGCTGGGCTGTGAAGGGGTTGTGATCGACCTCGAAGTTGCTGAGTACCTCTAATATCAGCTCCAGATAAACTAGCTCCTTGATTGCCAGGATTCTGTCCCCCTCAAAAAGAGATCATCTGGCACACCTATCTGTCTATCCCCAGCTATTGTAGGATTGATCAATCAATGGTGCGGGTGTGACTACATCTCCTCATGGCCAATCTCTCGCAACGCTACCAAAAGCGCTGCTGTGTGAATTGCGGTGTTGCCGATGATGTACCCGCGCCACAATAACGCTTGCGGGGTCCAGTTCTGATGTTCTTCGTTCTTGACATCTCTATGATTCTTCTTGTTGAAATCAGAGTCCAAAGTGCTTGGGAATATGAAGAAAGGCCTTGGACTATGGGGTATAAAGAATAGGGGAGAGGTTGAGCAAACAACACTTAGAGTTTGTAAAATCCGAGGATTTATATGAAATTATTTTTCTAATTATCCTTTAATTGTTTGGTTAATTAAGAAATTCCCCAAACTTGGACTTAATTGAAATTTGTTGGAAATGGGGATTAAAGTGGTTAATCTCTTAATTAGGGTAAAAAGGGGTCATCAAGGACCTAGTTTTAATATCAGAAAGTGGGATTTAAATAGATAGGTGGTCACCTCTCATAGAGAGGAACCTACATGTAATTTAAGTGGAAATAAAGGGTATTTTATTAAAAATACATGTGAATGTGCATTGCTTCATATATATATATATATATATATATATATATATATATATATATATAGGGGAATGATATAGTGTGGCCGATCGGAACACTGTTCTAGTCCGGCCGCCTCCAATTTTGGCCCCTGAGCATGTTTGAAAGATAATAGTTGAAATTCTGAACTGTTAAAATTTCTTTAAAATAAGAATTGTTAAGTGGGAGGACCAAACGGTCACCAAATTATATGAAAATGGACATGCTAGCTTATTTTTTGATGATCTTCCCATCCGTATGGTTGGAAATCTTTCAAACATGCTCCAGGGGCTAGAATGGGATGCCGGCCGAAAATGAACAGTATCCGGTCGGCCTGATCTTAGCATCACTGTATATATGTGTGTGTGTGTGCAGAGATTCTTATCCATCTACGATTGGATGTAGATGGATATTATATTATATTTTATATTTCAAACAGTACATAAAAAATATATGTAGTCATGATACAGTCCGGCCAGCCTTATCACTATTTATTTACGGTCACGTCATTTTGAGGCATTTGAAGCGTATTTTTTTCCAAATCCAACCGTATGGATGGAAACAAAATCGAAAAATAAGATAACATGTCTATTTTCATACAATTTGGGGTGATGATGATCATTCATCTTAAAGGGTGAAATTTTGAACCGATAAGATTGCTATAAAATTTCACTCTTTAAGATGAATACTCATCACCTCACCAAATTGTATCAAAATGGATATGTTATATTATTTTTCGATGTTCTTTCCATCCATAAAATTAGATTTGGAAAAAATACTCTCCAAGTGCCTCAAAGTGAGGCGACCTTACTTGCACAGTGATGCGGGTGGCCTGACTGTATCAAAAAAAAAAATATATATATATATATATATAGAGGGAGGTTGTGATAAATATATGTCTATATATGGGAACTGTGGATCCTTATCTCCTTCTCCGATCACGCGTTGGCCAAACCTGGAGGTGATCAGATCTCGCCCATGATCGCCCCATCAACGGGATCTCGCTTCGTTCTTTATGCGTCCACGAGCCTCTATAATGCATCGATCTATTCCAAAACCCTAGCAGCCCTCGCTCTCACACCCTAGACTAACGCCACCAATACTCCTCCCATAAGCCCATCGAGACGCCATCTTCCGGTGAGTATCTCCAACTCTTCTAATTTAAGTGATCCAAGCTTTAAAGGTTTGATATGGTCATGTTCATGTATTTGGTTATCTGATGGGTTGGAAGGTTAGTATGTGGATTCATGGATATTCTCAAATGCTTGCATAGATTTGGGTTTAAGAAGTATATAAACCTAGAGATGAACTGTGAGTCAGACTTCAAAAGTTAGATCTCATACATGTAGGTACGAAGGATCTCTCATTAAAGGCATGGTGATTGTTAATCATATATATATATATATATATGCATGCAAGAGGGGATAAATGTTAACCTAGGTATCTACTCAATAAACATACAAGCATGGGTTGTGTGTGTAGGCATGCATGACTGTGAATATGATATGGTTGGATGAATGTTAGACTGGTCCTAGGTTTTATAAAAACTTGAGTAGTTCTTAATGTATTCATGCATGTGTTAAGGATGAGCTTTAAGTCTAAAAAGGTTGTATGTGTTGTTTAGAAGAGCTCTGGTTTGGCATACAAGCTTGACTTATTAAGAAATAGGTTGCATGAGTTGAATCTACGGAAGGGGTTAGTATGTAGTTGGATGCCATGTTGTAGGGTCTTTTGTTACTTAAGGACTTCCATTACAATGATGTATGTATTCATACATGACACCGTGAAGAATAACCAATGTAGATAGATGTTATGACAAGCATGCCGAAATAAATGAGTGTTGAAACCCTCTACTCAGTAATAAGCTTGTTCATGGAACTAGTAATGGCCAAGATAATGCATGCATGATTAGGTCATAAATAGACCCAAACACTAGGTCAGTTAAAGGGAGTAAACTGAGTTTGGTTATGACTAGACCCGATCATGGATAAATATTCATTACGCGCATGTACGTATATTGAGATAGTTTATATTTACCAGATATCGACGTAGGACGCTGAGCTATGTTAGGAAAGAGTCCCGTGTGATTCCATACGTTTGTGATATACAAGTAAGTTACTTTTGCCTAGTTCCTACTCAACTTTGAGTATTTATTGGATTTGTTATTTGATATGTTCTATCATGCTTTCTTGATGATTTCGATCATTTCCTTGTTGACTACATACACATAGTTGATATTTTGACTTATTGGACTGCTTCCATGTTTATATGTATATGATTGATATCTGTGAGATAGTGTTCACAGAACATGCCCGTCCATTGATCTGCACGTGGTCATGGGAAGACGTGAACCTATGCTCCGTCTGGATGGGTGTGTGTCAATCTCATTATCTGTGTTGAATGTTCATGCTCTCTTAGCATGCCTACCTGTTGATCGGCACTTGACCATGGAAACATGTTGTGCTTATGCGTTGGTCGGGTAGGTGTGCATCAGCCGAGCTTTGTTCTTCCACCCGGTGTAGTGGAGAGTGGTTCCTGCAGGACGTTCAGGGTCGAGGACACCCTGGCGTTCCGGCATTACATGCTAGAGGGGTTGTAATACTCTGGTTGTCCAGCCAGTCAGTGGGGGTGATTTGCTGACCTTATTGACACGTATGAGAGGTAGCACTACCGACTTACAACCGGAGGGTTGTTTTCAGCTGAGGCTGATGATGCTAACCGAGAGATAGTTGATTAGTCTTCCTTGGACTTCATTTCTAGAGCTTGAGACCGTAGATGTGTTAGGAGCTCCTACCTTTGATAGCTTTTGTGGTAGGTTTAGGACTCCTGGATGTTAGATAGTATGGGATGTGGTCCCCACTTGCTTTGCTTGTCATATTGTTTGATCTGATATGCTCATTTCTTGTCTCATCTTGTGTTATTATCTTGGACATGACTCAATGTAATCCCTGCGGGGTACTTACTAAGCTTTCCCTTTGAAAGCTCATCCATTTGTTTTCCCTTTTCTTTTACAGGTCCTGAGGAGTAGGAGACTTAGAATCAGGTGCGGTACGAGGGATTTGGATATTGTTGTAGAGGTTCGAGAACCTCATGTTTTATTTGAGAGTGAGACATTGTTTATAGGACCCTTGTAGGGTCTTGACCTATGTTGGGTGCATGTACCCTTCTTTTATTTCCGTTGTATTACTCTAAATTATTAGTATTTATGTTATTTGCACTACAAGAAAAGTGTAGCATCACAGACGGACAATTCCGTCACTGAAGGGTTAAATCCCGTTGGTGATGACCTTTAACGACGGAATTTGTCCGTTGGAAATTCAGTCGCGAAAAACCGTGTCGCTAATGCTATTACAGCCGGAAATTGTCCGTCGGTAACGGATACACATCACCAACGGATAATTCCGTCTGTAGAACAAATAATAACCATGTGATTTCGGTCTTTGATGATGTTGATCACCGACAGATTCCGTCGCAAAAACCCTTTGTTCACCGACAAAATTTCAGGGTTTAAAGCATTCTATACCAACAGAATTCCGTCACAGAAAATGGTAATCACCAACGGAAACTTCCGTCTGTAGAACTAATAATACCCATGTGATTTCGGTCTTTGATGATGTTGATCACCGACAGATTCCGTCGCAAAAACCCTTTGTTCACCGACAAAATTTCAGGGTTTAAAGCATTCTATACCAACAGAATTCCGTCACAGAAAATGGTGATCACCGACAGAATTTCAAGTTTCAAAGCATTCTATACCAACAAAATTCCGTCACAGACCATGTTAATCACCCACGAAAAAAAGGTCGCTATAAGTATATTCAACCTTGGTTTTCTGTCACTGAAAATGGTTAGTAACTACGGAATTCCGTCGCTAAAAAGTGTTATCACCAACGGAATAGCAGTCTTTAAAAGTCTTTATTTCCAAATGAATTACGTCATTCCTGAAAGTAATCATCACCAACGGAATTTCGTCTCTGAAGGTCGCTTTATTTACTACCTATTCTGATTTTCCTGCTATATTTTCCTGTAATACATATAATCAATATTGCACATTCCAATTTGACGGCACTCACAAAATTTAACAATGACAACTGTTCATTATCAAACATAACTATAATATCCTTCAAACAACAAATAGTTAACATGTCTTAAAAAGAACAGCATTTCATACATTGTCAAAAACTAAGGAAAATGTTCATGTTCACCAAATTGACATCTTCACTCATCAGAATCAGAGTCCTTGCAATTCCTTGTCACCATCTGTGCCTGCAGGTTGAGAAGGACCAATTGAAAAATTAGAAAATAGGCGACTAGGATTTAACATCTCCGTAATATTGTGAAGATATTTCATGATATCATCTTGAGAGTTCTCCAAGTTTTGTAGCCTGTCCTTCATAATATTGAAATCTTCTCATGATTATTTTCATCGATTAGAAATTTTCGATTTTCTCTTGTCGGTTGCAAGCCGAGTATGATGCAGAGCCAGCATTGATGGAAGTAGAGAAGAGATTCTTGCCACGTGGAGTGGTTCCAAACCCGTAGACATTAGTGCGTGTAGTCTCTATCCCTCCAATTGCTTCACACCAAGCTTGTGGGTCAAACTCGGGATGATTTGTTTCATCAGGACCATACTTTTGACTCATTGAAGAAGAATAAGTTTCCTACAAGATTTATCAATCGTGTTAGTTCCACACAAACACAACGTTAAAACAATTATAACTGAACAAATCCAATATGAAAGATAATGTAAAAATCATACACAGTAGACAAATAAAGAAAACAGTTCGATAAACAGTGCTATATTTAGAAAAACATGATCATGAAGCAGTGCTAGTTAGTAATAAACAGATCTGCATTACTACTATTAGAAGTATTAATAAGCAGTGCTAGTCTTTCATGCCAACCTACATACATATCTATAATTAAAGAGGATAGAAAACAGTTCTGCATTACTACCATTGCAAGTATATTAATATATATATATATACTTGTGATTTATTAGCAAAGGAGGCTGTTCATGCAATTTATATTGCATCTAATTACAACTTCTAATTACAACTTCACTAGACAAATTTGGACTATCTTCATTAATATCATGATAAGCATGCCGTATTTCATAAGTAAATAAAATTTGCATGCACATCACTTACACTAACAGATTTAGACTTGTTGTCAACAAAATTCCCTCGACCTTTATCGCGTTTATGCGTGCGATCAAACACTTCTCCATATGTTGGCTTCCGGTTAAATTCTTTTGCCTACACCATAACAAGAGAGCTTTGCAATGTGAGAAGCATAACATTAGTGCTTGCATTGTTCACATAAGTATCAGCAGCTTACATACCAATCATACACACTCAACTATAAGGGAGCACAAAAGTAGTGTAACACAGGGAAAAAAAAATCATCAAATACAACAAAATTGAACCAAACTAATGAAACAAGGTAAGAAGAGAAAAATGTTCTCATCACTATAATGATGTAAAATAGCAGCCATTGTTCTATAAGGAGATCAAAAGAATTCTTCAAGAGGAAAACCAAAGGGAAGCATATTGTACAACTTCACTAGAAATTGGAAACTCTTTTAATTTCATTGTCACCACCACATATGATCAGTCACACATAAAGATGGATTATTGAAATCTAATCTCATCAATTTAGTTAGTAATAATAGCTATGTCTACTAATCAAAACAATTAGTATAACTCATTTAAAGATTACTTTAAGCAACTTTGCAGTTAATACATACCATCCTCTCCGCATGAAGCATAAAAGGAATTGATCCACCAGTATGTTTGGTAATGCTTCCCTCTTTCTCTGTGTTCCTATTTTGTTTGTTTATAACTGATTTATTTTTCCATGCTTCAGTACTCCATACATTAGCAACAAGCCGATCCCAAATGTCAACCCTAATCCAACCTTCTTTATAACCTTTGCACTTTGCAATATCATCAACTTCAAAACGTTTCATTGCCCGAGTCCTTTCTTCTTCCATCATTCCTCTTAACCGATCCTTACATGTAGTCTCCCAAATCTTATGTACAATGTTTCCTTTTTCAATAGGCCACATAAATTTTTCCTATCAAATAAGATAACATAAGTAAAAATTCATTATAATACGATAAAACTCATGACTAGAAAGCCAATACAAATAATAATGAACAAATGCAAGATAGTGTCAACTTCATTTACTGTTATATAGTTCAAACCTCTATATAACTTTTCTAGATAAACCAACATGATTCACTTGTTGCCTAGTTTTAGAGTCAACATGCAAAAAAAGTCACTTGTTATCAAATTTAATTCCATTCTTAATCTAAACAACTCTTGTACTTCTTGAGTGTTTAATTTTTAATAAAATATTCAATTTAAATCAGAAATCTCTTTATTTTATTCTTAGAATTAATTGTTTTGGTTTGTTTTATATTAAACAGGTTGAATAAAGGTTAGTGTCTGTGGATGAATATAATTATTTGATGCAGATGAAGTGTTATGCACTGGAACTGCAGTAGTAGTGGCTACAGTTGGTTGTATTTCTTATTGTGATCAAGAAAAGTATTTCTTTTGCATAGTAATAGTCATGCATGTTGTCAAGAAAGTATATCCTCAAAACCTAAATATTCCAAAGCAAAAGTGACTGATCAATATCAAAAAACAGTTCACCAGAAATTGGATTATATATGCACCTGAAAATTCTTCCACATCTCCTCTTTGGTAGCATCCGGAATTTTCTTCCATGTTGGCCATGCATCACTAAAGTTAAGTTGGATAGACTTCGTAATAGTTCGAACAATCTTTGGGTCTACAAATTTCCTATCATAGTTAAAAAAAAGAAGGAAGAATCAGTTTCATATAATTTAAGTATGACTTTAGCATAAGTAAAAGAATTGCAAACCAACATACTCATCATGTAAGATGGTAATCAAGATTCGGTCATTTGGATTTGCTGGTGTGGGTATTGCTTTGTTAGGACCTCTTGGACGTTTCCTTTTATATACTTCATGGTTGATATCATCCTGGGTTGCTTCACTGCCCATGTTAGGATCTTGTGTTTCTTCATCTTCATTAATGGATGGGATATGTGCAACATTAGACGGCTCCGTCGCATGTTGACTATTTGAGGGTGATGAATGAGGTCTGAACCATGCTCCCCATGCCGCTTGACCTGGAAGATCCCTAGCTTTCTCAGCTTCCAAGGCTCTCTTGGACTTGGATTTTTTTGCAGCTTTGCCTCTAGGCATGATATCTCTAATAGAACAAGAAGAAACCATTTTTGGAAAAAAAAATAATAATCAAGAATAATTATTTACTATGAGAGCATAAATATTTAAACTTGTAGTAAAACATCCATTGTACACACAAAATTTGATGACATAAATGTACATGTAGATAACATAGGGTTTCTTCAAGAGACTAAAATATTGTCATGAAGAACACAAGTAATTTATTTCTTTGTAATTCATGAGTGATTAATTACGTTGGCATCATCAATGTGGCCATCTCCAATGGCTCCATGGTCAAGAACATTGTAATTACTATTAGAACCTTGTCCAGTGATCAAGAAGGTACATAAAAAAAAAGCAGCACAAATGCCAACAGATCCTACACAATTAAGATTTACAAAGCATAACATTAGTAATATATATATATATATATATATATATATATATATATATATATATATATATATATATATATATATATATATATATAAGCTCGATCCAACCACAAAAAAAAAGCCTAAAGAAATATATGGGAATGCTTTGGCTTTAAATTATTTGATGGTGAGAGTTTGATCACAAAAGCAAAAGAATGAAGAAAAGGAATAAAAAGAAAAGATAATCATCATTCTAAGTCTATGTTACAATATAATATAACGTGTTCAGTTGCAAATAGACAACATAATATAACATGTTAACTTTCTTTGTGAAAAAAATATAACATTATGACTCACATAGGAGAGAAGATAACATGAACACGATTCAGCAGTTGAACCCTACAATATCATTAATTAATATAGAGCATAAACCTGTCTTGGTAACATAAAGGATTGTTCTCTACTACAAGTGCACCAATATTTTATAAGACTGAATTAACGATAACAAACCCTATGAATAAAGGTTTTATCATAACCACTTAAATGGTTCAGTGATCATCCGTACATGCCACTATAATACAATTAACCATCGTTTGTGATCATCTTAACCATCGTCGTCGCCATCACCATCATCATCATCATCATCATCATCATCATCATCATCAGCGTCATCATCATCATCGTCTTCTTCGTCTTCTTCTTCTTCTTTTTCTTCTTCGTCGAACTCTTCATCTTCTTCTTCTTCATCCTCCTCCTCACTGTCATTCACTTCATTATCAACTTCTAAGTCATCGTCTACTTCTTCAATATCACCATGAACAAACATTCTGTCATTGTCAAGATCTTCTGAATACATGTCATTTATTGGTCTAGATCCTTCAACTTCTTGGTAAACCCCTTCATTTAAATCAGATACTTCTTGATTACTAGTAGGAAGGTGAAACCTACTTCTTGCCTTGGTTTTGAACACAGCCCACCAATTCCGGCGACGAGGATTACTTGTGGGATAAGGACTATAATAAACTTGGTGACACTGTTCAGCTAATACAAATGGTTCATTACTTGCAAGTACTGATTTATAATTAACTTCCACAAGCCCATGACGAGGATCCACACGAACTCCTTTATCTGTATCAAACCAATGGCAATTAAAGAGTACAATGCGGTTTCCAGCACCAAAATACTCCAACTCAATTACATCTAGCAAGACTCCATAAAAGTCCCGATTATAATCATTGTAACAACTTCCTTTCACACATACACCGCAATTTAGTGTCGACCGATTACGGCTGTATTCTTTAGTATGAAACTTGAAACCATTCACAAAGTAACCTTTATAGCAGATTACCAAACGAGATGGACCATGAGCAAGTTGAGCAATATGATGATCAATTTCAGAAAAATGTTCTTCCACCTAAGAGAAAATTCGAATTTGAATTATTCCATGCTTGTCTAAAAATAAATGGAGGAAGAATAACTCATAGTCTGATACGTACATATTGCTTAAACCAAGATGTAAATGTGGTCTCTCGTGCTTTTTCCAACTCATTATCAGTAACATGTGGGTTATTCCTCCTCACCATTTCATCGAATGTCCTATATTTCATGATATACAAGTTATGGTAAACAATATTATACAAATATATTATGTAGTTGAACACATATAAAAATATTACTCACTCAATGTATGGAATCATTTCTTCACAATTCATCAGGACATAAATTTCTGCAGCCAAATACTCATCTGATGTCAGATATCGAGTGTTTTTTTTTTGGGTCCCAGTGGTCGTCCATGATGTTTGAAAATCGAAAGACGGCCCATGGGATCCACCTCACCTCCATCATCATTGCGTGGCACTCGAGTAAACCTTGTTTCGACATCCTCTTCGAAATACATGGCACAAAAGGATGCAATTTCCTCAATAAGATATGCTTCACATATAGACCCTTCAACACACGCTGGGTTTTTAACTTTCTTTTTTAATTGATGTAGAAACCTACGTATCATAACCAAATAAAGTTAATTTAGTAAAGAAGTTATTAAACACTTGAACTTACTAAAAATTGTAAATGTACAAATTTTATACCTTTCAAACACATACATCCAACGATAATGGACCGGTCCACCCACTTCAGCCTCATAAGGCAAGTGGATTATTAAATGCTCCATTGAATCGAAGAAGCCGGGTGGGAAAACCTTCTCTAATTTGCAAACTGTTTGAATGATGTTTTTCCCCAACAACTCCATATGATCAACAGTTATTTCAGTGGAGCAAATATCTCGGAAGAAATTGGAAAGCTCAGTAATTACATCCCAAATTGGGGTGGGCACCATATCACGGAAAGCAACAGGAAGCAATCTTTGCATAAACACATGGCAATCATGACTTTTCATTGCATAGACCCTGCCTTCTTCCAAGTTAAAACATCTCCCGATGTTTGACGCAAAGCCATCAGGTAGGCAAAGATGTTTCACCCATTTGAACACTCTATATTGATCCTCCTTCGTTAAGACATATGAAGCTGCAGGCTTGAATGTTTTCCCATTCCTTTTAACCAAATGTAAAGCTGGGCGTTTGCAATACTCTGCTATATCTAATCGAGCCTTTACATTGTCTTTTGATTTGCCCTTAACATCCATCATGGTGTTGAATATATTATCAAAAACATTCTTCTCTATGTGCATAACATCCAAATTATGACGAATCAAGTTTGTATGCCAGTATGGTAACTCCCAAAAAATACTCTTCTTTGTCCAATGATGGAAGGATCCATAACCCCTTGGTTTCTGTGAAGGGCATTTGGTGCCATATGTCAAATCTGGGCATCTATCAATGTCTCTCAAAATATCTTCACCTGACAATCTCTCAATAGGAGGATCATGATCAACTCTGCTTCTGAATTTATCCCTTTGCCTTCGAAAAGGATGATCAGGAGGCAAGAATTGTCGATGACAATAAAAAAAACATGATTTTCTGCCATGTTTCAAATTAAATGACTTCAGATTTGCCATGCAATAAGGGCAAGATAACTTTCCATGAGTGCTCCATCCAGATAGCATACCATATGCAGGAAAGTCACTAATTGTCCACATTAATGCTGCCCGAAGTGAAAAATGATCTTTCTTATAATTATCAAAAGTTCGAACTCCAAACCCCCACAAAATTAGCAACTCATCTATTAAAGGTCTCAGGAAGACATCTATGTTCTGTGATGGACTCTTTGGACCCGGAATTACCATATTAAGGAATAAATATGGTTGCTTCATACACATCCAAGGAGGTAGATTGTATATCACGAGCATTACTGGCCAACAGGAGTAGGGTCTCGCACCTTGCTTAAAAGGAGCAAACCCATCGGTGCACAACCCTAATCTTATATTCCTCGCTTCATTAGCAAAAGACTCATGTGTGCGATTGAAGTGTTGCCATGCCTCTCCATCAATAGGATGATGTAGCACTCTCGATGAACTTCGATTATGTGCATGCTAAGTCATATTCTTTGCAGTATTTTTCAACATGAAAAGCCTCTGAAGCTTAGGTATAAGTGGGAAGTATCGCAAGATCTTATAAGGAATTCTTGAGACCCTTTGTTCACTTGAATTACTTGATTTGTATCGAGGATGACCACATATCGAGCAATACTCCAACGTTTCAAATTCTTTATTAAACAACATGCAATTGTTCTCACATACATGAATTCTCTGGTATTGAAGGCCAAATGCTGCCATCTTCCTCTTCATTTGATAATAATTCTCTGGCAAATTGTTATTCTCTGGTAACATACCCTTTACAATACCCATGAGACGATTGAAACAAGATTCGCTAATGTTGAACTCAGATTTGCAATTTAAAAACTGTGATACTGCCGATAATGTTGTATGTTTTGTACAACTGCACCACCTTTGGTTCATCAAAGAATCATTCATCAAAGAAAAAAAGGTTGTTGGTCTTAAACTAGGCTCATGCTCCATGGGCATTGACTCACCATCACCATTCCTATTAGAGTCAAAATTAGAGTAAAAAGCATCCCTAACCATATTAGCATATGGATTTTCTGCTTCCACATCAAATAATTGCTCACTAACCTCCTCCCTTCTTCTGGATGATTGCCCAATACCAGACAATGGCTCATTACAAAATCCACCATAGTATAAGTGTCGCCGCACATCATCTTGTTCAAGGAATGAATGTTTTTGACAATTCAAACACGGGCATCTAATTCTATCAGCACTACCAAACCATTGCTCGTTGACTGCAAATGTTATGTAATCATCAACTGCATGGATATATTGTTCAGTTATATATCCATTCTCATCCAAACGCGCACATGCCCAATACCCATCCTTAGCCATTGTACAAATCCTAAATGGTTTCAAACATAATGAAGCAACTTTTAGATGAATATAATTTGCTTTAATGTTTCTTGCTCTACTAAAGGTCATATTGTGCTATTTTCACTAATTGTCAAATATATATCAATTTATCATTTGTGATTATAACTTTAAAATCATGATGACTATTAATTGAAATAATAGTGGTTTAGCAAATGAAATCATACAAAAACTTTCATTCAATCGTATCATGGCTATTAAATATATAAAATCATTGATGGATTCATACATAATTAAATAAAAAATTTCAAAATGAATTATAGAATGAAAATAGAGTGGGACTTTTTTCTATCAGGCAGAAGAGAGAGATAGAAAATGTTAATTTGTAGCAATATGATGAGGGCAAAACACATACTAACAAAACAAAAGAGCTCAATAAAAATCTAATGACAAATGCAGCTTATGATGAGAAGTAAATTGCTTTATAAAGTAATTTCTAGCAATATATATACCAGGTATTAGATGAATAGTTAGTGCTAACATAATCAAAGTTCATGATGAGCATAATTACTTCTCCGAAATATCATGGTTCAAATGCCAAGGGAAGACAGACTCATTACACTTCATGAAAATATATTTTAGAGTAGAGAGAATCATTATATGCAGGTAATAATTTAATAATATAATTACACAAAGAGATATATGTTTGTGGGTCATTTGAATCTGTTAATATCAATTAAAATTATCTTTGATTTAACTTTTATTTTCAAGACTACGATTGAAAGAGGCTTGTGTTTGGACAAGGCAGTGGCCATGATGTTGCCATTAAGACTCTGAACCACCTTGCTTGCCTCATGGATAACATCAAAAGCCAGATTAAGCACCTTTCAATGATAATGAAGTCAACTTAAAAAATTCAAATATGGTGACAGGAACCTCTCCAAAATTTTCATTATTGTGTATATTTTATGGGTTAAAAACTACAAATTAATCCTCCCTACCACAAACACCAAATAGTATTTTCACTTATCTTTCAGCTTGAATTTCAAGAAAATGGGTATATTTGTATGTGATTTTTAAATAGATCTGTCAATTAATTTTCAATGATATAACACTCTCACTTATTTTATGTTTGCAAAGATGAAATCAGTTAAAAAAAGTTGCAATTAAGACAAAGCTTATCTAATTCAGAAAAAAAAAGTCCTCAACCTCTCTAATTTTGTGTTTGCAAAGATTTCAGCAGAGTATTGTGGTGTATGTGAATTAATTTATCTTTTAGCTTACATAGGAAGAGGATATCAAGATTCAAGTGTAACTTCTATATCAAGCTTCAAATAAATGTTCAAACATATCGCACAATATGCTTCTATATATCTACTCTAATTTTGTTCTTTGCAAAGATAAAAGCAGTAAAGAAACTTGCAATTAAGAGACTCCAATCAATTTTTATGATTTGCAGAAAGAATAAAGGAAACTTGTTTTCAAAGGTCAAACTCAGAAGAATGAATGGTTCCTTACTTCGATCTTCATAGTATCCCACCAAACAAACAAGATTGGAATGCTTCACTCTTGAAAGCAGCTCTACCTTGGAATCTGAATGTGAACTACAAAGCAGCAAATGCAACTCTATAAAACGGAAGATCAGATTCCTTTGGATCAATTTCAAAAAAGCACATAGAGAAAGAGAAAGGTCCGAACCTGCTGGAAGATGAACGGAGACAATCAAGAGCCAACCAAGGTCGAGAACCAACGGCCAGAAGCAAGGCCGCCGTGAGCTTGGAAGCCTCACCAAATGAAGCCCTAGATCGCTCACGGGAAGACAAGATAGTCTTTAAGCCCTTTACTAAACACTTAGTCAGCTTTTGAAAGGTGTTATTAGTCGGTTCCAATATGAACCCACCAAACTTGGATCCGGTTTGCAATTGGACCCAGGTTGATTAATAACAGTAAGTTTAATTTTATTATTAAAATTGGTTTTTTTCAAAGTAATGAAAGAGGACTAGCTAATCAATTATTATTATTATTATCAAGGTTATTATTGATATTATTTCTAATATTATTATTATTATTAATATCCTTAACAAAAAATTATGTGTTGAATTGCTTTTATAATAGATGGACCGGTGATCAAGAAACAATTATATATACTATTTTACATAGCTTCCAAGAAATATTAATTTTTATTTCTAATAATTATTGAAGCTTTAATTTAAATGATAAGTATTTTTTATTTATAATTTTGTCTTTATTAAGTGAAATAAACAAATGATGGTTGATTAAAGAAGTTTTTTATTATAACTAATTTAATTGCAAGTACATGCACCAATTGGAAAATTAAAAGTTCAAACTTATTCAATTATAGGATTCAAAGAACAATCCATAAAACTTTTAATATCTAATGTCATCAAGTTAAAAACTAATAGCTTTAATTTTGTTTATAATTTGTAAAAAATAGTTAAAAGGCAAGGTTTGTAATATATTTGGAAAAGTTAAGTATTTTATAGATAAATAATATTAGAAGTAATAATAATAATAATACTAATATCACAAAAAATCTGTTGCTGACAATATATAATTCTCTCCCTAGTATAGGTCAGCGCAGTTTCAATCTAAAAAAGCCATACTTTTCACTGACGGAATTGTGCTCGAAAATCTGTGGCAGAAGTGACACTATTTCTTAGCACTAATTTCACTCTTTTGCTGACGATTTTCCGACGGAAGTAATCACCGACAGAATGTTCCGTTACTGATAACAAAATATTCTGTCGCTACTACATTCAACAGTGCCAAACCCAAGCCGTCGGAAATACTTGATATATTCCGTTGGTGATATAGCTTTTACCAACGGAAAAAAAACCGTTGGAAAAATTCCGTCTGTGATGCTACACTTTTCTTGTAGTGTTGGATTTACTATTATCTGTTGTATGTTCTTGATTTACCTAGGCCTTGTATCCGAGTGGGGTGCGCCTCTACTTGGGTATGGTCGGTCTGCTTACGTGTGCCCGAGGCCTGGAATCTAGGTCAGGGTGTGACAGAGTTTGAGTGAAAAGTCACGAGTGAACGCCCGTATATATAAAGAATTGGCTCGTATGGACCACTCGTTTAGCTTACTGGGAGAACCATATGGGACTGTATGGCTCAGGATTTTTCAAGAGAAAGTAAGAGGCTGCCGGCCATACGAGCATATAGCGCCCGTATGGGTTCCTCGTACGGTCTTCTGGCGGAACCATATCGGCCAAGAATACGGGCATATGTTACCCGTATGACCTGACGCTCTTTGTCAATTTAAATTTTCCTGATTCATATGAGTATATGCTGCCCTTTCTCCCTCATTTGGTTTTTTTTCTACAAAAACATTTATGATTTTCTAAGGTACGTAACTATCATGCAAACACTAAAATTCTAGATTTGACTCTGAATCATACCCAATGAGAATGAATTGAGGAGTTAAGAATTGTGAGGACTCAAGGATGTCATCAATTTATTAAAAACTAAAACTAACAAGAAACTAAACTAGGATGCAAAATTAAGAAATCTTTCCTAAAAGCCTTGGGTTGCGTCCTAAGAAATGCTTGTTTAACGTCACTAGTTGACATACCTGTCTTGTTCATCATGGAAGTTCAAAGAGATTAATTCCCTCACCGGTCCGACCTCTGAAGCAATTGCCAAATAATAAAAATTCTAGGCTAGAATAAACGAGGGACTTACCGTGGTTGATGTTTGAGTATTGTGTTACATCGTCTCGGACCGAATTGTCCTTGTGATTCTTACCTTTATCCGCTTTCCTTCATGATTTTACCTTAGGGATTAGCTTATTCTTCTTCTTCACTTTGTCTTCTAACTGCTCCTCTTGTAATTCAGCTAGATTCTTTGGAATTCCTTCAAGTCCATCATTATACTCACCCAAGTATTCCTTTAATGGACCCACGGATAACAATTCCTATAACAATAAGAAGTGGTTAAGTCAGCATCATCAATGCAATATGAAGTATAAACACCACATCTTTGTCTCCAACGCGCAATATTATTTTACCTTCATCTGGATCAACCAAGGCTTGGGCGGTGGCTAAAAATGGTCGACCAAGTATGATAAGGACTTCTACATCGTCATCCACATCCAGAATTACAAAGTCCACCGAAAATATAAATTTGTCGACCTTTACTAAAACGTCCTCTATAACTCCCTTGTGATGTTTCACTAAGTGATCAGCTAATTGCAAGGTCATCCTTGTCGGCCTCGGCTTCCCAAGCCTCAAGGCGCCTACATCAATAGCCATCCCGCTGATAATAGAGAACAACAATAATATCCGCTCCTTTGTGACCTTGTCGTTGTGCTCGATCGGCAGCAGACGAGCACAGATAAAATAGAACCATGCCCCTTACTCAAATATGAGGGACGTGGTATGGAACACGCATAACGGTTTGGGAGGTCACCCATTTGACCCCCAATACTGTCAAATTGCGAAAGACATCCTCAATATCAGGCCCTGCCACAAGCCAAGTGGTGTACTGATCCTCAGAGGGAACTGGTGGCTTCAGAGCTTGGTTGATGGCGACAGCTGTGAAAGGTACCCGTGGGACCCTCACCTTCACCGTTGACTGACGATGGTCAGTGGCATTTGCATAAAATTCATTGATCAAAGGCACAATAACAACACGGGGTTGGGAACAAAACTCGACACAACCTCAGTTTGAAATGTTGTGTGTCGTGCCTCAAACCCGTCTTCCAGCTAGTCAATTCCTTGTTCCGAGATTAGGGAGCTAGACTGGAGAGCTTTGGAGTGCCTCTCTGCGGCTTCAGAAGATGTGAACCGAATATACACGGACGTGTTTGAGGTTGTGTAACTCTTTGTATTTCATCTTGAGAGCTACACGATCTGTCAAACGCCCATGTGTGGGGGCGTGTAACTCTCTGTTAACTCCTACTTTCTTATTCTTCGCCCTATTCTTGCCTGTAGCAAAGTGTTACAAACTCCAAAGACAATAATTAGTCGTTAAACACCTTGGAAATCATGTTAACATTAAATATCATCGAGGAAATAGTGACAGCACTAATGTATGCCTAAATCTAAACCTAAAATAAACCTAATCATGAAACCTAACTAGAAGACTAACTAGAATCACAAAACTGGGGTTGTCTCCCAAAAAGCACTTGTTTTATGTCACTAGCTTAACGTACTTGTAACGTTTAGGGAGGTTCGAATAAGTGATACCTCTCAGCTTCCCAGTCGGGAGGAACACCTCCCACCACCTGCATACTCATAAAGGAAATAAGCTCATTCTCATCGAATTGGTCTCTTGGTTGGCTTGATGAAGTTGTTGCAGGCAATGGTGAGTCCATTTTCTTTCTTAACTTCCACTCCTTCCACCAAAGTGTCTTCCTCTTTGCAGGATGAGTCAACTGCGCTTGCTCAGGGTCTTCCTCCTTTTCCTTCTCCTCCCAAGGTGATGGTTCATCCAAAAAGAGATCCTCCAGTTAATCCATCAGTAGCTCGTCTTGCAGAAAATCAGAAACACCATCATTAATTTGATCAACAAAGTAACAAGAATCATCAAAATCTATGGAGTGTCACATAGCCTCGTTTCTCATCTCCAACTCTCAATGTCATTTGTCCATCCTTGATGTCAAACAACTCCTGTGTAATTTTCAAGAACAGTCTCCCAAGGATGAGGGGTACTTCACCTGATCGTCCAAGTTTAATATAATGAAGTCCACCAAAAAGATGAACTTATCTACTTTGACTAGTATATCTTCGACGACTCCTCGGGGTGGCGGATTTATCTGTCGGTCATCTAAAGTTTCACCTGGGTTGTCTTGGGCCTCCAAGCCCTAACTTTTATAGAATATTATACGACATGCGGTTGACACTTGCTCCAAAGTCTGCTAAAGCCTTCTCATCCACCAAGCCTCCAATGGTAGGGTATTATGTAACCCTCTGGATCTTTTTCCTTCTTCCGGAGCTTGTTGGTGAGGACTGCAGAACACTATTCATTGAGGGTTGCCTTGGACATCTCCTCTAGTTTCCTCTTGTTCTTAAGCAACTCCTTTAAAAATTTAGTGTATCTCGACATCTTGCATAAAAGGAACATTGATGTGTAGTACCTTAGACAACTCCAAAAACTTCCAGAACTGCTCCTTTTGCTAATTCTTCTTAACCTTAACTTGTTATGGTAACTTTGGTTTGTATTCTAGCACTGGTGGTGATCTAATGCTAATTAAAGATCTAACGAGAACTAGACTAAAGTGAACAATTGGCAATCTAGAGTTATCAGTCAAAAGAACATGGCACCCCGGATCTCTATCCCCCTAAAAATCCCTTGTGATTAATTTCCTAATACAGGCTACCTAGTTGATATATTCCTGGACCCTGGAGAACCCTAAATTAGTTTGACCCCGATCTCTTGTGACAGCCAAACCCTAGTCCTATACAGCAACTGTGTCGTACGACTGCATTATGCTAAGGGTTAAAGACACTTTTGGTCCCTGAAAAATGTCCAATTGTTCACTTTCATCCCTGTATTTTCATTTTGTTCAATACAGTCCCTTTATTTTGCGTATTTTGGTCAAGTACAGTCCCTGGTGCTGACGTGGCGCCTATGTGGCCGCCAAGTGTCATACGGCTGAAATATAGGGGTATATATTGATAATTTTTAATCAAATAATGGATGTATTTGCCTAGCTGGACGTATTTTGCTACTGTGGCATGCCACATGTAGTGTTGACGTGGCAATAAAATTTAAAAAAATATATTTTTAAAATTTTATAAACATGCTGCCATGCCATTTTTTAAAGAAAAATAATATAATTAATTCTTTTATAAACAATATGATTAAACTCATTACAACCAAAACATTACAATTAATACAATCAAAACATTACAAATAAAACATTAATTGTAATGATTAAACTCATTACAACTAAATTAAATCCATTACAACTAAATTAAACTCATTAAAATCTAACCTAACCCTAACCCTAACCTTAACAGTGCCTTTCTTGAAGAAATACTCGGCTTCTCACGCTCGTGATCACGCCATTTTGCGGCTTCCGGAGCACCTTCTTCACGTCCTCCATTGATAGCCTCTTCTTCACCTGCTCTCTCGGCTGCGGCGGCAGCGGGAGAAACCTGTCAAAATGGGTTCGATTGCAGTTCAACCCTCGGATCCGGTCCATCAGTCGATCTCTGGTCGGGAACCCCACTGCGTCGAAGATCAGTCGACGCTGAAGGGGATACAGGAAAATGCGGCGCCGGATCGTGGCTATGGCGGTAGCTCTTGTCGGTGTGGTTGTCTGAATGGCATGGATCTGGGAGCGGATCTTGGGTAGGGTTTCCCGGAGCACCATTGTTGAGGACTCGTCGCAGCTTCCCTAATTTTGTACCTCAAGGATTGAGGAGCGCATCGATAGCCTCTAGGCAAATCCAACCCTTCCTTGCTGCGCTCCGCCTCAACGATCATCACCGCCACCTCCTCCTCAGTCGATGGATCCGGCCCCAGCCACCGCAGCACCCCCTCCAGCTTCCTCCTCGTCACCCTCTCGCGTAAGAGCACCGACTTCCCACGCGACAATAAAGCTCTTGGGTTGAAATCGTAGTGGTGGGAGATGGCCAGAGGATGATAGTGTTGGTGGCAGCCATGGCCACAAGAAGGAAAGAAGAAGAGGGTTAGGGTTAGGGTTAGGGAGGTTTGAGTTTAATTATGTTTTTAAATTATATTATTTTTATTGTTTGTTAAATAATTAACTTGATGGATGTAATAATGGTAATTAAGTTGATGTAATGAGGTTAATTAAGTTATTTGTTAACTAATTAATTATATTTTATTAAAAAAATTATCATGTCAGCAACATTATTTAAATTATTTATAATTTTTTAAATTTTTTATGCCACATCAACAATACATGTGGCACTTTACATCAACAAATACAGCTAGTTGTCATGCCACATCAGTCAAAAACATCTATTTTTAATTAAAAATAAAATAAAATATACCTCTGTATTTCAGTCATATGCCATTTGGTTGCCACATAAGCGCCACGTCAGCACCAAGGGATGTATTTGACCAAAATACACAAAATATAGGGGTCGTATTGAACAAAATGAAAATATAGGGATGAAAGTAAACAATTGAACATTTTTATGGACCAAAAGTGTCTTTAACCCTTATGCTAACTATGAGCGTAGGTTCTGTGGTTCCCACTATTAGGTTTTATCTTAATCCAAAGAGTGAGTTAGTGTTGCGTGATAACACAATGGCCACCTGATTTCTCGGCGTGCGCCCTCCCCCTATTATATATGCTTAGATCTAGCTTGACCGCGATTTCTTGTCATGCATCAAACAACTCTAATTATGTGGTCGGCGCTTTCGCACTAACAAACAACAAGAATTCAACACACATAGATAATTCACAAGAATAATAAAAAAGGAAACCGAGTATTAAAAATGTGAAATAATCAAAAGCTTATCCTAAGGTTCAAGGACCCGAGGCACCATAGAAGGTTCATACTCTCATACTAACAATAAACATTACAAAAACTAGAGAGGAAGACATAATAATAATCATAAATTTCTTGGCCCGATGTCTCCTCCGCCTTCAGTGTCTCTTCGAAACCCTAGCCGTTTGTAGAACATTTGCCAAAAGTCCCCTTGCAAAATAGATCGAACGACCTTTTAGAGAGCTTGATTTTACGTCATACGGCCGTGTCTAAGGGTGTGTGTGAGAGAGTGTGGCACTCTAGAGTTTTCTGGAATCACTTTAACGCGTTTTGGATACATACACAGTCTTGTACACAGCCGACACACACCCGTGTCATCTGGTAAATGGCCGTATCATCTGACACATGGCTGTATCAATGAAATTTTAGTGCAATATTTAGTTAATCCTCTTTTTAATTCACATGCTTATGGCACACCCGGGTTACTCTCTATTTCAACCATTTTTACTCCGAATAGCTATGGAATTTGCTTCTTTTCTCCTGAGTACCTAGTTATTTGTCCAACCATACAAAACACCCCAATAGAGCAGAAAAGTGGAAGAAACCATGCAAAAAGATATGTAAAGTGCATGCAAATGTGATATGAAAATATATATATATATATATATATATATATATATATATATATATTTATGCACTCATCAGTTGATGATGAGGCGGAGAGTCCAAACTCAGTATCCTCCCGATCAGATGACACTCTGGCCCCAGTATCAACATCAACGTCACATAGCCACTATTAGAGGATGGATCAACAGATTGATGAGCTGCAAACAAAGTAGAGCATCATAGCCTCATATAGGCCGACTAGTGCACCATTATGGAGGAGCATGACTTGTCATCATTTTTTGTCCTAGATGAGATATGACATTGGTTAAATACTTTCCCTCCTTCGCGGTCTCGCCCTCTCCTCTTCAGCACCAGCACCTCCTCTACCCATGACAGACACCACCCCAGCAGTTTCCTCTAATGAGGAGTACACATAGTTTGAGGATCAGGACTTGTCATCATTTTTTGTCCTAGTTGTTTTGATTTTTATTTTTAGTCAGTCTTAAGTCGATTGTGCCAATTAGCAAGGGTTCATCCCTACTAAACTTTTCATCTTCTTATATTTTGTTAATGACTTATAACTCTGTGTTTTTATCATGCTTATGCTATGTGATTACTTCTTTTTTTCGCAGAACCGAGAGATTGGACTCCATCCCACGTACGAGCTGACATAGATAACCCGCCCGTGTTCGAATCAAATTTTGAATCATCATCATTGAATAAGTGAAGTTTCAGTTTACCTTCTCCTTATTTCTGTTGCTTATTTCATCACTTTTATGCTTCATTGTGTACATTGAGGGAAATGTACGATTCTAAGTGTGGAGATGGGTATCTCTTAAATTGTTGAAAATTTTTATGAGAAACACATTCTTAACACACACCTATGATGACTTTTGTTGAGAATTTACAGTTTTTCTTTACTCTTAGTTTGCACCACCTGAGCAATCTTTTTTTTTTATCTCTCCTATGAAACATCATGGACAATTAGAGAAAATCCTTATGGCAGTCATACTCCCTGGTAGTCTTAGATAAACTCATTACCATGTTCTTTTGACTTGATTTGCTACGTATCACTTTCAATAGCTCCAAGAGGTTTTGTGTCACTAGTTCAAGCTTCTAGCGCTTATAAATTTAATCTTTAGTGGACAAGTAAAAGAGAAATAACATGCAATGTATATAGAAGTTAGGAAAATAACATGGATAGTGTTCCTCTGCTCATTGTGATGAAGTAGCTCGGGGTTCAAGCTCCTAATCAGAGTGTTCCTCAAGTCCAAAAGTTGCTTGTGAGTATGAATGCATTCATGTAGAGTTGTAATTTTCTGAGTAGTTGGGTATTATTGTGTCTAATCAGCATGTGCATCTCTCAAAAATTAAGATCTACACTCTATGTTAGTCCCGAAAAGTCAGATCTATTAGCGATGCCCTACCAAAAGAAAGTTGAGATCTTTAAAAAAAAAACTATAGATCTCTCAAGCTTGTCGACCATTTTTTTCATTATGGGTTAGTTGTTTGTTCTTAGAGTCCCAAGGGTATACTTGTCATCTTAAGGCTTAGGAACATGACATGTGGAGTGAACTCTGCATTAGAGCCGTACTTGAATGCGTCGTTGGATTTATCTGAGTCTAGGTTGAAATGGGAGATTACACATGTCAGTGGTGAAAATTACGAGTAGAGTATAACTATGTATTCTTTAGTCGGAGGTTAAACAATTATCATTTATTAATTTAATTATTTTTATTTGCTTGAGGGCAAGCAAACACTTAAGGTAGCATTTGGCAACCGGGATAATGTATCTCATGGATTGGGGATATCCATGGATGAGGAAATTTTAAGTGGGTGTTTGGTTGGTGGGATGAGGAGGAGGGATAAAGATTTTTTGGTCTTTGGATCGATGGATAAGGATATGGATGAGGATTGAAATAATATTAATTATTTATAATTAAATAATTAGGGCATGTTTGGTTACAAAATAAAAAATTATGGCATAATTTTTTTACGTAGGAAGTAAAGATGATTATGGTAATAATTTTTACATATTTTATTCCTATAGAATGAGTGTTTGGCTAGCATAATAAAAAATTATTGCAGAAATTATTACTAATTTAATTCTTACATATTCGTAAAGAATTCAAGAAGTTTTATGGAAATATGGAAGATTCTAATGTGGTTTCTGGAAAAAAAAATGATTTTTTTCTAGGTTTTAGCCGTTCCCACTCTTCGTCTTTGTAAAAATTCACGGGCGTTGCTTCAATGACATTAATAGCGGATTCCTCGTCCTCATCATTTTGGCAGAAAGACGGGATCTTGGATTCAGGGATCTCCACCAGAAGGGGGCAGGGCGCCGAGGGAGGCGTTGAGGCGCCCTACGCGGGTGGGAAACGGTGGTTGTGGCAATGGCTGTGGTCTTTTTCCTTAATGATGTTGTCATCAATCTCATCGTGAGAGGAAATAGAGGATAGGACATTGGAGATGCCGAAGAAGGAGATGAGATAGATGAGGGAAGATCTCGTGGAGGGTCAAAGAGATCGGGAAGGGGACGAAAGAGGAGGAGGGAGAGAGAGATCGGGAAGAGAGGAGGATAGAAAAAGAGTTGAGGAGGTCACAACTTTCACAATGAGAAAATATTGTACTCTGAGTGGAATATTTTTTATGCTATAATGCCTATGTTATGGTATAATTTTATACCCTCAAATAACCAACCCAAATACCCAATATGACATAATCCCCACAAAATATAAAATTATGGCATAATGTATGGATTATGTCATAATTTTGAGCAATCCAAACAGGGCCTTAATTTTATTTATAATAATTAATAGATAATAATATTTTTTTAAACTCGAAAATAATATTATCTTATATTTATTATTAATATATAATTATTATATATTTAATAATTTTTAAAAAAATTATAAAAAGTCTATATAATCATTATTCTAAATTCTAAAATTATTATAAACATTTAAATTTAATAAAATTAAATATTTAAATTAATATATATTATTTTAATTTAAAATCATTAATTAATATTTATATAATATTTAAATAATAAAATATTATTAAAAGTACATAACCTATGTGGGAGCACGTGGGCTCCCACATGGGCTCTCATCCCTCATGAGAGGGATGAGCGGCGTCCCTTCAATTTTGAGGGACGCCGCCCATCCACTTTTGAGGGATGGGGGCCATCCCTATCCCTCTCATCCAGGCGTCCAAATGCCCTGATTTGATTGTAGCCTGGGATATCTCATCCCCATCCCGGGATATTCCAGCTACCAAACAGACCCTAAGTGTGGAGATATTTGGTAACTGTTTAATCAAACACAAATGAATATAATATTTTCTTACACTTTACATGTTATTTGATAGAAATACAACCCACTCGTAATTAATTAGTGATACTTTTATGAACAGGGCGTGATGAAGACATTTCAAGAGAAAAAAGGATTTTCGAAGGTGTTTGAAGGCAACAACGTCGAAGTTGGGAGCTCAAAAGGACCCACAAATGCCCCCTAGATAGCATGACAAAGTAGCCCAATATCAATGGAGTCAAATCGAGAATTCTAGAGGAGCAAATAGACATATATAGAAGGGCATACATGCCTTTACGGTTCGTGACATGATTCTAAGCCAAGCCCTGATTTTCTAGAAAGGCATACATACAGGGTGATATGCGTGCATGTCCCACGTTCGGTTCACTGCACGGAATCAGCCAAACCCTTGATTTTTCAAAGAGGCATACAAGCCCGTCATACGCCTGTATGGCACCCATACCAGTCCCCAAATTTGAATTCAATTTTTAAATTTGGATAAACACAGTTTCCAAATTTATCAGAAATGCGGGGGAATCCTATAAATATGGACTTTTAGGGTTAAGAAAAGGGGGATCTATCTATCAATCTTGGGCTATCTTGACGGCACGACTTGAAGGGAGATCATTCATCATCGGGAAAATTGGAGATTTATCGAAGATCTGCCAACTGATCATTGTGAAGACCAGAAGGGAGTTCTTAATTCTTATTTTTATGTCTTCATGTACTTATTTTTTCAATTTGTGTTCCCCTTCCATGGGGAACTAACTTTTTAGGTCTTTAGACATGATGAACCCTCGGGTTAATTTTTGTCTTTGACATTGATTTTTAATAGTTAATTTGTTGATTTGATTTTTGAAATCTATTGAGTGTCTTTTATTGAAATAGTTTTCTGTGTTGTGATAGCCTTGATTACTATTTTGATCCATATGAGGGAAGAAGCAAACACCTCCTCTTGTGTAGATCTATCTCAATAAAGGGAGTTGTGAAAATGCCTATATATAGGGTATTAAGGAGAGTGACTCTTTCAAACTTCTTGTTCCCGTAACTCTCCCAAGATTTAGGTCCCCCAAAGTGTTAATGCAATGAGGGTATTAGGTATTACTCCCCTCTCGAGAGGAATTTAATACACATTAAGAAACCTTGGTCCAAAACCCTACAACCATTAATATTAATATTATTGTCTATATCTTTATAAAAGCTCAAGGCGGAATCATTGCTTGAGAACCCCAAGTTATGATAGATATCTCCCAAAAGTCAATCCCATCATTAATGAGTTTTATTAGCTTAGTTTTCTTTTCCATCCACAAAATTTCTGTTAAGCTAGATAATAGAACTATGACTAGTACTATAACTTCTAGTCCTTATGGTTTTGACATCCTACTCTCCTGAGTACACTTTATTACTCGACATGACCCGTACACTTGCGGAATGTGTGTCAACATCAACAACCGCAGGACGCTGAGGAGTTGGAGATCTCCTTGTTGAGGAAGGAGGTATTGGAGCTATGACAAGATGTGGCCAGGCTGCAACAAATTGTTGTTAGTTAGCAACAGCGCCACACCGAGCTCCTCAAACGGGCGATTGAGCTTTTAGAGGAGGAGACTGAGGGAGCAACCCCACCGGCAACACAACCTATAACAGATGTCGGACAGAGCGGTGCAGCTCCTGGTAGCGACACAACCTAGGGGAGTCATGTTCCGCTACTTTCTTTTATTTTTACTATTTCCATCTACTTTTGCTGTGTTTTGCACTTTAGATGAAGTCATCGTAGATGATGACTCATCATGAGTTTGGGGGTAAAGTTAGTACATTGTCATCATTGTGAGTTTGGGGGTAGAGTTAGTATATTTTGTTTGTTTAGTCTTGGTACTCATGTTGTCTATGTATTGAAACTTTATTTCAAAACGTATTATATATGATAGTTTAGTGCATACCTTGAGCATGCTGAAAAATTTTCCATAGTTTTTGAAGTAACAAGCAAAACCCTTACACTAAATGTAGTTGCTTCTCGATTGTAGATAGTTGTGAACTTTAGTGATTTAGAAGGAAGTTCACTCTAGTCATGTTTAGGAGAGTCACATGTAGTATATACTCTTGTAGTTCAAATTGTATATCTAGAATTGACTTTGACTTGAATTTGTATGTCTTATAAAAAACATGTATGCATCGTGGAATAGGGATAGGGTATGAACATCTTAGAGTTCAAGAAGAACTGGATACATAGGGGATAACATAATAGTTGGGGGTACAAGTGAGTTCTATAAACATCGGGATCATACTCTTGTGTCAATAGTTATGAAACAAAAAACTAATCTTTGTATATATGTTAACTTCACGTAGATAGGGGTGTGTGTGAGTAAAGCGAAGAGATGGTCAAAAAGGTGTGAGCAATAGCTTCTCCCAACAACCGTGTCTCCTACTAGTTGAAGGTGTCGAACGCTAATTAGTCTTTGTAGATTCGTAATACTAATTCTATTATACATTACATGCACCTATCCATATGGGATAAAATGTTCTTGATGAAGTGATATTAATTGTAACAGTTGGCTACAAGAGTATAGAAAATCTGAATTTTGATGAGTACTAGCATGGGAGTTGATGGTCCTCCACTGTTTTGCTCAAGTATTTATATTTCATGCCAACAGGGAAGCAACCAATTATTTTGAACTCAATCATTGCTTGTCTTTGTATTGTATTTTCATTGCTTGAAGACAAGCAATGGTTTGAATTTGGGGTGTGTTAGCACTCTGAGCCAACCATATTTTATTGGTCATATACTTATTGTTTAGGATCAAACATTTGTATTTATAGTGAGAATTGTGTATGTTTAGTCTTAATTCTCATAAATTGACCAATTTGTGTTAGCTCACTCGAATTACATGAGTTTTGCATGAATTTATTGAGTATAAGAATTAATTCGAGTAAATTGCACTAAATACAGGAAAGGCCAATTCTTAGCCTTCATTATAACCTACATAGGTGGGAGAAAGCCTAGGGGAGAAAGCAAATCATGCTACTGCCAAGCAAATCTGTACCGGAAGGACAAGACAAATGGCGACGCGTTGGTCCCTAGGGAGTGACGCTTCCTGACTTGCTGAATAGACCCGGCTGAGAGCTGGCGACAAATCAGTCCACAAGAAGCGATGGGTCCTGACTGTGGAGGGGAATTAGGCTGAGAATGAGTAACGCATCATTCCCTAAGGAGCAACATGTCCTGACCAAGATGGCTCAGAAGGTTGGAATTCCTCGACGCATCGTCCTCTTGTGAGCAACACTTCACCATCGCGTAGATGCCCAGGTCCATGTTACAACTTGTCGGTCCATAGGGAGCGACACATCATTGGCCATGGTTATAAATATGAATTTAGGGTTTTCTACAAGTTTTTCATCCTGGATTTTAAGAAGTATTATGGCGGCCTGCAGCTGACAACTTGAGGGTGCTCATGAGACTCACCAACTGTTAGAGCCGACGATCTGGAGGGTGAGAGCACTTCGTGAGGAGGGTAGACATCATAAAGACAAAGATATGCATCATCTTTTAGTATCATTATCCTTTGTTCTTTACATTATGAACATGGATGTTTTGTTTGTTGAATGCTTTAAACCTTTGGCTATGAACTCCAAGTATTTAGGCTAGAACTTTCATTCTATGGTTGCATGAACATCTATTATATCTATTGATTTAATGGTTTATGAATTGTTCTGGGTGTGTTTGTAACGTAGTCCCCTATAATCATTAGTCTACAGACAACGACAAATTAGTACTACATTTATCTTCATGTGTATTAGGTTAATCACCTATCCGAAATGCGGTGACATATCTTGGGCTTCAAAACATGTGTTGGTTAGTGTAGAGGACTGCGCATCATAAGGTGGAAGTCGGGGTGACAGCCTGTAGACCCTATTAGCATAGACACATGCAATGGTCTTCCATTGGCAAGATAGTGTCTAGGTCCAATAATGCTTCAACCTACCACCATAGACATATGGGGAGGTATTGAAGTGTATTCCTTAGACATAAGGAATCTATAGGCTACGCCTAGAGCGCATGTAAGCACTTAGGCTCATCATTAAATCTCCCTTGCCAAGACAATGAGTAAACCATCCATAATCAATAGAGAAAACCTTAATCATGTTCGAACACCATGCAACCCTAGAGTCTCATAATTGATTGTCTTCCCTATCTTCAATCGTTTCATTAGTTACTTGATTCTAAGAACTTCTCTCTCACAACCTATTGATTTCATCATCTGAAGTAGTGTAGTTTCTTTTAGGTTGTAGTTTACTAGCTTTATATTCCCTGTGGATTCGACCCAGTACTTATTGATAAATTTATTACTTTGATGACACGTGCACTTGCGTGAGTGTGTGTGCACACTGAACAACTTATACTCGTGATTGTGTGCCGATGACATCCTCCCGATTGCTATTGATGGCCGCTCCGTGTGATGCGCATGCATGACTCCGCAAGTATTCGAGTCGTATCAAGTGATAAAGTGTACTCCGAAGAGTAGGATGTCAAACCCACGAGGACCTAAATCTCTGGAGAGTTATGGGAATAAGACGTTTGAAAGAGTCGCGCTCCTTAGTACCCTATTTCTAGGCATACTCACAACTCTCTCTATTAAGGTAGATCCACACATGAGAAGGCGTTCGCTCATCTTTCATGTAAATCAGATTGGAAATCCAGGCTGTCGTGACGTAGAAAACCAATTCAAGAAAAGCACGCTCAATAGAATCTCAAATCACAACAATCAATGACAATTAAAAACTAATATAATAATATAAATTCACTTGAGTGTTCATCATGCCCGAATACCTTGAAAGTTAGTTCCCCATGGATGGGGAACACAAATCTAATAAACAAAGATGTGAAGGAATAAAAATAAACATTAAAAACTCCCTTCCAGTCTTCACGATGATTGGGTTATCTTCAATGAATCTCTCTCTTTCCCATTGACGGTTCCGAAGATGATCTAAGATAATCCAAGATAACCCAAGATGTCCAAGATTGCCTAAGATATCCAAGATGCTTTTCTTAACCCTAAAAATCCCTATTTATAGGGTTTATAACAATGGAAAAAATATATGACACGTGTCGGGTCCGTATGGGCCCAAATAGGCTAGAATCCGGATCTTGAAACCTCCATACAGGGTCCATAAGGGCATATGAAGTTCTGCCATTGTCTAAGTCTTTGTTGAAAACACTGCAGCAGGTCGTACAGGATCGCATGTCTGCCTGTATGCGCCCATATGCTCCCTGAAACTCCCCGTTTTGACTCCATAACTCGTGGGGGACTTGGCCATACTGTATAAGGCATTTATGGGTCCTTTTGAGCTCTCAACTTCGACATTTTGGCCTTTGAAACACCTTTGAAAGTCCCCTCGCTCTTGAAACATCTTCATTATGTTGTGTTTACCAAAACTATCACTAATTAAGTACAAGTGAGTTGTATTTTCATTAAATAACATGTAAAATATACATGAATATAATATGCAATTATGCATAATTAAACATTTACCATATCCAAACACAAACATCGTGAAAAAGACTATGGTGAGTTGTAGCTAATCTCTTTGCATTATGTAATATAGAAAAGAACTACTAATATGGATTAATTAATGAAGTTATGATTGATTTTTATTCTCTCATTTGTACTTTTAATCCATTTGTTATGTTGCTCGAATATTAATATAAAAAAAAAGTATTGATTGATTTTGGACACTACATACGCGTGCACACACAAAAGTCTTAACATATTTAAAAAATAATTAATTAAAATTTTTTGAAATTGCGAGTATGGAACCCTAGGTAATGTTTGGTTGGGGGATATCCCACTTGGGGATAAGAATAATTTTTGAAAAAAATTAAATCTTTTTAGAGGGGAATTTTAAACCAAAGTTATTAATATGCATTGGTGGGTGATCCATTATTACATTTTTAAATATCAATTAATAGTTTTGATGGGAAAAACTTTTATTGGAAATTGTGTAGGGCATAAAAATTCTCTACACCAAAATCTTACATTTTTTTATTTGGGTCCCTATAAAAATTTATATATGTATATATTTAAAATATTATGTTGTCATTTAAGTTTATGAAAGATTTTTATAATTTTTTATTATTTTTGTCAACAGTATGGTTGCTGACTAGACAATATCATGGCTATTTTGATAATTAAATTGAATCTAAAATTATAAAAATAATGAAATAATTAAATTAGAGCCATTTTAAGGAATGGTACTTTAACCAAACATCTAGGGTTGTTTGCTTACCTGTAAGTGGTTGTGATGTGATTCCACTTATAGGTAAAACCCACTTTTTCATGTTTGGTTACCTGTGAATGTATGAGTTACCTGTGAATCCTTTTACAATTCAACACTATTTTACAGCATTTCAACTCAAGGCCAAATTGGCCGTGAGTTGAAATACGGTAAAACTAACCGTTTACAATCACCTCTAGCCCGATCTCTCTCGTCTTAACCTCCCCAATCTCTCTCGTCTCTCAACCCTAGATTTCTCTCTTCTCTACGCCCTCCCATCTGTCTTTTCTCTCAGCCTATCTATTCTCTCACCCCGATCTCTCTCTCCGTTGTAGAACCCTAGCCCTACTGTCCGCCATCGCGCCCCATTGAGGACGACAACCTGAGAGCGTGGGGAGGAATCAGGAAGCTTGATCAAGGTAGGCCGAGGCTGTTTTTGGCTTTAATTGCTTGTTTTTGGCTCTCTCTCTCTCTCTCTCTCTCTCGTTCAATCCATGCATCTCTATTCACGAATCTGTTTTTATGGTTCTTCAATTGTTTTCTGTTTTGCTTCTTGCTTTGTTCTCTTTGAACATGAAGTTAAGTCCCCATGAGTACTAATGTTCATCTTCCAATTAAGCTGCTTTCAATTTGTCACCTATATATATATATATATATATATATATATATATATATATATATATATATATATATATATATATATATCAGTTTGGAGGCATTATTGTCAAGCTTGGTAAAGCATAGGAAAGGCAATTAATGGGGTAAAGTAATCATTGATGTTTTTTGTGCATCCTTATGTGAGCCTTGATGCCAGCTATTGCTTTTAAATTTTAATCACTAGCTACTTGCCTTTCCTCATTTTGTTTGAAGTAATTAATAGAAAGCTTTAGTTAATTAGTTTGTTCTTCATAAAAGTAATGAAGTAGATACATCTGAAGCATGACTTTTAGGAAAAGGAATATAAATTTATCTTTTATGGGATGATAGACATATGGGCATCTCAATGTATAAAGAGTTTGTTTCCTGTAATCTTTTCATATAGATTGAGTGAAAAAATTATACATGATGTTTTTGGTGGCTTATTTGATTATTACTTCATTCTTACTTTTTCTTCTTATAATAGCTTATTTATAGAATACTTGTATAGAATACATAAGAGTATGAATGATAGTTATGTTACAAAGGCATAAAGAATACTTGTTAGATAGGAAGCCTACTCAAATACGGCAACCTATCTTTCATAGAAATAATTGGTGTGTCTAGGGATGGCAACGGGTCGGGTCAGGGGCGGGTTTTGCCTACCCCGCCCCCGACCCGACTCCCCCGCCCCCGCCCCCGACCCGCCCCCGATACCCGCCGGGTTTTTAAAAACCCGCCCCATACCCGAACCCGACGGGGAATCGGGTACCCGCGGGTATCCCCGCCCCCGTCCGGCTCTAGGCCCGACCCACATAACATTAACAATAAAAATTTAAAATTTCAATCCTAAGTAAAAAAATGCACATTTAAAATCTCATAAAACAATAATAAAGTATAAATTGAAAACTTCAATCCAAAATCTTAATGTTTTTTTAGATAAAATGACCACCATTCATCATCATCTTCAAAGAGATCAAACCAAAATAATAAAGTGCACATTCAAACTTATACAAAATGATACTAAAGTAAAAATTGAAAAGTTTAATCCAAGGAACATAGCCCTTTAGAACCCCCATTCATCACCATCATTATTTTCATGGAGAATAATAATTTTACATTTCGGGTCGGGTTAGGGTTGGGTTCGAATTAGGGTATCAAGTTTCTCATACGCCCGCACCCGCTTTATATTATTCGGGTTTTACCCGAACCCGACCCGAAACCCGGTCAAACCGGGTTTTCCCCGTCAAACTCGGGTCGGGTCGGGTTTGGGTATAATTGACTTCCCTAGGTGTGTCAAGATTCTAAGTGATGAGAATAGTTGAGGTTCATGTTAATGCATGGAAGGGGATCAGTAGTAGGTTAGCTCCTCTTTTCCCAGCTCATTTTTCATCTTTTCTCCCTTCTCTGAGTTTATTTTTAAAGATTTGGGACAACCTTAAATATAGAAAACATCCATCAGTAACTCATCATTGGCACTAGATATGAATGGTTCTACAAAACCCATTAATGGTGGCCTTCATGAATCCTTGGGCACTTTTCAAGGCTATGAAGGGGGAAACAAATTCCATCATGATTCAATCATAGAACAAGCCCATTCCTAATGAGTGATTTATGTGGTGAGTGTCCAATTTCACTATAAGACTCCAAGTTTCCCTTGACTATGCTTGAGATCAAAAGTTTCAGGAGAAAAAAATTGAATTGATTGTTTATGGAATCCATGTACTATATAGGAATTTTATGTTTAAGTGATTGTTTAACTCTAAGGATTGATTCTAGTAGAGGCAAGGTTTGAAGACACATCTAATAGGTAAATAATTTGTTCATGGTAGAGTAATTGTGCTGTTATGCTAAAAGATAATGATGCATCTTTAGGTTTCAGTATAAACATAGATTATGTATTTTCTTATTGATATAAACACAGATTTTAAAATGAATGGCTTTCCTAAGGAAGAAATTAATCGCAGCAGCTGCCTCGGCTGTTATTGAAGGTGTTTGTGTGTTAAGGTGGTATGCAAGAAGAAGAGGAGTCAATGTCCCATGGGAGCCTTATTATAATAGGGATAGACAACGTACAAATTATATTTCAAGAATAATACATGGATCCGAGGAAGCTAGTATAGTTGTGTTAAGGATGAAAAGGGTGGTATTTTTTGGGTTATGCGATTTATTGAAGGCAAAGGGGTTGTTATGCAACACCCTACATATAAGCATCAAAGAGCAAGTAGTAATGTTTCTTCACATTCTTGGTCATAATGTGAGAAACATAGTGATTGGAGTAAATTTTCTATGTTCAGGAGAAACTGTTAGCCGATATTTCAATCATGTATTTTATGCTATAGGAGAGCTTTGAGGTGAATTATTACTACCACCTAGCACAAGTACTAGTTCTGTCATCACACAAGATCCAAAGTTTATGCCATATTTTAAGGTAAAGAAATATTGATTTACTTTAGTTTATGGACCCAAAATTACATGATCTAATTTCTAATTTTATCCATTATATAGGATTGCATAGGAACGCTTGATGGTACACATATTCATGCATCCGTGCAAAATGAAATTGTAGCTCATTTCGGTGGACGAAAGCCTTATCCCACCCAAAATGTGTTGGCCGCAGTTGATTTTGATTTAAGATTTACATATATATTAGCCGGTTAGGAGGGTTCGGCACATGATGGACTTGTCCTTCGCAATGCTTTGGAAAGAAAGGATGGACTCAAAGTACCCGAAGGTATTTTATAGTTTGAAAAAATTTAAAATCATTAATCTGTTATAATATTGGAATAACTCATAAATATATTCTTGTAGGTAAATATTACCTTGTAGATGTGAGATACTCCACATGAGCGGGTTTTATATCACCATTTCATGGTGTTCGATATCATCTCAAGGAATTTAGTGGCCATACTCCATCAAATAGCAAGGAATTGTTTAATTATAGACATTCTTCCTTGCGTACTTCGGTGGAACGAGCATTTGGAGCTTTGAAGAATCGTTCAAAATTCTCACATCTAGACCATTTTTTCCATTTCGAACCCAAGTTGAAATTGTGGTTGCATGTTCATTTTGCATAACTTTATTTTACGAGGAGGTAATGATATTTATATACCCAAACTTGAAGAATGAGAACCGAATGTGCCAGAGCTTCGAACTCAATCCCAAACACATGACGGAACAATGGAATGGTTGGCAATAAGAGATGCGATCGTGGGGAGCTTGTGGAGTAATAGATAGAGTTATTATTTGTATCTTGAATAATTTATTGTACTTTTTATTTCTTTGTGAAACTTGTGTCAACGTTGTGAATAGTTGTGATGTTAATGTTATTTGTGAAACAATTTATTTTTATCTTGAGCAATTCCATTGTCAATCACTTTGACGTTAATGTTCTTTGAGCAACAATTTATTTGTATCTTGAACAATTCCATTGTCAGTCACTTTGATGTTATAAAGTGAAGTTAGTTATACACATATTTGAACTACTATGGAATCATTCTCCATATATATATATAAACTGAACTTAGATTATATAAGTTGTTAATATTCTATCTATTTGTATGTGATATACATACAGTTGATTCCTTTGAAATCAATTCCTTCGCAAACAGGTCAATATTATGTCTATCTGTTAATATTCTGTCAGTCTTCATATGTCTTCTATTTGGAATTAATTCCTTGGAAAAGGTTTTGTATTTTTGTATTGTGTTAGTTATGTTCAGCAATTTATGTTCTTAATTCTATTGCTTGTTATGTTCTTAATTCTATACTAGTGTTTTGTTCTTCATCAGTTTATGTTCTTAATTCTATTACTAGTTATGTTCTTAATTCTATTACTAGTGTTTTGTTCTTCAGCAGTTTATGTTCTTAATTCTATTGCTAGTGTTTGTTCTTTAGCAGTTTATGTTCAGCATATTTAATCTTGAGCAGATTTAATTCTATTGCTAGTGTTTTGTGTATTTTTGTATTGTGTTAGTTATCTTTAGATTATACATACTGTGAGAATGGCCCAGGGATGACTTCATTGCCAACTGTGACATATTGGTATAGTTAACACCAATGCTTCCTGTGTTTTACCAACAGAGTGATTAATTAGTGCGTGTGAGAAAGTAATTAGGAAGTTTTCATCTTGAGCAGTTTTTCATTACCTGCAGGCAGTGTGTATATATATACTGTGTTTTATTTATTTGTTTATTTTGAGAAATAAGTTTGATTTTTATTTTGTAGATGGATTCTGTAGAAATGACAAGAGACAGTGATGGAAGAAGAAATTCATCTAACTTCAGATGGACAGCGATCATGATATCATTTTTGCTCAAATGTTTAGTTGAGAAAGCAAACCTTGGTCTTAAATCTGATAAAGGTTTCAAGAGTATGGCAATCACTACTGCTACGAGAGCTATAAGTACGAAGTTTAACTTGGTTGTGAGTGATACGAAAGTCATCAATCGTCTTCGGCATGTGAGGAAGATTTGGCTAATAATTAAGAAGCTTAAGAGTTTAAATGGGGTATTGTGGGATGATTCGGAGAAGAAAATAATTATGGGTGCGGAGGAATTTAGCACATACATACAAGTAAGTACTAGTTTGTGATTACCATTCTTTAGTTGATGATACTTTGTATATTTACCTCACTTATGGATTGTGTTTTGTTTATATAGTCGCATCCTAATGAAGAGGTTTACATCAATAAACCGATTGAAGACTACGAGGAGATGGCTATTGTATGTGGAAATGATCAAGCAACCTGGTCCTTTGCAAGAACAGGTTGTCAAAGCTCTAGAAGTATGGGTGTTTACATGGAACTACCACCAACACCTCCCGCATTTGATTCCAATGATCAACCACAGGGTTTGGATGATGTTGGGAATTCGCACAAACACAACCTCCTATGGTGGACACACTAACTAGCTCAACTTCCAAGACCAAAGAGGTTAAAAACGGAGCAAAGCGTATTAGGATCGAAGAGTTGGAAGTCATGCGAAAAGTTTCAAATGGATTGGAAAAGATTGGAAATGCATTAGAGGCAGATAAAGCTGTAAATTTGGGTAAGAAATTGTACGATGAGGTTATGACCTTGATTGAGCACTACAACAAGTTTGACCTTGGGTTAGCATATGATCATTTGAATGCCCAACACAATCTTGCAATTGCCTTTATAAACAAAGATCATGACCCCCGATGCTTTTGGATGGATGGTTTCCTCGAACAATTGAGGGGGGATAGTGGGATATGATGTGGTGATACATTATTGGATGTTTTGAACTTTAGATTTAATGTTTTGTGGTCATGAAAAATTGATGAACAACTTGTGTTTTTGTTAATCTTGTATTGAAACTGAATCAGATTCTATGTTACCTTGTTGGGATGCTTTTGTGAAGCTATAACAGTGTAAAATTCGAGGATTTTAGGGAATTATTTTTCTGAATGGTCCATTTATTATTTGGTTAATAAATGAAAGTTCCCAAGTTGGATTTAATTGAAATTACATTGGAATAAGTGTCCTAATTTTTCTTTAATTCAGGGAGTCAGGGTATATTTGTAAAACACCATCGCTCATGCATGTACGAGAAAAAGATCACTAGAGCTTTTGTTTGGATAAATAATGGGAAGGTCAGGGATTTATAAGCAAAGTTAATCATCAAACAAAAGGAAACAAGCATGCGGCAATTAATTGAGATATATTGCAAGCAAAATGCGTGAAGTGCATGCATGAGAATAATTAACGGCTTTGAACGCGCGAAGAAGCCTAGTTGTTACCACTGCCCATCAACACTGAATTGGCGTTGGTCGTCCATCTAGGTTGGAGTCGTGATCTTGAAGAAAACACAAGTCTACTTCATAGCGAGCGCGTCATCGTTGAGCACCCTCATCAACTCCATTGATCGCGCCCAGTGGCGGAGCCAGAAATTGTTCTTAAGGGGGGCAAAAAAAAATTTATAAATCAAAGCTCAAATACAATCAAAATTATATGGTAACACAAGTTAAATATTATGTCTAGTTTCTAAAAAAAGTCTTTTACATAAACAACTAGTACAAAACATAAACAAGAATAAATTCATAATTAAAATCTATGAGTTTTTATATTTTGAAAACAATGAATAATTGTTTCATTATCTATACAATCAAAGATATCTTTCTCAATGTATGTCACTAAGCAATCAGCTAAGAAATGATCACCAATTCTATTGTGCAGTCGAGTCTTCACAATCTTCAGTACATTGAAATATCTAATATAAAAAAGAATCAAAGATTAAAGTCCATTGTATTGAAATATCTCTCCTTAAAATTTCTATACTAATCGAATCATGAGAACCTTAGAATCTTGATAAGGAAAAAAAACCTAATTTTAACCCTAATTGGAGGCAACGATGAGAGAAGATGACATAGTAATTAAATATCCAAACTAAATACATACAAAATTATCAAGACTTATCATCTAAATCTTTCAATTTGAATTGAATATCATACCAATTAAATTCATACAAATAAAAATCCTCTTTGAATGTAAAAGAAAAAAAAACAAATCAAGCAACAAACAAAAGAAAAAAACAATTGATGTAATTAAACAAAATAAAATAATTAAAAGATAAAAGATAAAAAAACCAAACCATATTATTTATAATTTATTTACAATTTAATAGATATTGCCACAGGGCAATTTAAATATTAAAATAGTATTATCCAATTGAATTCAAAATATTTTATAATATATTATATAAAATTTCAAATGAGAAGGGGGGCAATTGCCCCCCTTCTCCTCTACGTGGCTCCACCCATGATCGCGCCCACAATCTGTGACTAGCCAACAGTTATGGAAGGATATGACCCACGATCGCTCGTCAGCCGCGATCAAAGGAGATCACGATCTCCTCCACGGTCTCTCCACGATCCCATAAAGGTAGACTCAGCCATGAACCCTAACGCCGCTGGAATGCTTCTCTTTTTCTTTCATGTTCCTTCCCCAGCCTGAACACCCAGCCAGTCGCCGGAGTGGAGCATTGGAGGACCAAGAACCGCCTTTGAAGCTGGCACAGTAAAGGACTTCCTCCGATGGTGAACCGCTAACGTCCGAGCAACGGAGCTGTGCCTAGAAACCTGTCTAGCCATCGTCGCTTTGCCGGAAGGTCTCTAAAACTCGGTGAGAGTTTCTCTCCCCTCCAGCAACTATTCCTTTTTCACGAATTCAGTTAGTATTGGTTGTATAGGTTTGAATTTAGAATGAGATAACAATACTAATGTTCATGCATGCTCGGTTGAGCAACAGGCAGTGCACCCTCACTTAGGGATTAGGAGGTTAGGATGGGTTTAGCTTGCATGGAGATAAGTTTATACTTGCAAGCTTAATTAGATGAGTTGCTCTCTGGGGGGTTTGATGAACAATGGTTTATATGTAGGGTTTTGTAGAAAATCGAGAGCATGTATCATATATATGGCATAGTGGAAAAATTAAAATTTTCTAAACCCTAGCCGAAACGGATCTCCCTACATTTATCAAAACACAAGCAATTAAAGTTGAAGGGCATATAGCTTTTGAAATCTGTACAGAATTCCTTTCTCTGAGTCGAAGAAGACATTGCGTCAACCACAGCAGTCCGTAAACGGAGTGCCTCTAACGGTGATCCACGCAAAGATCCTCAGAAGCAACCTCAAAGGCGACGGTGTGATCATCCACGCAAGGTGCTAGCTATGGTGGAAGTTTTTGAGAGGATTTGGGAGAGAAGAGAAAAGGCTATTGATCTCTATCAATTACTAAGAAGTTGTCTGTCTTTATGGCCTAGAATATCATATATTTATAGGCCTCCCTAATCAGATTAGGGTTTGTTTTGGATTTGGACTTTAATTGAAGCCCAAATCAAATTTGGCATACGATCTAATCAAATTCGACTTCCAAGCAAATTTGACTTATAATCAAATTTGTCTTATAATCAAATTCAACTTACAATCAAATTTGACTTATAATCAAACTCGACTTAAAATCTTTCTCTTCCCTTTGATTCTCTCATTTGAAGATCTATTCCTAAAAACCCGTTTTATACCTCATTGATATCTTCTATGCGTGTAACCCATTAGGTTCCCTGTTATGTTGGCTATTGATAATCAACCATTGATTACAAATAGATTATGAGTGCCATCTAGCAATACATCATGATCCCCAATTGACCGGAAAGTCAGGTGATCGGACTTGGAACCTTTCAGCAGCCAATGTGTGCAATTTGTCCTTTATCATCTTATACCAACTTGGTTCAGAGTATAGTCTATGTGTCAACTCCCACTAGAATGACTATGTCACACCTAGCCCAAGTAATAGTTCCTCATCCTATGAGATCCATTACTCAAAACTTATGTCATCGAAGACCATCTTCATGACAAGTTACTTTGGCCAGAGATTCCTGAGTAATGACCCGACAAGTTGCCATGGGTATACTCTCCTTCTATCAGGAGTGGTAAATCCTTTGTTGGCTACCCAAATACCTTTGAATACTTCAAAGCTGTACCCAATCACCACCCTGTAAGTAACCCCTAAAGGGAAACGTAGGAATGACATCAAAGCACAGGATCCATATCGAAGATAACTTGTGTATCTCAAATCTAAGGATATTTACACCATTGCTGCAATGAGATCTTCACTGATATTTTAATAGGATAACCATGTGAAGACTCATGGTAGGTCATCTAATGAACTTGCTACCCTCAGCAAGCATCCACATGTTCACTTAAAACATCTTCATGCTTACAGCTTGTGAGAACAATTGCTTGATCGGATCAAGGAGCATAACATGTGCTAGTCTTGATGTATCAATGATGTCCCGTCTCATTGATCCTTCGACTAGGGATATTGAGATACGTACATAATTACACATGATAGAAATCCCACATTATGATTGCTATCATAATTTTCTTCATGCTATGTGTTGTATCATGGACTTATTTAATTAGATTTAAGATCTTATATCATATTCATAGTAGTGAACATCTAAATAATGAAGAAGCCTTTCATTAAATAAATAAATTTGTATATAAAGTGCCAAAGGTGATTGTCTTTAGAGAACTTCTCCAACAATCTCCCACTTGAACTAAAACCAATCGCCTTGTATCTAAGGCCATAGGCGTTTGTAGCTAGATCCTGATGGGCGGGAACTCTCTCTATCTTTACATCATTCCTACCAATGATTTCCCTAATCAAATAGTATCGCCTGAGTACATGTTTGGATCTCTGATGAGATTATAGCTCTATTGCTTGTGCGATAGCTTTATTATTGTCACAATAAACCGGCATTACATCAACAATATTGGGAACCACTCCTAGTTCAGTGATGAACTTCTTTATCCAAACTACTTTCTTTGCTGCTCAGAAGCTGCAATGTACTCTGTTTCAGTTGTTGAATCGGCAGTCGTCTCTTGTTTGGAACTTTTCCAACTAACTGCTTCTTCATTCAAAGTGAAAATATAACCAGACTGGGATTTGGAATAATCCTTATCGGTCTGGAAGCTGGCATTAGTATACCCACTTACTACGAGATCATTTTCCCTATATATCAAGAATAAATCCTTAGTCCGTCTCAAGTACTTGAGGATATTCTTGACAGCCACCCAATGACCCTCACCGAGATCAAACTGGTATATGCTCTTGATACTCAGAGCATATGATACGTCGGGCCTCGTACATAACATAGCATGTACATGATAGATCCTATGGCTGAGGCGTATGGGATCTTATTCATATGAGTCCTCTCATCTTGTGTCTTTGGACACATAGACTTCGAGAGTATAATCCCATGTCTCATGGGGATTTACCCTTCTCTTAGACTCCTCCATGCTAAACCTCTTCAGCATCTTGTCTATGTATGTAGACTGCGTAAGACCTAGCAACCTTTTAGATCTATCTTTATAAATCTTTATCCCTAAGATATAGGTCGCCTCTCCAAGGTCCTTCATGGAGAAATTCTTGGATAACCAAATTTTGACTGATTGAAGAACAGATATGTCGTTTCCTATTAGTAGTATGTCATCCACATACAATACAAGGAACACGACTGCACTCCCATTAACCTTCTTGTATACACAAAGTTCATCCGGATTTTGTGAGAAATCAAACTCTTTGATCATCGCATCAAATCGAATGTTCTAACTCATGGATGCTTGCTTCAATCCATAAATGGATCTTTGAAGCTTACATACTTTATTGCCATCATTAGATGTGAATCCCTCGGGTTGCATCATATACAGATCCTCGGTTAAATTTCCATTAAGGAAAGCTGTTTTCACATCCATTTGCCAAATCTCATAGTCATAATAAGCAGCAATGGCTAGGAGTATTCTTATGAATTTAAATATGGCTACAGGTGAAAAGGTTTTATCATAGTCAATACCTTGTTTTTGAGGATATCCTTTCGCCACTGGCCTAGATTTACAGGTAGTTACGTTACCTTCCATGTCGGTTTTCTTCACCCAATAGGCTTAATTCCTTCAGGTGGATCAACCAAAGACCATACTAGGTTTTCATACATAGAATCCATTTATGATTTCATGGCGCCTAGCCATTTATCTGAGTCTAAACAATTCAGTACTTCTTCGTAATTAGTAGGTTCCTTATCCTCTATGAGTAATACGTCATTAGTTTCACTCATAAGAAATCTATATCTCTCGGGAACCATACGTATCCTACTAGATCTATGAAGCTTTTGTGTATCAGAAGGTACAATCGTTACTTCATCAGTATGAGTAACTGGCTGTGGATCTGGGTTAGGCAATTGCTCTGTGTCTATTGGACATCTCAAACTTCATCAAGCTTAATTTTGCTCCCACTACTTCCATTAATAGAAACTCTTCATCAAGCTCAATTTTGCTCAATTTTGAAACAAATACCTTTTGTTCCAAAGTGTGGTAAAAGTGATATCCTATGGTTTCCTTTGGATATCCCACAAATAGACACCTATCAGACTTAGCCTCAAGTTTATTTGACATTGTCCGCTTCACGTAAGCCGGACAACCCAATACCTTCAAGTGAGATAGTGAGGGTTTCTTGTTAGTCCACATCTCATATGGAGTAACCTGAACTACCTTAGATGGGACTCTGTTTAAAAGATAAACAGCAGTCGTAAGTGCATAACCCCAAAATGATTTAGGAAGCTTTGCATGGCTCATCATTGGCCTCACCATATCTAATAGGGTTCGGTTTCTCCTTTCCGCCACACCATTGTGTTGTGGCGTGTAAGGTGGAGTCCATTAGGATAATATCCTATTATCCCTAAGATAATCTTGAAACTCTTGGCTCAAGTATTCACCACCTTGATAAAATCTAAGTGTTTTAATACTTCTACTAAGTTGTTTCTCTACCTCATTTCTTAATTCTTTGAACTTTTCAAAGGCTTCAGACTTGTATCTCATTCGATACATATACCCATATCGTGAATGATCATCAATAAAGGTAATAAAGTAAGCATAACCACCTCTAGCATATATAGACATTGGCCCACATATATCTGTATGTATTAGGGCTAATGAGTTTGTTGCATGTTCACTCTTTCCCGTAAAGGGTGACATAGTCATCTTACCCTTTAAGCACGATACACATTTGTCATATGATTCATAATCAAATGACCCCAAGTCGCCTCTCTTGCGAACTTCAGTCATGCATTTCTCGCTTATATGACCAAGACGACAATGCCATAAATAGGAGGTTAATTGATTATCTTGTTTTACTCGTTTGTTATTATTTTCAATATTGAGTATAGAACTAGACACGTCTAATATGTATATACCATTGCACAATGTTCCGGTACCATAAAGAACTCCATCCAACATTATATAACAACAATTGTTACTAAAAGTTAAATGAAAATCTTTCTTATTCAAACTAGAAATAGAAATAATATTCTTCATCAAACTAGGAACATAAAGGAAATTGCCTAATTCTAAAACTAGTCCACTTGGAAGTGGCAATATATAAGTTCCTACGGCTAATGCAACAACTTTTGCTCCATTTCCAACCCGCAGGTCTGCCTCTTCCTTGACCAGTTGTCTACTATTCTTTAGGCCCTGCATATAAGTGCATATGTGTGAGCCACATCCAGTATCCAATACTCATGTTTTATAAGAAACAGTATTTATCTCAATAAAGAAGATACCTGAAGTAGATGGGGCATCAGATGCCTTATTCTTCTTCAGAGACTCCAGGTAGCCCTTGTAGTTTCTTCTCCAATGGCTTTCTTTGCCGCAATGATGGAAGGCTCCTTTTGGGGCAACTTATTGTGCCTTCTTGGCCTTTCTTTTGGTGGCCTTCCCTTTGGCTTTTAAGGACTTCTTCTTCTTAGAGCCCTTAGTCTTAGAAGAGTTCACCAGAATCACGGCCTTTTGTTCTTTCTTAACAGCAGGCACTGCCGATTTGAGCAGGTTGATCAACTCTGGTATTCTCGATGCAATCTGGTTCATCTGATAGTTTAGCACAAACTGCGCATAACTGTCAATTAAACTTTGTAGAATGAAGTCTATACTTAATTCGTGATCTATCACAAAACCTAGTGATCCTAACCTCTCAATATAGCCATACATCTTTAGTGCGTGTTGCACTACAGATTTTCCCTCCTGCATCTTAGAGTGGAAGAGCAACTTAGAGAGCTCGAACCGTTCAATTTTCGCTTGCTCATCAAACAGCTCCCTCAGATGGTAGACCATTGTATACGCGTCCATAGCCTCATGATGCTTCTGTAACTCAGCTGACATAGAGGCTAGCATAATACAACGAGCTAACTCGTTGTCAGCCAAGTACTTCTTATAAGCAAACATTTGGTCTTCAGAAGCACCCTCAGCAGGAGGAGAAGGAAGCTCCTCATCAAGGATATAGGCTATTCATTCGGATTTGAAAATAATTCTCACATTCTTTAGCCAATCCAAGAAATTGGGCCCAGTCAACTTATTTGTCTCAAGGATCGATCTCAAATTCACAGAGGATGACATGATTCTAATAACCTAGATGTAAAATGAGCATTTTAGAGAAAAGTATATGAATGCATGTTATAAGGACTTTTATATTATTCATTATAACTCCCACTATTTTATTACGAATCCATAAGCCCTCATTTTGAATCAGAGAACCCTTTGGAAGTTCTCCTAATGGGTTCGATATCCAAAATTCTCAAGAATGACCTTGGGTTTACCCAACAAGTCACCTTAGTTCAAATGGTAGGTATCACATACCAATTACACATATCATATGTGTGTAACTACCGAACTAGTGCTATCAACTAATTGATGTGTGCACTAATCATTGGGTTGTCAACTCATTGGCGCGTGTACATCATATGTACACTACCCAACATAGTCTCCGTCTACATTAGCCTTGGGTTTACCCAATAAACCAATATTTTCGATTAAAGCTGATCCATTAATCATGAGATCATATCTCAATGGCTAGAACATATCCTATGTAAAGTAGGGCTCGGGTTTACCTAACAACCCAAATCTCTAAGAAGGACTCTGGTTCTTACCATATTAATGGAAGACGTTCAGCTTTAATATTTAATTGAAGAATTGCTTGAATTTAGTCTCATCAGATTTTAAGCATGCAATGTATATGATCATATCAATCATATATAGATAATTCGAGTCAAATTAGGATTGAGTAAGTCAAACCTAGGTAGATGTATGAGATTATAATAAAAATTTAGAAATCCTATTTCTAATGGTCTTGTGATAAAATCCAAATTTATTAAAATCCAAATTTGATTATAATCATATCCTATAAAAGTCCGAATTTGATTAGGATCATATCCCGATCAAATCCAAATTTGATTAGGATCATATCTCTATCAATTCCAAATTTGATTAGAATCATATCCCATAAAAATCCAAATTTGATTAGGATCATATCCCGATCAAATCCAAATTTAGATTTATGAAAAATCCAATTTCAGTTTTCTTTAGAATTTCCTAATTAATCAGATTAATTTCATAAACAAATTAGAGAAACTAGAAAAACGATTTTTTAGGGTTTTTCAAAAAGAAAACTAATTTTTGGGTTTCAATCTTTGAAAACAATTTTCAAACTTATTTGTATGTTATTCTGAAACCAAAAACATGCTCCAAACATGATATATCAAATTCCAATAATCATATTATTAAATGTGTTCAAGAACAACATGCAAATATAGAACCCTAATCGTGTCATCTATCAATTCTACCATGTTCTTCATGCATAAGGTTTTGACAAACATAAGGTTGGCTCTGATACCACTGTAGGGTTTTGTAGAAAATCGAGAGCATGTATCATATACATGGCACAACAGAAAAATTAAAATTTTCTAAACCCTAGCCCAAACGGATCTCCCTACATTTATCAAAACACAAGCAAGTAAAGCTAAAGGGCATGTACTTTTTGAAATTTGTACCGAATTCCTTTCTCTGAGTCGGAGAAGACATTGCGTCGACCACAGCAGTCCGTAGACGGAGTGCCTCTAACGGTGATCCACGCAAAGATCCTCAGAAGCAACCTCAAAGGCGACGGGGTGATCTTCCACGCAAGGTGCTAGCTATGGTGGAAGTTCTTGAGAGGATTTGGGAGAGAAGAGAAAAGGCTATTGATCTCTATCAATTACTAAGAAGTTGTATATCTTTATGGCCTAGAATATCATATATTTATAGGCCTCCCTAATCAGATTAGGGTTTGTTTCGGATTGGGACTTTGATTGAAGCCCAAATCAAATTTGGCTTACAATCTAATCAAATTTGACATATAATCAAATTCGACTTCCAAGAAAATTCGACATATAATCAAATTCGACATATAATCAAATTTGTCTTATAATCAAATTTGACTTATAATTAAATTCGACTTACAATCTTTCTCTTCCCTTTAATTTTCTGTTTATTATGTAAAGCATAAAGTTTTAGGGTTATTTGTTTTTATTGCATTATGCTTTCTTTTGTTTTGATTTTGTCCATTTGTTCTGCAGACAGTTGTTTCCATTGCAGAAGATGATGGTAATTATTTGCAAGAAGCCTGGGAACATGTTTTAGGGTAATGAAGCTTCTGAGAATAGTATATCACATATAGAGAAAGATGGAAAACTTGATGGCCAACATCTCATTGACAAAGAGGATCATCTACATTTACGGTTCCCATTGCTTGCTTGTACTTGAGTAATTTTTCTTATCACTACACATAGAATGAAGCGGTGAATTCTTGTGATTTTCCATATGCGGTTTTATAATCTTTAATTCCACTACCTTCAATTGCATTCATTACTTGTTCACACTCTAGGTGTGCTCATGTTATGAGATGCCCTCATTTTCTAATTTTTATGCGAGGATTGTCGGAACTTACATTTGATCTAAGGCCTTAAATTAGGAAAGCGCCTTGCAAGTGCTATTTGATATGTTACGCAACTACGGACATCTGTTCTCACCGCCTTTGTGGGAGAAAGTTTTTGACTCCGTTCTTTTTCCCAATATTTGATTATGTAAGGCATGCTATTGATCCATCAGAGGTGAATCTGCAGGACAGGAGATTATTGAAGATAATTCCAGTGAGCAAGATCAAGATGCATGGCTTTATGAAACATGCACTTTAGCCCTTCAGTTGGTTGTAGATCTTTTTGTGAAATTTTATGATACTGTGAATCCGCTATTGACAATGCAGGTTGACAATTTTATGATGTAAAACTGTATTGTTATTATAATAAAATTTTATTATTTTTAAATTTGAATTGATTGAGTGCAGCTGAATGGTTTTGTATTTTTATTATCGTATAAATGAAACAGGTCAAAAAAAAAAATATTAAAAAAATATTAAAAAAATTTGAAAACTTGATAACATTTAGCGGCTGATTTATAGCCGCACGCTAAAATGTAAAAGATCAACTAAAAAAGGGAAAAGAGGTGTGTAATTAGCGGTTCTCACCACTTGAAATGCTTATTGGATGTTTTTAGCGGCGGTTAAAGAACCGCCGCTAATTAAAGACCACCTGCGCCTATGCAATGGAGGCGGTTTTAGGGCGGCGTTTCTAACCGCCGTTATGTTTCTTTTGGAAATAACGGCGGTTATACCGGCGGTTACCTAAAACCGCCGCGATATGGTCTCGCGACGCCCGTCATAGCAGCGGTTTGAAAACCGCCGCCATAATCATTTAGCGGGCCGCTAAATGCAAATAAAACCGCCGTTATTTGCTTGCTTTGTTGTGGTGATTCTTAAAAACCCGCTTTATACCTCATTAATATCTTCTAATATGGAGGGTCTTTGATGTAGGAGGCTCGAGTCAAATGTTGGTGCCGAGTTAGCGGGTCAACGTAAAGATGGGAAATTATCAAGTCAATTCCAAGATTGGATCGGTTTTGGGTATGGTTCTGTATTTTAGCCATAACTTTGGCTACGGATATCAGAATCGGACGTTCGACCCTAATTCAGAATGCTCTTTGCGGCGCGCATGACATGGGATGTCATATTAGAGAGAATTTTAGTTATTTTTCTATTTTTAGAAATATTTAATCCGCCGAATTAGGGTTTTCGGTCTTTTTTCTATTTTTGGCAATATTTCATATGACAAATTAGGATAGGATTTGAATCTGATTTGATTTCGGATTTTTATGAGTTATCTGATTTGTTTAGAGTTTTAAATTTAGATATGTTTAGTTTTAAATAATAATTTGTCAAATTTAGCAAAATTTAGATTAGATGATAATTTTTTTAGGTTAATCTTTTAAGGCTATTTAACACAGCTTGTGGGTTAGTTTTCATTATTGAATTCTGAATAATAATTTTACTTTTGGATTTTTAGAGATTTCTCTTCGTTTATCTTTCTCTTTGTCGTCTTCCTTGCGATCCCACTTTGGATCCGGCTAGCCCTCGGGATAATCGCTACCCAGCCCGGCGTTAGTTGGTACCAGATCTCATCATCTTCCTGAGAAACGTCATCATCGACATCAATGACTGGTGGTCGTGGTCGTCGAGTTGGACAAGTTCCGGCTGAGGAAGTCCAATACCGTGACCTGAGTGCACTGGAGGAGATGAACAAGGACCTACAAAGGCAAGTTGCAGAGTTAACCCAACGCTTTATGATCGAGAATTTGCAGAGGCAAGTCAAGAAATTATTAATGCGTCTGGCTGCGATCGATTTTGATCATGGTTGTCATGGGCAGGTTCCGTCTAAGGAAGTCCAGCACCATAATCATAACGATCAGAGGTTTGGCCAACCCATCTACCAACACATCTACGATGATGATGTGGAGGAGGAGATCACGCCTATCTTCAACGATAATGCGGAGGAGGAGATTTTGCCAATCTTCAACGATGATGTGGAGGAGGAGATCTTGCCCATCTATGACGACTACAAGGAGGAAATTGGCGAGCCCGAGGAGGAGATTAGTGAGCCCATCTATGACGATGATAGGACTAGCGTTGTGTTTGTATCTCGATGGGAGGAAAACCCTCCTAGCCCGGTAACCAACACTACTAACCTACTTTGTGTCTCTAGGGTTTTGATTGAGATCAAGCACGGAGATCCAAACCTACCAACAGAGGTATAGTCGAACTCGGGGTTGAGTTCTTTCCAACCCGGGGTGACTGATGCAGGAGGCTCGAGTCAAATGTTGGTGCTGGGTTGGCTGGTTAACGTAAAGACGGGAAGTCATCGAGTCAATTCCAAGATTGGGTCGGTTTTGGGTGTGGTTCGGTATTTTGCCCATAACTTTTGCTACCGATATCAAAATCGGGCGTTCGACCCCAATTTGGAAAGCTCTTTGCGGCGCACACAACATATGTCATATTAGAGAGAATTTTAGTTATTTTTTCTATTTTTAAAAATATTTAATCCACCGAATTAGGGTTTTTAGTTTTTTTTCTATTTTATGTAATATTTCATATGACAAATTAGGATAGGATTTGAATCCGATTTGATTCAGATTTTTAGGAGTTACCTAATTTGTTTAGAGTTTTAAATTTAGATAAGTTTAGTTTTAAATAATAATATGTCAATTTTAGCAAAATTTAGATTAGATGATAATGTTTTTAGGTTAATCTTTTGAGGATACTTAACCCTGCTTGTGGGTTAGTTTTTCATTATTGAATTCTGAATAATAATTTTACTTTTGTATTTTCAGAGATTTCTCTCTGTTTATCTTTCTCTTTGTCGTCTTCCTTGCGATCCTCCTTTGGATCCGGCTAGCCCGCGGGATAATCGCTACCCCGTCCGGGGTCAGTCTTTAATGCAAAAATGATGAGAAGACTGGTATATAGAGTTATATTTAACTAAAAAGGAGTTGAAATGCTAAGTTGATATAGGGGTTTGTATGTAATGATGTATTAAGACAAGGTCTAAAATGCAAAATAGAGTTAACTAGTTGTGTGAGGCTTCATTAAAGTTTTAATAAGAGATTTTTATATTAAACATGTTTTGTTTTATCTCTCGACACGGACATCGAAAAGGAGAAACATATTCACTTCTCCCATCATCCCGTGATGGCCTCCCACTCACTCTATAAACATTAGCCTATCTTCTTTTGAGGGGCGAATTGAAAGCTTACCCTCGAAGCCTCCATCCCTACTTTGAATCTCATCGTTAGGGCTTGTACCTCTCTTCCTCAGGGGCGGCTTTGAGTGCCGACCATGACAATGACGGTGACCGACCGTGCTTTTTGACGGAGGGTAGTGGCGTTCCTTTTCCCGTAAAGGATCCGAGCAAGCACTCATCTCCTTTTTCTCTTGGAGAAGACAAGGAGAAGAGAAAGAGGCTCCAGCGAAGGAAGAGACTATGATGGAGTTTGCATCCATGGATGGTGTTCTTCAAAAGAGAGTGGAGTTACGCCTGGCCCTTCCTCACCGGATTTGCGATCACCTGCGTGCTTGTCGTGAAACCCACGGCTGTACTTATTGAGGAGGATGCTAAGAATCCCAAATTCGTGTAGGAGAATAATCAGTAAAGCAATCCTCCTCGTCCTTTCAACCACTAGTTGTTCTTCCCCAAAATTTCTCCTTGTTTGCATGATTTGCTTGTTTTGTAGAGTTTAATCTCTCCTTTAAGGGGTTGGACTTATATGGTTAGAAGAACTTTGGTCAGAGTACTGATTATACACATGCAATTCAAACTTGTGCTACCCTTATAATTTAATGATTTTGTGTTCTGATAGCTATATATGATCACAAGACTTGTTTCACCTTAATATACTTTATTGCTTGTTGAAGCTAATCTACAGATCTTGACTAACACTGTCACTTAGTTGGCCTATGGTATTTATTTTATCCTTAGTATAACTAATTTGTTAGTCATGGGATTAACTATCAGGAAGGTGAGATCTGTTGGCATGTGGTTTCTACAAGATTTAGGGAGATATATAATGTGCCAATAATAGATCATAAGTTATGTTGTTAACCCTGCATGGTAAGAAATTGCTTGATGATGCTTTTGATTGATCTAGAGGACAACCCTTCATATTGAATATGGTATAGAACTTGCATCTGCTTTCTTAGAGATGAAATTATAAAATCATGAGAGTTTTAACCACTGAAATGGTTGTTGAAAACTATATTTTTAGATTACATGATATTCAATTAATGTTGATGTTAATCTTAGTATTTTCTGGAGATTATGGAGTTGGTTGGGTAATGTTTTGGAAATTTAGTTGATGCATAACATGTACTTGGTTTGTAGGAAACTAAGAGTTTGTTAACTAATGTGTAGATAACAAGCCAAAACTACTCCTTGAAAAATTTGTAAATGATTTGAGGGATATACTTGGTCTCTGATCTGTGAGAAGCAAGCCAATGAAATAAAATCTAAATAAGCACAAGCCTGCAGAAATATTTGTACACACAAGTTCATTCTTGTATCTCCAAACAAAAGATATGAATGCATCCTCTATCTTGTTAAATTTATATCTGGGTAATGAACCTCTTAGAAGCATTAGATAAAGTTTCTCCGGTCAAAGTTAGAAGTCATTTGTGCTAAAGGGTATGGCTTTCTAGTTTTGCAAAGGACATTTAGTACTTTCACATATAGGTATACTAAAGAATGTACCTGTGTTTTGTGAAACTCTTATTTTTGATTAGAGTTGTTGGATTGGGTGTAGTGGCAGTGATCTCTGAAACCAATGCAATCATCGCCAAATCCAAATCCACTGCTTTTGGATTTTAAGCCAATGTTTAGATTGGTGATATCTCTGTTGTTTTGCGTTTTGATAGCTCTTGGATTTGAGCTATTTTAGTACATGATTATTGAGGATTTTAGAGTTGAGAAAAACATTATTGTACATTTGTACTACCTTGTATACTTTTACAGTGTTTTACACCTGTTTGTAAAGGATAAATACTGAAACGAGTGAATTATTGATGCCAACAGGTCATTTGAGCAGCTCAAGGTAAAACATCGCGATGTTTCTAAGCAACTGATTGCCAAAACCACCCAGATTAACAGATCGCGATGTAATGAGGACATCGTGATGCAAGAATCCAGACTAGCCAAAGGAAGTAATAACATCGCGATGACAAATATTGGCATCGCGATGTCTTAAACAAGCTGGATGCAGTTTTTACGTGATAACTCAGATCGTGATGTTCTTCATCGCGATGGTACCTGTGGTTTCTCCGAAGAACCATAACATCGCGATGTCAATTATCGATATCGCGATGTCGACTGCACTGGGTATATATACTAAAGATCAGTTAGGGTTTTGGCAACTTTGTTTTTGTGGCGGCTGCTCACGATTTCACTGGTCCAGAAGGCGATTTCCAGCCCCTTGGAGCTGGAGAGGAGTCATTTATGAGGTGGAACTTTTAGTTCTTGACTTAATTGCTTTAGAACATTTATAGTTCATTATGGATGTTTGTATGAGAGCTTTCATTGCTATTGATGCTACATTCTGCAATGGTAGCTTAAACACATTATCTAGGGTTGTCTGGTTGTTATGACTTAATACATTTATTATCTTTGGTTTGCTTTTGCTATCTTGTATGTGGATGTGCCTTTGAATCTATTCTCTCTATTCCTTAATTATTGAGAGACATTGAGTATCTTTAACTCCATGCACTATGAGAAATCTAGGCTTGTGAGTAGAGTAGAGGATTAGGGTGGACGGAGTGATACCGATTTGACCTATTGCTGAGAGATCTGGGTACGTAGAAAATTCCACGGTAATGGCATAGCGTTGTCCTATAATGTATCTAACGTACCATGGAGATATGGACTTAGTTGCATGATCCTTAGGAATAAAGTCCTGTATGATGCACCCTGAGTGCACACAAGCACAACACTTTATCACTTATACACCCACATCCATGTTCAAGTAAGCATCGTATTCCAGGGAGAAAACCATTATAAGTCTAGCAACTGATACAACCCTAGGTCTTCCATCTTGAGATTTTATTCCCCTTTAACCTTCTTGTTTATCACAACTCACTTACAAAAAATCACACCTCACAACACTTTACATTTAATCATCTTGCTAACTCATTCATAAGTAGAAGAATTTGTCTCTATTCCTCTGGGATCTCGACCCGGTACTCAGCGGTTATTACTTGCGACCACGTACGCTTGCGTGCTGAGACTTGAGTGTTTGCACTCAAGTTTTCTGGTTAACATGTTTAGAGGGACTTCAATAGACCAGATATGTGGGGATGCTTTTGGTGTGGGTACTTGTGAGCTTGGCATTGAGTGAAGTCATAGTCCGCTAGTATATATATTTAAATGCACACTAAATCGCATAAGTTCTGAATTGAGGATAATTATGCTGGATTATAGGTGCTGTAAAACTAATGACTTTAAATTGGTTAAATGTGAGATAATGACATGTGGGTGTTTTAGTATGTGTCCATCTAAAAATATATGCATAATTATTGTGGAAGAAAATGAAATACCATATTATTATTCCATATTATTGGGTTGGGTTACAGTAGCTACAGTAATAGTAATAGTAAATTTTAGTATTTTCCTAAACGGCTAGGAACTCTCTTCCAATCATCCGGATAGCTCAGACGCTTGTTTAAACTAAGGGAAATAGTACAGACAGGTGTTTAAGGGCCCTGATTCGTTGGCTATAGATTAAAAAGCCGACATTTCGGTAGATTTATTATTAGAGTATTTAAACGCATGTTATACATTCTTATTGTTATGAATTGTTGAGTAATGTATAATTACCATGTTTAGGACATGGTAAGGTGGTCAAGGGTCGGGCTCGAGTAGGCCCAAGAACAAAAAGGTAGGATGTTACACTGGTGTTGTGAGTATTTCTAACTCATAGTATTCTATTGATTTTTTTTTTTGTTGTTGTGCTAGATGGATATTGGAGTCCATCTTTTGTTACCTGCTCTGTCTGTTGACATGTTATGCTTGCTGTATTTGTCAGAGCTTGTATGTTCTGATATGATCTACTTTGAGGGAGTACCCCTTGATATTCTTCTTGTGTTGTTGTGGGATGGCATATGGCTAGTGGGAGTGATACTCTATGGCATATAGCCAGTGGAGTACCATCTCGCATTCTACTTGCACCTGGGATGGTCGGGAGGATGGTACTCCATAACAGTTTATTAACATTCTAGTTGTGTATTGCTTGAGTTTGTATACTCTGATCGGGTTTGCTCTGCTTTGAGTGTGATATTCTATTTCTGCTTTGCTTGAGCATTCTGATATTGCTCTGCTTAGTCTATTGATATTTGGTTATCTGCATGTCTTGAATTTCTGCTCTTGGCCTTATGTCATCCCGGTTTTGTGTGATCCTACTGGGCCTTTATTTGGCTCATGACACCTGGTTGCTCTATTTTTCCCATGTGACGACGAGTAGCTAGGAACGAGACTCAAGAGGGAGCTTCCGTAGGACAGCCTAGCATTATCAGGGATATTTTGAGCTGAGGTCTGCGGACCTCTATTCCTTTCTGAGTAAGAGTTGTATCATTCAGGACCTGCTAGGGTTTGGTATAAACCTTGTATTTATATTTTCCTCTGATTTATATTATTTTAATTCTATATTAATTACCTGCTTATATTACTAAGCCTTCCTCATAAGGCTTATGGGGCGGTACTCTATAAATACGCTGCTGCTTTTGTCGCATCACTTAGCTTAAGGCCCGGGACCCAGTGCCTCTAAGGCGTGACAATATATGTGTATATATTCACATTATTATTTTATAAATTAAATATAAATGTTTATTATATTTATTATAATTTATAATTAAATATAAATATAATTTTTTTTTTTAATATGGGGTAATTTCACCACTTATTTGACAGGTGATTGTATCACCCAACTTACGTCAAACCAAACAATGAAAAATGAAATGCAACATTTAGCAACCAAACAACTCTTGAAGTAAGTCAAAATAAATTACATGTGAATCCACTTATATTGTGAATTAAAATACGGGTAACCAAGCAGCTCCTAAATGGAACTTTTATATTTCAAAGAAAAATCATGTAGGAGAAACCCTTTTCATATTATTTCCTTCATAAGGTACAAAAGAAATTTCATGATAACATCGAAGCATAGTCTCACATCATGAACAGTGCGCTCGTGCCGCTGCTTCTCTTCACCCTTCTCCCTTTGCAGCTCCTCTGTTTCGGTTGTCGTCTCCTCCGTAAGCCCCTGGACTGGCGTTTCTCCGCCGCTCGATTGGTGCTGTTCGTTGTCTCCATCCCCATCTTACTGTCAGCCATCTTCGCCTTCCCCGATCCCGGGCCGTCGAAGGACATTGCTTCCTCGTCTGAATTAGAGAAATTGAAACTCCAGATCACTCATTTGGGTAATTTCTCTAAATTATTTCCATCTCTATTCCATTTCATGATTTGATTAGGAGATCATTCATGGTCTTGGCGAGTTATGTTGCTTGAAAACGGTTTCAAGTTATAGGCTTTTATTTTTTAAGAATTGTTATTAATATTTTTAATATGAATTGTCATGGAGTTCTTGATTGAATACGAAAACTATTGATGACTTGAACTCCTTACAGGATTTGATGTTAACAGATAAATTGTTTTTTAACATGTGTGGGAGAAAGAAACGTATTCTACTTCATAGTGTCATAAGTATCCAACTTAAGCCTGTTAGTCCCCTAGTTTTACCCGGCTAACTGTTATACAGTTTATACTCTAATATATTCCTTATGTCATAGAAAAGATATTTTTATTTGATATTATAGCAGTTTAGGTTGCCTTTTAATTCTATAATTTAATGACATATCCTAAAAGTTTCTTGAATTATAACATATTGATATCTGATTCCATAATCTTTAAAAAATCTGATAAGTGATAGAGCACCCTGGCACGACTAGAAAATATTCATACTAAATTTATATGTACTAAAAGGCTTGGAAATCTTCGACTCATGATGGTTACTAATCCTCCTACTTATTCAAAGTAAAGGGCCACAGGTCAAAGTATGTTTTTATAATCTTCAGTTTCTTACCCAATACAAGACAGGCTTCGTGCAAGCATTGACAACTTCTCAATTACATGGTATATTAGAAGATAAGGACTTCAGTCAATTTTTGAGCAATAAGAAATGAAATAGCAGGAATTTAAATATGAGATCCCTATTCATTTGGCGAGAAATCATTGCATTAAACTTTAGAGGAGCTTGTTATCCAACATATGTACTTTCTTGGCAAGAAGTTGATTTTATTTCAATGATGATGACTTTGATGAAACTTGATTTCAATTTGTTTATGGTAAATAAACTAGAACAGTATGCTTGGTGCAGATATTTGCATTTCTGACATGGGTTTCCTTTTAAATGGATGTAGAATCCATTTTGCAAGAGAATGCTGGAATTTTGAATACTAAAGTCCATCATCTTGATGAATACAAGAAGTTGGTTGAGTCACTGGAACTCAAGGTCAATTTTCTAGAAAGCTCCTTAGGCAGCCTTAAGGTAAAATTTTCATCCCTTTGTGAAATTAAGTTTCCTCTTTCTTTTCACTCAAATATCTCAATTTTGCTTTACCATGTTAGCTTGGATACCTTCAACCACATTTTAATTGGTTTGAGATAAATTACCATAACACCCTTAATTATAATTTGGGTGAAAACTCTTCTTCACCAACAACTCTGGCCTCTAAACTTGGTTGTTGATTAATTCAAATATGAAATAACTTTGAGGTTATTACTATACTAAGCCGTCAGATAAATTACTGAAAATACCTTTGGCTCAGTGGAGGATTAACACTCTCATCCTTTGAGATGAATTGGTGCTAACCTAGTTTTGGAGGAAGGTGAGAAAAGACTATAGTGTAGGAAAAAACTTGCAAGTCCCGGATAGCCTAGCCTTGGTCGATCTCCGTCTATGGCATATTTGGTAGATGAGCCATCTTAGGCCATCTTGTCATCTACGTTTGAGCCATTTTGGTTAGGACTTAATTCCATTGTGTTAGACTAAGTGATAGCCCAATACCATTTAATTTGATAAATTTAGATTTGAATATGTAAGTTTGAGTCTCTCATAGTCCACTTAAGCTATTAGCCTGAATCGAGATTCAATGTTGTGTTTAGTTTGTATCTAACATGGTAACCGAGCCAGATTTGTTAGTTTGTTTGCAAAGTGGCTACCTAAAGAAAGCTAGCATGTACTAATGTGGCGTATTATGGTAACTAATATTCTCATATAGGTTAATTTGATAAATTTGGATTTGAATATATGTTTAGGTATCTCATCCTATCATTTTAAAATTTTGGGTTGAAATAACACATCGTAAATTCAGGGTTAAGAAGAAAAATACTTATGCATTCATTTATATAGAACTCTGTACAAGACATTTATAATTTTTACTTGAAAAACAAAAAGAGGTGAGGGAGTAAAATGTTATTACACTATTTCACATTAATTACATTTGGACTGAAAACTAGTTAATTGAAGCACCATTAACCAATTTCAAGCATCATGAATAAATTTAAAATAGAGAGATATAACAGTTTTCCTTCCAAAAGAAATTAAAAAACCAAACTCTTATCTCCACTTGTTCCAACCACCCACCACCACAACAACAACAAAAGAGGGAGAGAGAGAGAGAGAGAGATGCAACATCAGTTGGTTATGAAATTGAACATTGGCCTCAAGTTTAAAAGAGTTTAAAAGAGTTTGTGCAATATAGGTGATGGATAAGTACTCGGACCAACTTAACAAATTCTTATAGTTGATGGATTTAATTGAACATTTTATTTTTGGTTTTGAGGACTGAATTGAACATTGACCTCAAGTTTAACGCTTGAAATTGTTTCTCTTTTTATCCTGCACATGTATCGAAAAAAAAGCATCATATAAAAAGTTGCAGCACTTGAGGTAGATTGAAACTAATCTAGAGTGTGGGATGAAAGAAATAAATAAATCCAAAATCTAAAAATTTTCTTGACCCCAAAGGAACATCTTCAGAATTTTAGCAATTAAACTTAAAATTAGAAAACTTATTGATATTCAAATATTTACTAAAGCTTTGACGTCTTTGAAGCCAAATCTTGAAATCATATGGGATGAGAAGTTGAGAAATGGAATGATTATATTGCTATGACTACAATATGAAAAAGGAATACAAGATGATGTTGGTATTAGTTTTCTAGATTTTATACATTCATGGTAAATTAAATGTATTGAATTTGAGCAATCAGTTCTTCATTAGTCTGCTCTCCAATTAATTTGTGGGCTTTGTGTGTTTATATTCCCCAAAATATCACCTATTGCCTGTATACTCTTCATTAAATTGGAATTATGTGTATACCTTTTTTTAATATTTCTCTTTTGTGTGTGAGTCCCTTGTTGAACAGGATAATAGAAAAGTATTTTTAAAAAGTACTTTTTTGTATTTAATATTATAAATGATTTTAATTTATTTTTAAAATATTTAACCTACCTCTTCCTAATTCCCACTAAACTAAAATTTTAAGATATGCACTTTGATTAAGTACTACATAATTTTAAAATTAGGGTTTATATAGATGGATTAGTGTTAAAATGAAGTTATATGATATTTTCTAGGGTATAGACACAAAATTGTACATTTCACTTTTTTAATAATTTTTTATTATTTTTGCCAACACCTAATGGGGGGGTGGTATACATGCAATAGAGAAATATTACAAGGGTATGCATGTAATTCGAATTTTATTAGTGTTACACATGCAATAAGTAATACTTTCAGGGGTATACTCAAAAACTCCATTTTAATTGGTGACCTTGATCCATACTTTTAATTTAATTTAATGTTAATTTGGGATATATTCACAAAATATTTAAAGTCATACTTGTTATATATATATATATATATATATATATATATATATATATATATATATATTTTAAAATTTAGTGGGGGAAAGTTGTCCCCTTTGTAAATCCACCCATGTGTGGAAGCTGGGGTTGTACTTACAATCTTACATCACAGTAACAACCCACTTTTGATACATTTTATGTGATGGTGTTGATTGGTTAGGAGTATGCTTCATACTCTACTTTTATTAAGGAATTTTTGTTGAATTTAGATGGTCTCAAAAGAAGAAACTAAAGCGAATTAAATAATAGCTTAACATTGTGACAAATGCAAACATCATATGAGTATGTGCAACAAATGACACTTGAAAAGTTTAAGGAGTTACGACAGTTCCTTGAATTGGTGAAATAAGGACTCAAGGGTTGACTATACATTTTTTGGTAGTTTTTATGAGCTTACATAATTGAATAGTATTACCATTATATAAATGACCTTTGGACGATTTTGGAATGTTGAAAGGATTTCAATGGGACATATTTAACTATTCACGGGTTCGAGTCATGGAAACAGCCTCTTGCAAAAAAAAAAAAAAAGAAGTAGGGCAAGGTTGCACCAAGTGGTCCGATCTTGCCCCAGACCCCGCACATGCGGGAGCTTTGTAGCACTGGGCTGCCCTTTTATATTTAGCTATTCAATTTTAAGGTGAAGCTTCTTTTTGAAAATTTCCCACTTCGATAAGATGCATTGTTCCATGTCGCAACAAATTCTGTAGTGCATTCATCTTGAAGTTTAATGATGAAGCCCTATATTCAAATAATTAGTAGGCAAAATCATCACCACTTGCCAGCGTGCCATTTATGTAAAATAGTATCTCCTAACATGAAAATATCTTGTTTGTAATATTCCAATCAAACAAGTTTAATATTTTTAGCTTATCTATGGCATGATGTAGGTGAAAGTCATCATTTAAGGGGATAAGTAAGCATGTTTTAGAAATTCTAATTTCACTATCTTTGTTTTGATAGAAGCTTCTTTAGCATGATTATTTGCTTCTCTAGATATCTATGCTGTAAAAGTAGCACTTTTTGTCTTGATGATATCTAGACATTTATACATGGGACAAAGAATTAAACTATAGGGATGGTCCATTAGTGTTACAAGAGGGCATTATGTTTTTTATTATTCTTAATGGGACACAAGATTCTTGTCTTTATTGCCATTTGTTTTCCTATAAATTTTTTAATATTTATTGCTTATGCCTTTCCTACTCCTATATTTCTTCTGTACAGTGTTTTGTGGAGTGTTATCATTCTTGTTATCACTAGCCTGTAGCATGGACAAATTTCTTTAGTTTCCTTACGTTGAATTGTTCCACTAAAAAAAAAAAAACCATTTACTTTCTCCAAGAACTTTTCAAGTCATATTAAAGTTCTTTGCAGAATTGCAAATTTATTTATTTATTTTTTTTATTTTATTTTTATTTTATTTTTTTATTTTTGTTGGCACTTGTATGTTTACACCATGTTTCTCTTTTATTGTAGCAGCTGCTTGGCTCTTATAGTGGTTTTACTTCCACTCTTTCATCAAGCATTTGATGCTCTGACTTCAACTCTTTTACATGTTTATAGTGTTCATAATTTTGATGTTGTTAGCTTTGATTCTTTTATTTATTTTATTTATACTTAAGTTAATCTAAAAAAAAAATTAAATTGCATCACGTCAACCTATCTGTCCTTTAGGTTGGGGTATGCCACTCACGAATAACTAGCAACTTCCAAATAGTAACTACTTAGGTTGAGATATCTAAGGCTATACACTAGTTAATCTGTCATTAGTCATGTATCAAATCCTTCTAATTCTAGTAAGGAAGTAATTCATGTTTGCTAGATATCATATTAGAATATGATTAACATATTAAGCCATTAATTTGCTTTTTCTCCTTTTCCATTTTACTTTTCTATTGCCACTGAAGTTGATCTAATCATATACAAGTGTAAATGTTTGAACATTTTAGCAGGGTTGTTTTCTGTTAGGAATTTGCTTGAATTCAAATTTTTCAACATTATAGCCTGATGAAGGAATAACCAATTCAAATTGTATTTGAAAATTTCAATGAGTTGTGGTGTGTGATAATATTACATATATTTGGAGCATCATGGGAATCAGTATGCGATATAGAATTTGGTGGTTTTCTAAAGGCTAAATTGGTTCTCTATGATCCTATTAACTCTTGATGCCTCTATCTAATTGCACAAGAATTGTTGAATTTGAAAAACTTAAGAATCATACTTGTCTCAATTGGTGGAATGATACTCTATGGGCATACTATCTACCTAAATATCAAAATCCTTTTGTGTTTATATTATAAGACGCCAAGCAACCAGTGAACTATGAATGATGCCACTTGAAGTTGTTAAAATCTGAAGGTTAGAGCTAGAGCCCAATCAAATTAAGCGCCTTTATCTGAAAGTTTAATTTGTTCATCTGTGCTTCTTTTGGGTCATTTCCGTGGTGTTCTGCTGGTGATCTATGATTTTGGTCTACCTTCAGATGAATAGATTAAAGTAGATGCCATCAATTAAGTCATTGAGATGTAAAGCATTTGATCAAAAGCAAATGGAATTAACGAAAATATATGATGTCATAAACATATGGAGAAAGGACTTCTTTTTTGTTACATCTATATGAGAGGATATCTCTTTTGCATATTAACTAATTAAAGATTATGGATTTAAAAAATGAATTGGTTGAGAAATTTAGAATACTCTCCCTCGTGTTTGTCCTATCCATGCCTGTCCATTGAGGAATGCAAGGACCAAAGCCATAATGAGAAAAATCTTGTTTTTATTAATTTATTATCTTATACGTTGTCCAGCTAGTCTGTTTTTAACTGAATTGTTGCCAAAATTAATATAATGCATTTTATTTTTTGTAGAGAGCGGACTCATCATGCCCATCATATACTGAAGTAAGGATCAGCTCTTTGGAGGAAGAGGTCTTTATCTCCCTCTCACTCACTCTAGCTATCATTTGTATTCAGGTGGCCATTTATATTTGAATTATATATTGCATTGTGTGAGTTCATGATATTCTGAAAGATGAATGAAACTAAAGAAGAGGCTTCTTTGGGCAACATGCATGGCTTGTGTTTGTATGTGCATGTGCCTGCCTGCGAGCTTCTCTTACTGTCTTTTAATTCTTTTGCAAGGAATGCTTCTGTCCGAAATACAGTTTTGTATCACTTATTTCTATATTGATCAGGTGCGACTGCTCTGGGCAGAATCAAGAGAGAACAATTTTGATATTCACCTGTTAGAATCTAAAGCATCTGATGCAGCAACAACTTTAGAAGATGTAACTTCTGAAGTAGAAAAGGTCTGCAGTTCTTATTCTTGTTTAGCATGATTTGATCAACTCATTAGATGCTGAATGTTGAAGTCTGTTGCATTCTCCATTATGTATTTCAATTAAAGATCATTTCTTCTCTATCCAAACTTTGTAATTTATTTACTAAACAGCTCTGAAGTCTAGTAAAAACTAATGCTCTACATGAACCAAATTTGAGGAAACCAACTTTCTTGCTGGACTCAACCTGAATCTTGGGCTGAGTGAACCACCTGTTCCAAATGCAAATGAATGCACAATCCATGAAAAGGTTATATATTGCTTGAACCAGTCATGATGACCACCTCTTAAGTTTTAGCGCCAAGTTCTAACCAACAGGGCTGTTAATTTATTTCATGAGCTATATGATTCATAATTTATAGAAGAATTTTAACTTAATATACAACTAACATAGTATTCTAAACAAAACCCGAGCTAACTTTCCTTTGCTTGAGGTCTACTCTGCTCTAATTTTGAAAGCAAAATTCAATGTGACTTTCCCTCACTTGATTAACAAACCCAAGGTCGAGACTGAGTCAAATATGTATGGTTTGCAACTTGAGCTTTTCTTCTGTTTAGAAATGTACAGCTTTTGTGAGAGTCAAATCTTGGGACTAAGACTTCAAAATATTTGGCAACTATGGTTGTTCTACAACCAGATGGATAACATAATCACAGAACAATGGATTCAGATACGGCAACTTGAACAAGCACTCCAAATGACAAAGGTATTTTCTCATTATATTCTAACTTTTGTTGTTTACTGCAAATTTCTTTGGAATTGTAAGAACTAAGCTGATTTGGTTATTGTTTGGTTGGATTACTTGATAGATAATGACAGCAAACGTTCACAAGAAAAGTGCATCAAAGGTCCAGGGTAATGGAAAAAATATGAAATACCCAATATTGGAGGTATCTTACTATTTTATGCCTTGAAAATTTACTATATATATATTTTTTTATTTTAGGGTCTGGTAGACAACCATTAGCTCTCTTCAAACAAAAAGGCTTCTAATACTTGATATATGGATGTATCTAGACGCAAAAACTATTTTGGCCTTGTAAGAGAAGCTTTTGAAGTGTAACAAATGAAAGAAGACAAAGCAGTGGTAAAATAGGCTTGTCATGATCTACCATTTTCGAACTTGTAACACTGCTGTTATTGAAAGCAACTGAAATTCTGAACCATGAGACACATATAAATGGAAGAGCTGAGCATGGTTATAGAGATTGGGTGGCATTTTATACATGACGGTTTTTAAGGTAATAGCATATACAAGAATAGTGTCTATACAGAAATGGAAGGTACAAGAGTATTGCTGGTCCTTATTACTAACAATGAAAGGAAACTTCATTTCTTCTTTGAATCTTGGCCCTTACGGCATATCTTGAAGATGGGGAAATAGAGATTTACAGTAATTAGATGTTATTTTCTTGTGTTCGGTGGAATAGAGAAAATATGACCGATAAACAAATGAAAGAAAATGTACCAATGAAATTTCGTTTCCTTTCATCATTTTTAACTCCTGCCTTTTCTTCTTTGTTTTCTCTCTAGCAAACCACAAGCTCCATTTGGTTTGTGGTTTGAAGAGTTTCTTTTCTTGCTCACATTCCAGGCATTTAATTTATGGGAACTAAATTGCAAAAAATATAAGATGGAGATGTTTGGTTCATTTACAATGTTGCCAAGCATCTGAGGTTCGACATTTTGTTTGCAAATGAAATTGCAGTGAATTTACTATAAATGTATAGTATTTTCTAAAACTACCTCTGTAGAAAAGGTTTGATGTATAAAGAAAAAGAGAATAAAGTAGATAAAGAAATAAAGACATGAGTGAAATGGGACAGTAGAGAGAGAATAGTTTGAAGAGACAATGAGCTAAACTCCATGCAATTGCTTACAAGGTGCTCCATTTATGTTGACAAATCATCTTCAATGGAGCTTATGATAACAAGTGTTAGGATTTCCTCTTGAATGGACTTCATCCTAGAGGTTTTGGACCTAAAATGATTCACTGGAAATGGCTTCAGGCAAATCTAAAGTGCCTGCAAATTGATAGATGAGAATGGGATTCAAGACGGAGAAAGGCCTCAACCAAGTTGATCCTCAGCTCCATATCTGTTTGTTTTAGCTACAGATGTATTGGTAAGACTGGTCAACAAGGCTCAAGCACACATGCATACATTGAAGGGATACCTGTAAAAAAGAATAGCGGGTTGTAAATCACTTCCTTACAATATGCCGATGCAATTCTATTTTGTTCATGAGAAGGATCTTGCTTGGTCCATCAAATGCCTTCGTGTACTCTTTGAATGTTTATTAGGCTTAAAGGTGAATTTCCATAAAAGTGAGCTTGGAATACTTCCTTCAAGGTATTTGGGAATATATCACTGAGTCCGATCAGATTAGATTGGAGGGGGCTGCTAATAAAGCCAAAGTCAAGCTTGCTCTTTATTGAGAAACATGGTTGAGCCTAGGTGCTTGGCTAATATTTTTGTCTGCCATCCTCGAAGTTCTTCAAACCTTCACTTATTGTCCAAGTTACTGAAGTGGGTGTGAAATGAATTTGACATGATCAGGTGTTATTTCCTTTAGAGTGTGAAATTAAGCTAGGTTTATCTCCAATCAACTGGGGTTTATAGACTAGAGAAATTTGGAGGTCTGGAGTTCAACAATTAGAGACTTTCAACATCTACATGATAAGCAAATCGTGGTGGTGGTTGATACAAAATCCAAATCCATGTGTACGAGGGTGATCAAGCAAAAATATTACATTAGATAAGAGCCATGGGATGTGTTCCGTACTAAGGCAAGGAATACTTCTCTTTTCCGGAAAGGAGTTTTATCTATTCGAGTTCTTTTCTTCTTGAATACAACAATTGTTGTGGAGTGCCGCATCCAATACAAGAGCAGATATTCCCTAAGAAAGGAAATGGGGCCAACAACTCTTACTACATGCTTCCTGTACTTTCACTTCATACTTAAGATCTTGCTTAAATGCCAGACTGCAGATTGGATTCTTACTCTTAGGAATCTCTCTAGATGCAGAAGGAATTACTGATTCTAGTTTGATTTTTGGAATGGTTGTAATGCTTGAGATGGTAATTTGGATCCATAATTTCATTAATATTCATAGGTGGGTTGCAGACTGGTATGGCGTTGTATATTGATGACATGGGGTGGATTAAACAAAATTCTAATGTATTGAACCCTATGTTGGAAGAAAGGGGGCCAACTAGTAATAATGCATTACAAGGAATATTCTTATTTTCAGATTTGAAATCACAGTTTGGCACTGGTCCAAACACATTAATTTCTCTGAATAATTTTCTACAAGTTTTGATGGATGGAGGTGTGAAACCAAAGCACTTCTAAAAGTCAGTTGTTTCTGTTGGCTTGCAGTCCACAGCAGAATATTCAAAATGGACAACTTATACATAAGAGGTTGTGTTAAACGAGATCCTGTTTGTTTTCTCTGTAAGCTGAAAGCTGAATTAGTCAAACATATCTTCAATGATTGTCTGTTCTCGAATGTAATTTTATTTCATATAAGCTTCAAAGTGGGTTGTGCTATGAAGCTTGTCTTTATTTCTAAAACTTGGGATTCAAATCATGTTTCTTAGCTTCAATCTCTTCTTGGGGAACACTTGGGAGCTATAGTGATGGGGTATGTGGTGGTGTATATGGAAAGAAAGGAATAGATGGTGATTCAAGCAAACAAGCAAACCAACTACAATGACCATATAAAAAATTAAGTGCCTTAAAAGGGACATATGGTGGCTACTTTTGAACAACAAACGAAGTCTAATGCATGGATGGAGGAAATAGATGGGATAGGGAAGTTGGGTTTAAGTTAATCGAAACAAGGCTAGAGAGATAGGTGACACCTGTGGATCTGAACACATGGGGTTGGCATAAGGTATCCACAAGAGATTTCTTTTTCTTGACCTAGGAATGAATAAATTTCCTTTTTTTCTACTTGTATTATAGTCTCTGCACTCTTTATGCTCTATGACTCTTAATGTTCACTAATAATGTATTTAGTCCCATTTTTGTAAATATAAAAGTAATTATAAAGAGAGTTAAGTATTGAAAAAAACACTTTGTTCCATTAATAGGAAACCACCCACCACCCCACACACAGCCCCACCCACCCACCCACACTGATGCAGGAAGCTCGAGTAAGTTGGTGCCGAGTCAAGCGTGCATCAACGTAGTGGTCGAAGTGATCACGCCAATTCTGTGATTGGAGCAGTTTTGGGGGTGGTTTTGTATTTTGGCCATAACTTTGGCTACAAATGTCGGAATCATGCGTTTGAACCCAATCCTGAAAGCTCGTTTCGGCGTGTACCACCATTTCTGGTCAGATTTCGATTAGCGCCATCTTTGAATTCAAATTCTGTTGTTATCCCGCCATACCACTGTTTATATATTTTTGCTATTTTTAAAATTATTTATCAAATTAGGATAGGATTTGAATCCGATTTGATCTCGGATTTTTAGGAGTTATCTAATTTGTTTAGAGTTTTAAATTTAGATAATGTTTAGTTTTGAATAATAATTTGCCAATTTAGATAAGATGATAGGGTTTTTAGGTTATTCTTTTAAAGCTATTTAACCCGACTAGTGGGTTTGTTTTAGATTATTAAATTTTGAGTAATAATATTTTCCTGAATTTCAAAGTATTTTCTCTGGTTTTTTTTTGTTCTTCGTTTGTTCTTCCATGGGGTCCTTGGATCCGGCTAGCTTGCGGGATAATTGCTACCTCGCCCGGCGTCAATTGGTATCAGAGAGCTCATCTTCTTCTTTTGGCATCGGCATCAATTGTTGGAGGTCGTGGTGGCCGTGGTCGACATGGTGGACAGGTTTCGGCTGAAGAAGTCCAGTACCGTGAATGGAGCGCCCTGAAAGCGATAAACGAGGATCTAAAGAGGCAAGTCGCGGAGTTAACCCAACGCTTGATGATTAAGGATTTGTAGAGGCAAGTCACGAAGTTATCAAGGCGTTTGGCGGCGATCGATTTTGATCGTGGTTGTTGTGGGCAGGTTCCGGCTGAGGAAGTCGAGCACCATGATCATAGCGATAAGAGGTTTGACCAACCCATCTATGATGATGAAGAAGAGCAGATCTCACCCATCTACGATGATGATGATAAGGAGGAGATATTGCCTATCTTCGACGATAACGAGAAAGAAGAGATCTCGCCCATCTACAACGATTGCGATGAAGAGATCTTGTCCATCTACAACGATTACGATGAGGATATCTCTCCTATCTATGACGACTACGAGGAGGAAATTGGCGAATCCATTTATCGCTCCCATCTATGACGACTACGAGTAGGAAATTGGCGAATCCATTTATGATGATTACGAGCAGAAGATTGGACCAAGCTTGAAGACCTTGGACGATTTCAAAGATATTGTTTTGAACTCGAGGACGAGTTCTTTCCAATCCGGGGTAACTGATGCAAGAGGCTCGGGTAAGTTGGTGCTGAGTTGGCAGATCAACGTAAAGGCCGGAAGTGATCACCCCAATTCCGTGATTGGAGTAGTTTTTGGGGTGGTTCTGTATTTTGGCCATAACTTTGGCTACAAATGTCGGAATCATGCGTTTGAACCCAATCCTGAAAGCTCGTTTCGGCGTGCACCACCTGTTTCCCTGTGATCGACTCAGGTAGGCCATCTTTGAATTCAAATTCTGTTGTTATCCCGCCATACCACTGTTTATATATTTTTGTTATTTTTAAAATTATTTATCAAATTAGGATAGGATTTGAATCCGATTTGATCTCGGATTTTTCGGAGTTATCTAATTTGTTTAGAGTTTTAAATTTAGATAAGGTTTAGTTTTGAATAATAATTTGCTAATTTAGATAAAATGATAGGGTTTCTAGGTTATTCTTTTGAAGCTATTTAACCCGACTTGTGAGTTGGTCTTAGATTATTGAATTTTGAGTAATAATATTTTCTTGAATTTCAGAGTATTTTCTCTGGTTCTTTTGGTTCTTCGTTTGTTCTTCCTTGGGGTCTGTGGATCCGGCTAGCCCGCAGGATAATCGCTACCCTGTCCGGCGTCACACCCACCCACACACACATTTTTTTTAAATACAGAAAGGCCCTGAGCTTTAAAGACCCTTTTTGAATTTCTTTTCCAGAATTTCCATGTTTTTGGCCCAGTGAACCCCCACATTCGAATGGTTAATACACATTTTAATGTGTTAAGCAATTTGTTGACCTGTTAAGAAACAATTTAAAACGGCTAAGAATACTTTTAATTTTTTTTCTATACAAGTCAAACAACTTGTTTAGAGTATTATTTAATTGTCCAAATTTTGTACTAATTGTTTAAACATGTCTCTTAACCTTTCAATTTAGGAGTTGATTAGGTTGGAAAATATAAAATTTAAAAAAATAAATTCAAAATGAGTATTTTTAAAAGGATGAGGGAGTTTTTTATTTATGAAAAAAAAGACGGGTTTTCATTTAAAAAACACTTAGATATGAAAAAAAAGGTAAGATAAAGCGAAAATGGCCAAATATTAGAAGAAAAGCGGCATGAAATGAGTATGAGGCAGAGAGAATGTGGACGTAAGTTACAGAAAGAAAATACTGAGCATCAAAGGAAAATAGAATATTTGAGGTAAAGGTAAAAAGTGGACATAACTTATAGACTTATAGTAGGGGTGGTTAGTATGGACAACCTGTTGAGCACAGTGTGTGTCCTCTTTGTCCTAACATGATTAGGTTTTCATGTTACCCCCAACATAACAAACACAGTGTTTTGACTTGGCCAAGCACAAGACATAGTCCGGCTAGTATTAGGTCCGGTTATGCCATGCCTGGCTGGCCTGAGTGCTTAGTCCAAAATTAGGCTGGGTGCCTAGTTAAAAGTGCAGTAGATCTGCCAGGACATGTGTTGCATTTCTGGATCCCCGGCCTGGCATGGGCATGAGGGTTGGGCCATGCTTAGCTGTGCCTAGTGACAACCCATGACATGCTAAGCCATATTGGCCGTAGGTCAGTATGACCCAATACCACCTCTAAGTTAGAGAGAAGATTATGAGGACGAGAGGTGGTGAGATGTAGAGAAAAATGGTTGGTAGGGAAGAAAGCAAGTGTAAATTCAAAACAAAATGAATTTAAGAATTGAGAATAAAAAGTGAGAGGGAGATATTATATTATAACGGGATATTTGTCTTAAAAGTATAATATTGATGTGCACTAGATAGATCACAATCTATTATGAATGGAATTATTTATCATTATTTTTGTAATGTGGTTACCGTGGGTATGAGAATGTTTCAAAATAAGGAACCAAACATAACATTCTTTTGGATTTCCATGCAAATGCTTAGGAATCTTTCAAGACTAAACAAACCAAATGGAACCTAAGACTGATACGTAGAAAAGTGACTAGGATCTGCACAAAATATGAAATAAGAATGAGAATCTAGTGACAAAGTTGACACTTATAAACTTTTAACAAACTTCTACATGCATGTATGCTCATGGAAAATATCATTGTTGTATTTAATTGATAAGGTTTTAGATATGAAACTTATCAGATTTGGATGCTTCAACTTCACTAGCCATAGCAGTGGATTGATGATGTTTATATTGTTGTTATGATATAGGCTGTTTTTTTTATTTGATGGACCTTATGTCAGCTAAGTTATTAAGACATGATTGACGCTTTGTTTTTCTGTTTTCTGTTTTCAGTTTTCATTTTGGTTAAGAACTGAAACTAGTGTTACTACCTTGAAAATTTTCTCTATTGGTTTTGAAAAATGTTTCCTGAATTTTACTATTTTCCAAATCACATACCTACTGTTTCTTGTTAAGTCACTAACTATCTTCTTTCCACCTCATCCAACACTTTCTCTTTAACTCTTTTCCATTTTCTTTTATAATCCCTCTTCTACAAAATGCCATTTCCTTTTTTTATCTCACGGCTCATTGTCTTAATTTGCTTTATGGTTAAGTTTTGTCTACTTCTTGGCCCATTTATGATGTTGCAATCTTTACCTTTTATTTATATGACCATCCTCACTCCACCATGTTCTATATTGGCACCAAAATCAAGAGCCCTACATCCATTCCTGCCTTGTTCTTACTTTCTCTCTCTACACTTTCACCTTTGCTTTCTCCTTCTACATCATCCATCGTAATTTCTCTAGTTTACCACCCTATGTTCTTTATATAACCGCTTTGTTTCTTTAAATAATCTTTCCACCTATCTTATACATTACAATACTGCTTCCTCTCTTTATCTCACATCCCCATTTTCTTCATTTTTATTTTTGGACAATAAACCACTTGAATAGATTAAAGATGAAACTAAATATACATTTGGAGTAAGGTCATGCTAAAGGAACTGCTAATTAACATTGATATAGGAACAAAAAAAATGAACATGCCCTCAACTTCTTCACTGAGCTGTATGATACCTTGAATCACTTGAAAGGTTAGGCTCTCTTACCCAAAAAGTTCTCTTCTAAATTCTTCACATGAAAGATTAGCCAAGATCCTAACAAATTGTCTACCCTTGACACACAAGAGAAATGTGGCCAAATTACTTCTAAGAAATTGTATTCAAGGAATAAATTATCTGAAGACTCTAAATCAAAGCCACAAAACACAATTTATTAAGGCTAATCCAATCTCTTTTGATCAAATTCTCATTTGCAAGAGCCCTGTTATAAGTCATTAATAGGGGGTGTAAATAAGTAGATCTCAAGCGAGCTAGGCTTAGTTCAAGTTCTGCTTAAGCTTGGCTTGAGCCTGAGGAATTGAGCTCAAGCTTAGCTTGAGTTAATAAGCTGAACACAAGCTCACCTCAAGTTAGGCTCAAGAGCACATACCAAGCCTAAATGAGTTGAGCCCCCACATTTTTCTAACATCTGATTGTGTCACTTAATACAAAATACATAAGGTAAAAATGGAAATTCAAAAATCAAGATGAAGTTGAAAATTCAGGGCTTTTGGTCAACAACATCATCAGAGCATACTAGATGGGGATGACATGAAGTCCTCTTGTAACACTGGAGGCAGTAGCTTAACTAGACTGATAGCAGTAATACTTGACCAATTTAGAATCATTGATCTGTATTTATTTAGTATTTTTCATTGAAAAGTTGGTCTATTTACTCGTATCTTTTCATTGGGAACTTTGTCATTAATTCCTTCATGCACTTTGGCCCTGTACAGTTCATGAAAGGAATTCTTCGTCCTTTACGAGAAGTAGTTGGCTTGCCTGATTCTTTTTGGCTTGGGAATCCTTTCTCCAGTTCACATATAACTCAACTTCTAGATCTGCTGAGAAGGATCATCTCAGCTGCAAAAGCTTATCACTATGAGGTATTTATCTTTTTAGTTTTCTCCATTTTTTTGTTGAATCTTAGCATCTTATCCATATATGATGATTTCTATGTGAAGGAAAACTTCGTATTTTGAATCTAAAGTCAAACTTTGATAAGAAAATGTCTACTTGAATTTCTGATATGTAATGAGGTCTAATCAAAGTAATTAAACAAGCATGTGTAAAGTTTAAATCAATCATTCTTTTGTATCACAATTCTAAAGCTAGATTAGATAGATCCAGAAAAATCAATTGGGAGGGAGTAATATTCCCACTTACGTTTGAAGTATTAGCAATTCTAACTACAGGATAAGTTGCAATGAATACAAATTACTACAGGAGGGTTGGGCTCCTACTCTATGGTGTTTTCTCCAATGTAGAGAATTCTTTGAAAGTGTTCTATTTGAACACTGGAACCTTGACTGAATATGCAGTTTATGGTATTATACTGCGGAATAGGTGAAAATAGGCTGGTGACATCTTTCTTTTTCTCTGACACTGTAGTATATCTGTATGGAATCTTCTGTACATTTTTAAAAACCTGCTCGGCTTCACACCCAACTCTTGTAAAGATGAAGGTTTTCATGTTCATATATGTCATTGCTTAGCCTAAAATTTCTTGATTAATTACGCTTAAACTGTGAAGAATGGTTGCTGGAAGTAATTATTGACAAATAGGATGTTTTGATTTTAAAAAAAAATCTAAAAACTAGATGTAGGGTGTTGCTGATGAAACTAGATATTAAATCATGTTTCACTTAAGATTATTATTACACTTTTGAGATATGTGTACTTTTTCATTTAACTCTTTCCACCATTAATCAAAAGCTATCAGCTCAGTCTTTAGTAGCATATTTAAAGCCCCACAATGGAAGTTTTTGGCACTCATGCAGAATTGCCAAGTACTTTGGTGCTTGTGTGCATATGACTGGGCTTTGCAAAATCCACACTAAGGCTTGTTGGAGTTTGTAACTATCATGCTCCAAGCATGATGAGTGAGCAGACTAGCCGCATGCTTATATTGTTTTGGTCCCATAGGCATGCACGACCTCAGAATAGAACCTGTTTAACACATTTTATACAAGTATAGAAATATATCAAAAGGTCTAACCTAAATAAATATTATAATTAGGATGTCCAAGTTTGAATATGAAATAAGTTTGTAGTTACAACCATACATAAGGTTAGGTGATACAATTTCTCAAGTCCATAAACAAAGCAACTGACTAGCTTGGCTAACAAAAGAACTCTTTAAGCATTATCATCTGAAAAAAAGGGGAAAAAAATTTATAAGCTTGATAGCTCACTAAGGATCCTAACCATTTAACTCATTGAATTATGCAAGTATTCAAAATAGTTTGTAAGAACAAAGCATTTTAAAAAGCAATAGTAATATTTCGTTCAAAGAACATATAAATCAAAATACGTTGCATAAGCATTTGGATAATAAAATTCAACACATCAGAATATCAGAAAATACTTTCAAAATAGGCTATAATAAATTAGAATGTCAGAGAATACCTCTAGAACATAAAATAGATTAGAATATCAGAAAATGCTTTCAAAATAGAATTGAACAAGGTAATAAGTTTTATTTTTGTATCTTCAAAATATTCTTTAGTCTCCCAAATATGCTATAACTATAATTAACCCTAGCAATATGGATCATAATACGAAATTCCCATTTTTGACCTTAGTGGTCAGGTCAAAATAACATAATTAACCACTATTCACTTATAACTCAGACTGGAAAATCAAAAATCGTTATTTTGTTACCGATAGCATGGTAACAAAACTAGTTTCATAACAGAGATATTTTAACATGGTTAATGTTTAACTCCTATTGTCTGTGCACAAACATATTTGGAGACTTAAGAAAATCGAATAAAATCCAAGAGCCAAAAGTACTTTTATCTAAAATTGTCATGAGTACTTTCAAAGTGTAGAAGTTCATATAATAAAAGGTCCAAATTATTCAAACCATGAAGCAAAATTATAAGTATATAGATCACACGCGCATAATTTGGGGTTTTAAGAAATAATAATTTTTGCAACAAGATAATCATAGCTATTTTATCATTTTGAAAGGATGGGCAATAATATATCATAGCAGGGCCAAAAATTTTTACATCAAACTATATAGCATATATAGAAATATTTGATTTACGTGTGCATGATGTGGGGTTTCAAAACCAAGAACATTTTTTGTAATGCTCGGAATTTCTAAATAAACATCATTTAATTAAAGAATATTCTATTCTCAATTATTAGTCACTAATGAAAAATTGTTCAAACCATGAAGCAAAATTATAAGTATATAGATCACACGCGCATAATTTGGGGTTTTAAGAAATAATAATTTTTGCAACAAGATAATCATAGCTATTTTATCATTTTGAAAGGATGGGCAATAATATATTATAGCAGGGCCAAAAATTTTTACATCAAACTATATAGCATATATAGAAATATTTGATTTACGTGTGCATGATGTGGGGTTTCAAAACCAAGAACATTTTTTGTAATGCTCGGAATTTCTAAATAAACATCATTTAATTAAAGAATATTCTATTCTCAATTATTAGTCACTAATGAAAAATTGTTCAAACCATGAAGCAAAATTATAAGTATATAGATCACACGCGCATAATTTGGGGTTTTAAGAAATAATAATTTTTGCAACAAGATAATCATAGCTATTTTATCATTTTGAAAGGATGGGCAATAATATATTATAGCAGGGCCAAAAATTTTTACATCAAACTATATAGCATATATAGAAATATTTGATTTACGTGTGCATGATGTAGGGGTTTCAAAACCAAGAACATTTTTGTAATGCCTCGAATTTCTAAATAAACATCATTTTAATTAAAGAATATTCTATTCTCAATTATTAGTCACTAATGAAAAATTGTTCAAAACCATGAAGCAAAATTATAAGTATATAGATCACCTGCAGCATAATTTGGGGTTTTAAGAAATAATAATTTTTGCAACAAGATAATCATAGCTATTTTATCATTTTGAAAGGATGGGCAATAATATATTATAGCAGGGCCAAAAATTTTTACATCAAACTATATAGCATATATAGAAATATTTGATTTACGTGTGCATGATGTGGGGTTTCAAAACCAAGAACATTTTTTGTAATGCTCGGAATTTCTAAATAAACATCATTTAATTAAAGAATATTCTATTCTCAATTATTAGTCACTAATGAAAAATTGTAACTAATTAAAACTCGAGTTAAAGATTTAAGAGGATATCTTAACCAAGTATGAGTTGGACTTGAATTTGATCCATATACATTAAGCTATAGAAGGCCCTTAATGGGTTGGGCCACTTTTGTGTTTCATAACCCTAAATTACTAGAGGATTAGTTGATGACCTTTGGTGGAAATCAAGGAATTAAAAGGCCAACATTGGAGAGGAATAAGGCCTTGGATGTGGACCGGACCCAAATGGAGTTTCTCTCATCATATATTGTCAAGCCCCGATCCGGATTCCGGAACCTCGAGCACGTCAACAGACCGGCCGTATTCAAGCAGAGACAAACTCAACTCAAATACAAGGCCTAATAAGGTGATAAGCATATAACAATCCATAACATAAAATATACTCGTGTTCAAAAGAACATAGAGTCAAGAGGGTCCATAGGCCCTATAATAGTCTGGTCCCTATACGGGTCCTACAAATAGTAATGCTCACGAAGTAAAAGATAAAGGAGTCTCCTAAACCCTCGGATCTCCCGTGTCCTCTCCTCAGCTCCACTCCCTCCTAAACTCGGAATCAGAAAAGAGGAAAAGTGAAACACATGAGCTTTCGAATGGAAAGCCCAAGTAAGTACCCTCAAGGGTCACAAAGACATAAATAGAAAATATGTCATCCAACGAGGTCCACAATACCAACAATATAATGCTAGGAGTCTACCCAAAACAAATCAAAGTATTACGACCCACGATCTAAGCCCTCGGGCTTTAGAAGAGATTTCCAAAGAAAACTCGAGGTTCACTCCGGCCCGGTGTGTCCGGTACTTCTTTGTAAGTATGACCTTTGGTCGCTCGACCTCCTCCTGTGCAGGCTCGGTGAGAATCTACTCTCCTGCGTGTGTTAACGGTCGATGTACCATGCCCACGGCTGTAAGACCTCCAGGAGATTTGCCTCTCCGGCAAGGCGTATAGAAGCGCCGGGGTCCCTGCCCCCAACATTCCCTTATCGGAGCTTCCTTAGCTCCACCGAAGTCCCGCAAGAGACCATACATAGTGGACACCAACATCCCGTAAACAACCATACATGCTCAATAGGATTCCAAAATAAATAATGACGCATGTATGTTAACAAGAAGCATAAGATATCAATACATAAACAAGTCCAAGAAAACCCGAAACCGGGTGAGAACTAGGCAAGTGTACTTACCTCCTGGTGAGACTAAAGTCTTCCTAGGATCCCTTGGAATGCCTTACGTCTCCCCGAGAGTATCTGGCATACATAAACTCTATTAGAGTCAAGATTTCAACAAGTTTCTATGTCCCTAGTTTCACATGCATGTCCAACGTTCTGGTTGGGCTTAGGCCCACTAACGGGTCCTAAAGACTATCTCTCGGTTAAGCACACCCTTATCCCCTGCTTTCCATGTCCTTTAGTTGACCTTGAACCCATTTTGGTCAAACCTAGTCAACTTTAGCCTACTTGTTCGAGTCCCAAACCTTATTTAGTCATTTTAGGTTGAGTTGGGCTAGTTTCAAGCCCATTACAATGTTTAACTTGATCTTAGCCTCTTTTTACCAAAGAAGGGCATTTTTAGTCATTTGGTGATTTATGACCCTAAAGTTTAAGGTCCTATCTTGTCTAGGGCTTACTTAGTCCCTTTGAATTTATTTAGCAATCTTACTAAATAATTTCTGTAATTAACCAAATAACCAAGTTCGAGTAAGCTAATTAATTAATTAACTTTAGTTAACTCTTTAACTAAACAAGTTAATTTAATTAATTTGTCACACTAGTAAAGTAGCCACTTAATCCTATTAATTAACTTAATTACTTGATTATGTCACCTTACTATAAGTTCCATATAGCCTTTGTAACTATATCAATTTAATTAATTGATTGTAACATTGCTTTAGTTAGAGACAATAATCTTTTAATTGTCACACAAACATAGTCTCTCATTTATTTAATTAATTGTCAACTAGAACAATTATTTGTCACACTATAATAATTTCATGATTATTTAGATAATCGTCACAACACATAGTTACTATAACTATATTAAAATCAACCAATGAAAATATTAAACTTAATATTTTGTCACACTTTTATAACTAGAAATGAGTTAATCAAGCATTACTAAGTTTAATTTTTCCTTTCTCAATGATTCAGGATTTAATTAACTGGATTAAGTGTCACATTATCTAAGTTTCACAATTAAATAAATAATTGTCACACTACCTAAGTTCCATTTTAATTAATCACATACCATAATTTCAGTTTAATCATCTCGATTAATCCAGTTAATAATTTAAACTATACTATACTATAGTTTACTTTCAATTAACTGTCACACTACTAAAGTTCATTATTTAATAATTATTTTGTCACATTACCATGCTTCAAAATAATAAATCAACTATGTACCATAGTTTCTAAAATAATGTCACAACCCCTAAGTTTCATGTTTGTAATTAATAACATTATATGTTATTATTTTTATTATATTTTTTTTTACTCTATCTCCTTCTACCTCTCTCTATCTCTTTCTCGCGACCGGGCTCCACCGGAGGTAGATCACCGGAAAACCCATCTTCACGGGCTATAATGCCACCACCAAACAAATCGCAAACTTCGCCGTCTGGTCCCGTGAGCAAGTTGAGCACAACTCCCGCCTAATTCCCTCCCGAGCCTCGCCACTCAACGTTAATTTTACAACTCCTATGAAAGCTCCAAAGCATAGTTTAATGGTATTAAACACTAAATTGAAACCGTGGATAGGTTCCTACCTCGGCTCCGGTTCTTCCGGTGTTGGTGGCGCTGTAAGCTCTCCACGGCCGTAAATCCTCTTCTCCGATCAGCTCGCGGAAACCTTCTCCGAGACTTCGATGGTGTGTCGAGACAGCCGGGTGGGACCCCTTTATAGGCCTCGGAACCCGGTCCGGCGGCTATGGCTATAATCGGCGCCGCTAACGGCCCGGCGGCCTCGCTAAAGCGGCTCGGAGTAGCCGCGATACTCGCAGCCGCGTTTAACCGGGTAGGGGAAGTGGTGGCCTTCGGGATCGCCACTCGACGATGGAATGCGAGATCGTATGATCAGCGATCAAGGGCCACGCATTTAAACATATATTCTCGTGATCCGGCATTTGACGAGATCAACCGCCTGGATGGTTTTAAGATCAACGACCAAATTGAATCCACATCGCCTGGATCCAACACTTCCACGTATAATCGCCGAATTTAAAAATTCCTATCGCCAAGATTTAATCCCTCAGATCGTATCTAACAACATCCAAGATGAACGATTAGAGATCGCCTCGCACGGGTAGGGTTATTCTTACTTAACCACTTTCCTTCTTTGTTCGTGATCCCATCTACGATCGAGATAGATTCATCTACGGGCATACGTGGCTTCTCGTGAGCCCTCATAATGCTCCGAGATAAGGGATGGGCTGGGATGGATTTATCTCAGCCGTTCACTCTTTTATAAAGAGATTTTTCTCTTGGCAAATTATCCAGAGACCCCTGGATAATTTTTAGGTCACACTAAGGTCCTAGATCGTGAGAGAGGGAACAATTCTCGTTTAGTCCCTCAAACTTCCAAAATTACAATTTAGTCCTTATCGTCACCATAAACCCTAACTAGGGTTTCAAATCCCTTTTTAACTTACTTTCCCTCACTATCATTTTCTCATTTAAACTCTAGGGACAAAATAATTTCAAGAAAAATTCCATACCTTTATTTCTTAAAATTTCTCGGATATTACAATCCTCCCCCCTTACAATAATTTCGTCCTCGAAATTACACCACCAAGCTATAACCGAAAGTAAAACAAATGCGGATAATGCTTTTTCATATCCTCCTCGCTGTTCCCAAGTTGCTTCCCGCTACGTGTGGTTACTCCACCTCACCTTAACAAAAAGGAATAGTTCTGTTCCTTAATCCTGCTTTATCTTCCCGGCCCAGAGATAGCTATCACGTTCCTCATAGGACATATCCTCTTGGACTTCTCACGGGGAACACAGGGGTATTACTCCGTGTTGGATCTCGGATACACTTCTTCAAAGATTGAAATGTGGAAGACGCCATGAACCGTGAGCGAGATCCCGAGGTAAGGCCAATCTATATGCACAACTCCTATCGCCCAATATCTCAAAGGTTCGATATATCGTGGAGCAAGTTTTCCACGCCGTCCAAACCTTACTACCCCTTTCATAGGAGATACTTTTAAGAATACTCGGATCCCCCACTTGAAACTCCCTGACGATCTCTGCGATTACGCAGCTGTGGAAACCTACATGCTGCAGGCCTTGAGTCTCTCCCGATTATCTTGACATGTTCCTCCGCTTGTTTTATAAAGTCCCAGGTTGCTTAAGCGTAAGCCTCAGCCTACCAACTTCCTTTCTCCCACATCACCCCAACAAACGGGAGTTGACTTCCTCCCATGAGTGCCTCAGAATGCGGAGCCATCTTAATGCTTGCGATAATCGCTGTTGTAGGCAAATTCATATCAAGCTTAGGCGCCATCCCAAGACCCTCAAAATCTATCACACATGCCTCAACATGTCCTCTAGTACCGGATGGTCCTTTCGATCGGCCCATCTGGGTCACGCTGGAAAACAGGCCGAACGCCAACCTCGCTAGCCGTACCGCGGTGCTCTCCCAAAATCTGGAGACAAACCGAAAGTGTCTCATCGACGAGGTGATCACACCTGCATTCCTATATAAAGCCCGACGATCCATCTATATACAATCACAATCCTTCCAAGGATGCCTCCCCGATCTCAATGGTATGAAATGGGCCGACTTAGTCGTACGATCCACTATAAACCCGGATCGATCTATGACCTCTTTGAGTACGCGTGGCAATCCCGCCACAAAATCCATAGCATATGTTCCCTATTTCCGGGAATTCGTAACGGGTATGGTCAGAGCATCCCTAACGGCCTCGTGCGCCTCGCTTTACCAACCGGACAAAGTGATGCGACTTAGCCACAAACTCATAGCGTCTCGCTTCATTCCTTCCACCACCGTAAATGGTCCTTCAACCCTCTATACATCTTGGTACCTCCAGGGTGAATAGCGTAGCTCGAATAGTGGGCTTCCTCCAGAATCTCCCTTCTTATTTCAGGGACATTTGGCACACATATCCTTTCGTCAAATCTTAAAGTACCATCCTCATGGACTCTGTACCGTGTTGGGTCGCCTTGGCCTATGTGTTCCTTGACCTCTTTCAGATCAGGATCTTATCCCTGAGCAACCCGAATCCTTTCCAATAACGAGGGTCGGATATGCAAGCTAGCCAATGAGACATCCATTGTTGGCAAAACAACCTTTAGATCAAGCCTCATCATGTCTTCCAATAGCGGCCTTTGAGTTGTTAACATAGCGGTAACTCCATATCCAGACTTCCTGCTCAGTGCATCGGCCACCACATTCGCCTTGCCCGGGTGATAATGGACACTGAGATCATAGTCCTTAATTAACTCCAACCAACGCCGTTGTCTCATATTCAACTCCTTTTGTGTGAATATATACTTGAGGCTCTTATGATCGGTGTAGATCTAGCAAGGTACACCGTAGAGGAAGTGTCGCCAGATCTTTAGGGCAAACACGATTGCTGCCAACTCAAGATCGCAGCGAGGTAATTCTTCGGCGGGCTTTAATCAAGCCGCGATGCATAAGCAATCACACGCCCATCGCATCGCATCAACACACAACCAAGACCGATCTTACAGCGCCACTATAGACCGTGATACCCACGCATTACTTTGTGGTAATGCTAACATGCGCAGTAAATCAACCTCTGCTTCAACTCCTGGAAACTCTTTTCACGTGACTCGGTCCAAAACGAATTTGGTACCTTTCCGGTCACCTTAGTTAATGGTGCCGCTATAACCGAAACCCTCAACGAATCTCCGTAATAGCCATTAATCCCGTGAAACTCCGTGATCTCGCACTCCATAGTTGGTCTTTTCCAATCAACGACGGGCCTCGATCTTCTTGGGATCCACCGACACTCCAAAATTCCACTTACCACGTGACTCCAAGAAAGCAATCTGTCTAACCAACCAAAACTCGCGACTGGGAGAACTTCGCGATGTAGAGTCAGATGTTCCCTCAAGGTCTCTAGCACTATTCTTAAGTGCTCCTTACAGGCCTCTCGATGGCTTTTGAGTAAACAAGTATATCATCAATGAACACCACCACAAATTGGTCCGTGATAATCGACCGGAATACCCGATTCATCATGTCCATAAAGATCGCCGAGCGCTGGTAAGCCCAAACGGTATTACTAAAACTCATACCGTGATTCTAGTAACCTGAAAGCACTCTTCGGAATATCCAACTCTTTAATCCTCACTGATGATACCCGTGATCTCAAGTCAATCTTAGAGAATACTTGGGCTCCCTCGCACTGATCCAAAAGGTCATCAATTCTTGGTAAAGGATATTTATTCTTTATCATTACCTTGTTTAACTCCCGATAATTAATGCACAACCTTAATGACCCGCCTTTTCTTCTCGACGAAGAGAAATAAATGCGCCTCCTAAGGCATGCATATACTAGGTCCTGGATAAAACCTTTATCCAACAATTCCTCTAGTTGGGTCTTCAATTCCTTAAGCTCCTCGCGCAGCCATCCGATATGGGAGCCTTAGACACGTGGAGTCAAGCTTTCGAACTAACTCAATAGAGAACTCCAGCTCTCTTCCTGGGTAATCCCAGAATCCTTCCTAAACACGCCAGCTACTCCTCACCACGGGTAATGCCTCAGACCACAATCTCCTTATCCTTCTTTACCTCGAAATAGAAGCCAAATAACCTATACATCCACCCCTAAGTAGCTCAACCTCGAGAAATGGAGCATATCTCCGTATTAGGGAACAAGTTCGAGGTAAATTCTTTTCCTGGCATTCTAAACACAACTCTCTTTCCACGGCAGTCTACCACCGCGTAAACTGAAGAGAGCCAATCCATCCCGAGGATCACGTCGTAATCCTTCAGGTCCATTACATGCAAGTTTGCAAGTAATCTCCAACCCTCAATCATTACTAGGCATGCCGGTACAATCTTCCTTACCAACTTGGCAGCTCCTACCGGGGTGTCTACACACAACTCCTGGGGTAGATCTTTAGTAGGCAATGTATGTTTTCGTGCAAATCGTACAGATACAAAAGAGTGTGTGGCTCCAGGATCAAATAAAGTGCAGGCATAGAATGAACTAATTGAAATGGTACCTGCCACTCACATCACCGATGCTTGTGCTTCCTCACCGCCAAATGGTAGACCAGGCCCACGGGTCCTTAGCCTCCTCATTCATTGGGGTTGATTCGGGGTAGAAGGTTCCTCCCAAGTCGCCTTCCTTCTTATCTCCACCTCAGGGTCTTGGTGGCGGTCGAGCAGATTTTCGGTGCTCGCTGGTGATCCCCTCGAAGTTCCTCCCATTACACTCTCGGCCCCTCGCTGTCGCCGTTGCGGACATCGGGCCTTTTGCGCATCCAAAGCCAAACAGATATAACACCCTCCAGCTATCTCGGCACCGGGACCTCTTATGCGGTCCCCGCACTCGTAGCACTTCAAGGTTTGGGTCACGCTAATGATAACCCTTTGCCTCCGGGATGCAGGCCGTGGACTCGGTTGGCTTCCCATGTGGTCGGTACTTGTTATCGTGCCTCCGCTACTGCAGCTCTTTCCCCTGTTTGGCTCTCGCTATTCGTCCCCTTTGTCCTTTTTTCTTTCTCGGGACGACCGCACAGGTGTCCCCTCGCAAGAAGCTTCGGTATACTTGGCTCCCAGCCACGCACCCTCGGTGTAGGTCTTACACATGTGGTCAAGTTACTATCTTTTCAACGATGGTCGCTAATCCAAATTTCAAACTTCATTACTCGCCTCTCTCAGAGGGAACCATGTCGCAAGAAGCCGGTGCCAAGCGTCAAATTCCTCTGTTTCATACCGCTCCACAAACCGAGCCTCCCTGAACTAGTTGGGAAAACTGGCCGCTTGAAATTTGGTGCCGAACCAGTATGTTCCCAGAAAAGTACTTGGCGAAGAACGCAGCTAGCTCGAATTCTCTTCCTACGCCCCAAGGCCTCACCCTTCCTCGGCCTGGATTTCTCCAAAGTACCACCCTCCGCTGGTCCTTGAGCATATATACCTGGTTCTCATTTTCTCCGGGCCCTGGGTCCTGGAAGACCTCAAAGGTCTTCTCCATCTCCCCTAATCCACCTGACTCACTGCCGCATTGGGACTGCAAGGGCACTCCCTCAAAGGTCGGGGAGAGTAGGTCTCTTGATCTCCCCTAGTAACCCTCCGCCGACGTAGTGGGTCAATTATGGAAGTGGTACACGCGTTGTTGTCGGGTCTCTCAATCAGTCCCCTAACATTTCTCGCATTTAGTTCCATCACGCCTGTGCACTGCTCCCCTCGGGTTTTGGTCCTCACTGCAGGCACTGAAAGCATTTGACCGAAAGTGCACCTCCGCCAACTTCCATCTCATCTAAAGCCATGGGGTACCTCCCCATCCTCGTTGTCGGGGTACCTCTTCCACAAAGTGCGCCGAGGCACATCACCAGCGAGGTCGCTTCTCGGCCATCTCTACCCCTACCCCTACCACCTCGACCTCCACGGGTTTGATTCATAGTTCACCGTGATAAGAATTTCAAGGTTACTTTTATCCACAACCGACAAGTAAATTTATAAACTCACTTTTTATTGAATTTAAAAGCAACAACTAGAGACAACATACGCTAAAAGCAAAAGATACCAAAGGATCGTAATATAAGTAGTTCATACAACATAAATGTTTGTAAGACTACGATTATTCTAGTAAATGTAATCTAAAACTTCGGCCAAGGTGATGCTTTCGTCGTGAGACAAAGGTGTGTAGTCAAGACAGGTCGGGTGTCCTCCCACCTCGCGGGTCCCCGCTAGGACTCAGCTGCACTACCGGGACAGAAGGCTAGGTGCTCCCCGACCGCCAAGCAGCCTCACGGCACCCGAGAGGGCGTGGCTTCCTATACTCCGCCATACTACGGTGCCCATATACTCCACATCGCCAAGCACTGTGAGATCCCGAGCACGGTAGGAGATGGACTCGCAGCCTCTCTCAAGCCGAACCCCCACCCACGACGGTAGTCTCGAAGCTCATACACGCCTGGCCGCGTGGAGGGATACTAGGGCTCACTATCTCCTCGCATAAGTGGAACCCTCGCCCCACGCCCACCGGCCTCTCAGAGTAGCAATATGGTCTCGAAGTCCGCTGACCAAGATGGTAATCGCGGGTTCAAGCTCACAACCTTCCTCGCTGGCGCGTTTCACCGCCCTCCCTCATCTCGCTGTAGGACCTCTCGCAGCTCGCATTTAATCACGGGGTGGCAGAGTGTTCTCCCAACGTACTCCACCTCATCATCGATTTAATCCTCACTTCGCATTACGTCCCCACATCATGCGTAAAACCGGTGTCAATCTAACGTAATTCACTTTCTATACTACCCCAGCCCCAAGACTCTCGCCTCGATACCACTTTAATGCATTACGCTCGATCCGGATTCCGGACCTCCAAAGACGTCATCAGACCGTCAGATTCAAGCAGCAGACAAACTCAACTCAAATACAAGGCCTAATAAGGTGATAAGCGGATAACAATCCATAACATAAAATATACTCGCGGTTCAAAAGAACATGTAGTCAACAGGTCCATAGGCCCTATAATAGTCCGTCCTTATATACGGGTCCTACAAGTAGTAATGCTCACGAAGTAAAAAGATAAAGGAGTCTCCTAAACCTCGGATCTCCCCTGTCCCTCTCCTCGTGCTCCACTCCCTCCTAAACTCGGAATCAGAAAAGAGTAAAAGTGAAACACATGAAGCTTCTCAATGGAAAGCCGAAGTAAGTACCCTACTTGGTCACAAAACATAAATAGGAAATATGCCATCCAACGAGGTCACAATACCAACAATATAATGCTAGGAGTCTACCCTAAAACAAATCAAAGATACGACCCACGATACGTAAGCCCTGCCTCTGTAAGAAGATTTCCAAAGAAAACTCAAGGTTCACTCCCGGCCAGTGTGTCCAGCTACTTGCTGTAAGTATGGCCTTTTGGTCGTTCGACCCTCCGGTCGCAGGTCGGTAGAACTACATCTCCTACTTATGACACCTGGCCGCTGTACCATGCCCACTCCAGTGTAAGACCTTCGCAGATTTGCCTCCTCCTGCAAGGCATTGTAAAACGCCAGTGGGTCCTCGCTCTCCTCAACATTTCCTTATCGGAGCTTCCCTAGCTCCACCGAAGTCCGCAAAGAGACCATAGCAAGAAACAGTGGACACCAACATCCTCAGAAAACAACCATACATGCTCAATAGGATTCCAAAATAAATAAATTAATTTAATGTATGTTAACAAGAAGCATAAGATATCAATACATAAACAAGTCCAAGAAAACCCGTAAAACCGGTAGAGAACTAGGCAAGTGTATTTACCTCCTCCGTGAGACTAAAGTCTTCCTAGGATCCCTTGGAATGCCTTACGCCTCCCCGAGAGTATCCGCATACATAAACTCTATTAGAGTCAAGATTTCAAACAAGTTTCTATGTCCCTAGTTTCACATGCATGTCCAACGCTCGTTGGGCTTAGGCCCACTAACGGGTCCTAAAGACTATCTCTCGGGTTACCGTAATTCTTTGTCCCCTGTTTCCATGTCCTTTAGTTGACCTTGAACCCAGCTTGGTCAAACCTAGTCAACTTTAGCCTACTTGTCGAGTCCCAAACCTTATTTAGTCATTTCAGTTGAGTTGGGCTAGTTTCAAGCCCATTACAATGTTTAACTTGATCTTAGCCCCTTTTTACCAAAGAAGGGCATTTTTAGTCATTTGGTGATTTATGACCCTAAAGTTTAAGGTCCTATCTTGTCTAGGGCTTACTTAGTCCCTTTGAATTTATTTAGTAATCTTACTAAATAATTTCTGTAATTAACCAAATAACCAAGTTCGAGTAAGCTAATTAATTAATTAACTTTAGTTAACTCTTTAACTAAACAAGTTAATTTAATTAATTTGTCACACTAGTAAAGTAGCCACTTAATCCTATTAATTAACTTAATTACTTGATTATGTCACCTTACTATAAGTTCCATATAGCCTTTGTAACTATATCAATTTAATTAATTGATTGTAACATTGCTTTAGTTAGAGACAATAATCTTTTAATTGTCACACAAACATAGTCTCTCATTTATTTAATTAATTGTCAACTAGAACAATTATTTGTCACACTATAATAATTTCATGATTATTTAGATAATCGTCACAACACATAGTTATTGTAACTATATTAAAATCAACCAATGAAAATATTAACCTCAATATTTTGTCACACTTCTATAACTAGAAATGAGTTAATCAAGCATTACTAAGTTTAATTTTTCCTTTCTCAATGATTCAGGATTTAATTAACTGGATTAAGTGTCACATTATCTAAGTTTCACAATTAAATAAATAATTGTCACACTACCTAAGTTCCATTTTAATTAATCACATACCATAATTTCAGTTTAATCATCTCGATTAATCCAGTTAATAATTTAAACTATACTATACTATAGTTTACTTTCAATTAATCAATACACTACTAAAGATCATTATTTAATAATTATTTTGTCACATTACCATGCTTCAAAATAATAAATCAACTATGTACCATAGTTTCTAAAATAATGTCACAACCCCTAAGTTTGATGTTTGTAATTAATAACATTATAAGTTATTATTTTTATTACATTTTTTTTTTACTCTATCTCCTTCTACCTCTCTCTCTCTCTCTCTCTCGCGACTGGGCTCCACCGGAGGTAGACCACCGGAAAACCCATCTTCGCCGGCGAGGCTGCCACCGCCTGAAACAAATCAAGTAATGCGGCCGTCTCGGTCCCGCGAAAGTAAGCCGAGTTGAGCACAACTCCTGCCCCCAATTCCCCCTCCCGGAGCCTCGCCACTCAATGTTAATTTTACAACTCCGGCGAGCTCCAAAGCATAGTTTAATGGTATTAAACACTAAATTGAAACTGGGGATAGGTTCCTACCTCGGCTCCGATTCTCCCGGTGGTGTTGGTGGCGTCAGAAGCTCTCCACGGCCGAAATCCTCTTCTCCGATCAGCTCGCCGGAAACCTTCTCCGAGACTTCGATGGTGTGTCGAGACAGTGGGGCTGGGACCTCCTTTATAGGCCTCGAACCCGGGCCGAGGCGACGGGCCATACGGCGCCATCGCTAACGGCCGGGCGGCCCGCTACAAACGGCCGGAGTAGCCGTGATACTGCCAGCTGTAGGGTTTCCGGCGATCGGCGGGCGAGGCTCTGGCCTCGGGATCGTCACTCTGACGATGGAATGCCGAGATCGTTTGATCACGATCAAGGGCCACGATTTAAACATATATTCTTGTATCCGGCATCTGACGAGATCAACTGTCTGGATGGTTTTAAGATCAACAACCAAATTGAATCACATCGCCTCGGATCCAACACTTCCACAGATAATCGGCCAGAATTTAAAAATTCCTATCGGCCAAGATTTAATCCCCTGCATCGTATCTAACAACATCCAAGATGAACGATTAGAGATCGCCCGCATCTTTAGGGTTATTCTTACTTAACCCTTTCCTTCTTTTGCTTCTCAGATTCCCATCTACGCATCGATAGATTCATCTCTCGGGTCAGCCACGCGGGCTTCCTCGTGAGCCCCTCATAATGCTCCTCGGAGATAAGGGGACGGGCCGGGATGGATTTATCTCGTACCTGCTCACTCTTTTATAAAGAGATTTTTCTCTTGGCAAATTATCCAGAGACCCCTGGATAATTTTTAGGTCACACTAAGGTCCTAGATCGTGAGAGAGGGAACAATTCTCGTTTAGTCCCTCAAACTTCCAAAATTACAATTTAGTCCTTATCGTCACCATAAACCCTAACTAGGGTTTCAAATCCCTTTTTAACTTACTTTCCCTCACTATCATTTTCTCATTTAAACTCTAGGGAAATTATTTAATTACAAAATAATTTCAAGAAAAATTCCATACCTTTATTTCTTAAAATTTCTCGGATTTTACATATATACTTAAGCATGATTAAATTAAGTTAAATCATTGCTTAAGTTTTGAAGATTCGGTTTAGTGAAAAGGAATACCAATTATTGCAAATAGAATAACATAATGCTTTATTATTATCCAGATCCGGATTTCCGATGCCGGCCGGTCAAAGTTTAGATTTACTTCGGATCTAGTTGTTTAATTAAATTCCCCCGTGACACTATAATAAGAAGAGATGAAATGATGATGATGATATATATATATATATATATATATATATATATATGGAGGAAGGGACTTAGGGTTTTAAATTGAAATCAATTCATTCTCACGATCCCTATCTCCATCTCCTTCATCTCATCTCCCTATCCACCGAGCCTCTACTCGCACCTTTTCCCCCTCCCACCGGGCGAACCTCTCCCCGGCGATGATGACCGGCCGACGAGCACCACCGACCGTGTCCCTTCTTCCCAGATCGCTCTTCTCCTCACTGCCGAACGGCCAAGGTATGCTCCCTTCCCGCGACGCGTGACCAACGCATCCGATCGCCTCCTCCTCGCCTTCAGGCGCAGTAATCGCCAACCTCTTTTCCGGGCGAAGAGCGGGCCGCCTTCTCTCATTCTCCGGCGAGGCCGCACTCTCACGGCCCGCCTCTCTCTCCACCTCCTTGCCTACCCGCAAGCACCGACGAGCGGCGACACTTGTTCTCTCCTTACGCCGGCATTCCCCTTCTTCACGTACTGTAACACCGCGATCCAAGCGGATAGTTAGTACCTTAGGAATCAAGGTATAGATTGATTGAGAGTTAAATTGATGGGGGTTTTGGAAGGATTGAATGGATAATACTTAATTTTTAAATTTCTCCATGAAGTTAGACGATCAAAATAGAATGATCGGCTAATCTATGAAATGAGTATGAGATTATGATAAATGAATGTATGGAGACTAAGTCATGTTAATTAGTAGTCTATGTCCATATTTGTATATTCTCGGGATCCTAAAAATAGAGGAGTGTTGCTAAAATTTTGTCGGTTATACATAATTAATTTTTTATACTATGTATAACAATTAATTGTTTTAAAATAACATGTTAGAATCCTCCAAGTATGCATAGGATGAAGATGTTTGCATTCCCTAATTGTGAGGAAAACATGGAAATTAAGTTATATGATTTTGTATTTGTTATGTGCTTTAAAGACATGAAATACATGTTAAGTTAAATCATGCCTTAGTTAACTCAATGGCTATACACTCAATGGCTATACTTTACTCTACCGAGTTTAAGTTAGAGTATAAGGTTATGAATACGACCACGTATTCATTAAGGATCCCTATTTCTATATCTAGGAAAAGTGGGAAAGCGAGCACTTAGGACACCAGCAAAGCAGCAAGCCAGTCCTAAGTTTCCATTAGACTCAAGTGATGGAACGCAACTGTATATTTCCGTATTTTTAACGTATTTTTTCCATAGTGTCTGATTTTAACTTGAAGAGTATGAGATAGTGATTTTCATGAATTTCCTAAGTTTTAGCAATCTTATTCATGCTTATTGATAAATCATCAGTCGTAGATAGATTTTGAAAATTATGTGAAGATTAAATAAATGATAATGAAATAGAAAAAAATATCAGTGGACTACACCGTGCTAAGATACTTGCCTAAATCAATGGTGGCTTTGTGATAGAGCCAGAGAGTACGGTACTAAGTTGGGATGGGATGATTTTCCTCAAACTCAATACCTCGAAAGCTAACTATCGCTTTTTAAAACTTTCCATTTTAAATAAATGAAAACCTCCATTCCACACCCGTGAGTATGCCCAGCGCATGTATATATTATCTACTCTCGTAGCAACGAAAGATTAGTTGAAGCGTAGAGGTAAATCGAGAGTTAGATTAGTCCTCATTTCGATTTCACTTTGATTCCTGTGGTCAGGTGGTAAGTAAGGGTAGTATAATTCCGGGTATTAATGATAGTACATGATGATGTCGTAATTTTTACCTTCTGGATAACGAGTTGAGACCGGCCGTGGAGGATATTGGTATTGATTATGTTCACTAAGAGAATTTATAGCATTCATTCATGGTACCAACAAATAAATTGTTGAGATCGACAACCTAAGAGAATTTACTCGAGTTTTCGGTTCTTATCTGCATCATCTATAAAGATTGAAGATAATGCATTGACCAACATGTTATTTTAAATGCATTGTACCTTCAGACTTTTGTATCTTTGTATACTCTATGAATTTATTTTAGAATTATTATTATGTATTATACACCGGTACAATTATGCCTGAAAGTATTGTTTCCTTACTGAGCTCGAGTAGTTTATCTTCCTTATGTGTTTTCCTCGCAGGTAGTAGATAGGGACCCTCACTACATTTAGTGTAGTGGAGTGAGGTCCTGTCTACCCATTAGTCGGCTCTGACCGTTCTGTATTGTATTTGGATTTGTACTTGATTTTAGGGGAGTGATGAACTCCTATAATAGAGACTTATGTTTATGTATCAAAATATTTTTTTCGATTAATGTACTATGACATTATAATTATCTATGTTACTAGATTTCATATGTGTTTAATTTATCAGGCTATCCAGCCTTAGGCTTAGGGTTCACCTTAGAAAGTTATAATGTCATAGTAAATTATAATTTCATAGTACATCAACCGAATAAAATCTCGTTGCTATAGAGCAGATAATATATATATGCACTAGGCATTCTACGGGTGTGGAAAGGGGTTTTGATTTATTAAAAATGGAAAGTTTTAAAAACCGATAGTTAGCTCAAAAATTCAAAGTTTCAGAAAATCACCCCATCCCAACCTAATATTGTACTCTCTGGCTCTATCACAAAGCCACTACTGATTCAGGTAAGTGTCTTCGCATGGTGTAGTCCACTGATACTTCTATCTATTTCATTATCATTTATTTAATCTTCGCATAATTTTCAAAATCTATCTCCAACTGATGATTTATCAATAAGCATGAATAAGATTGCTAAAACTTAGGAAATTCATGAAAATCAATGAATACGTGGTCGTATCCATAACCTTGTACTCTAACTTAAACTCGGTAGAGTAAATTATAGGCATTGAGTTAACTAAGGCATGATTTAACTTAACATGTATTTCATGTCTTTAAAGCACATAATAAATACAAAATCATATAACTTAATTTCCATGTTTTCCTCACAATTAGGGAATGTAAACATCTTCATCCTATGCATACTTGGAGGATTCTAACATGCTATTTTAAAACAATATTGCTATACATAGCATGGAAAATTAATTATGTATAACCGACAAAATTTCGGCAACACCTCCTTTATTTCTTGGATCCCGAGAATATACAAACATGCACATAGACTATTAATTAACATGACTTAGTCTTTATACATTCATTTTTCATAATCTCATACTTATTTCATAGATTAGTTAATTATTCTACTTTTTATCAGCTTCTAACTTCATGGAGAAATTCAGAAATTAAGTATTATCCATTCAATCCTTCCAAAACCCCAATCAATTTAACTCTCAATCCCTCTGTACCTTGATTCCCAAGGTACTAGCCGCTCATTTGGTTGTGCAGTGTTCCGGCCGCCAGAGAAAGGGGTTCTTGGCGTGAGGGAGAGCAGGTGTTGCCGCCGCCGCCGCTGCATGCAACATACAAGGAGGTGGAGGCGGATAAATGTGGGCTCGACCTTGTTAACCGCCATGGAACTCGCCGAGAAGCGTAGAGCTGGCACACGCCGCCGCCGCCTAAAAGCAGGGGCCGGCTGCCGTGACCGCTGCGATAAGGACGGAGGAGGGACGCCGGATCTACGCCAATCGCGCAAGGGAGGGGAATGCACGCAGCCAGCCTCAGCCGGCAAGAAAGTGGCATGTCAGGTCAGGCTTGTCTGTGAGTCGTCGTCGCCGAGGAGAGGCTCGACCGATGGGCGGGAGAGAAGGTGCTGGTAGAGGCTCAATAGATTAGGAGGTGATATGAAGGAGATAGAGATGGGGATCGGGAGAATGAATTGATTTCAATTGAAAACCCTAAGTCCCTTCCTCCGTATATATATATATATATATATATATATATATATATATAAATCATATATAAATCATCATCATTTCATCTCCTCTTACTATAGTGTCACGGGAGAATTTAATTCAACGAATGCATCCAGAATCTCAGTCTTTTATTGACCCAACCCAGATCGGGGAAATCCGGATTTGGATAATAATAAAGCATTATTTTATTCTATTTGCGGTAATTGGTATTCCTTTTCCCTAAACCGAATCATTAAAACATAAGCAATGATTTAACTTAATTTAATTCTGCTTAAGTATATATGATGAGAGAAGCTCCATTTGGGCCCGGTCCACATCCATGGCCTTATCTTCTCCGATATTGGCCTTTTAATTCCTTGATTTACACCAAAGGTCATCAATTAATCCCTCTAGTAATTTATGGTTATGAAAGACAAAAGTGGCCCGGCTCATTAAGGGCCTTCTATAGCTCAATTTATATTGATCAAATTCAAGTCCAACTCATACTTAGTTGGGATATCCTCTTAAATCTATAACTCAATTTTAATTAGTTAAAATTTTTCATTAGTAACTAATAATTGAGAATAAAATATTCTTTAATTAAATAATGTTTATTCAGAAATTCCGGGGCGTTACATTTTTTCTTAATTTCTTTTGCATTTCAAAGCAAAAGTAGTAGTACAATAGCATAGGTTTAAGTATAAATTTTAGTTAAGTTAGAAGGTTACTTATTTCAAAAGCTCCAAAACACAATTTAATCACCACCTAATCCTCCACAAAAAAATTTAGAAATAACAAAATAAACTTAATAAATTAGAATACATAAATACTACATTCACCTAAGCACATTCCTAAACTTTCATAAGTCATTTTGATGAATAACAACACCACCACTCTATGCTTAATGTAGCTGAAACACCCAACATTCAAATCAACATGCTTTTATATCAAAAGAGAGAACAAAGAAGTTATATTTGTACAGTAACACTAAATACCTAAGTCATACTGCACCTACATGTCAAATTTAAGAGATTTGACAATTAGGCCCAAAAAATTAGTTAGAAAGGTCTAAAAAGATAACTCAAAGGGCTTTAGGTTGATTTTTCAACATAATGAATCAAAACCAAGCTAATAACATTCAACTCTTTTACAAGGAGCCTAATAATTTCACAAAATAATCTACCAAAAACATGCACTTATTTAACGGATTATAAAATAACTACACATTCCAAGGCCTAACTCTAAGAATATGTTTAACTATGTTGACGTCAAAATCGGTATCCTCCTCGGATTGGGTCCTGATCTTTCATCAACGGTTAAATTTGTATAATTTTGAGAGACTAGATCACATAAGAATGAGAAAACATCCAAGCATAAAATAAAGAACACCCGATATACGTGGAAAACCCCATAAATCCGGGGAAAAACCACGGTGCCCCACCGAGAGAGCAAATTCACTAAGTAACGGTTGATTACAAGAATCTCCCTCTCAAGGAGTACGACCTGTACAACTATCAATAATCTCCAAGCAATAAAGATGAACGTTGAGGAGAAATGGGGCTTTGATCATCTTGATAGTGGTGGAGAGAGATGCTCGTCGGTTGGAACCCGTCGGAGAGGATGCATAAGGCTTTGGACTCGTCGGAGAAGGCATGAAAGCTTGCTGGGGAGAGAGTCCATCATCTTGGTGGTGGCGGGCCGGAGATAGGTTGGTGGACTTGGTGATAGCTTTATGAGGAGATGCCCCTGTTCATGGAGAAGAGAAGTCCTTTTGAAGAAGACATCCCCCTTTAACCGTCCCCCTTTTCTCTTCTAGGTCCCGCACCATCACCTCAAAATGAGCCTTCAAATCCTGCATGTGATTACTTTCCAAAACTTCTCATAATCCGCATATCATCATCCTAGCAAGACATGTGTTAGCATCCTGGTGGTCGAGGATTTTATCCATATCAAACTGCATAACAGTTAAATGAATTTGCAATCATGTTCACATAAAAAGCTAAATAAAGCCACTGAGGTTCACCCCTTTAATTACAGTTATGAATGTATATAGAGGGGGAATGCTTTACTTCAGGCTAGGTGATTCATTCTATTCATTCAGGCTCTTGATAGTCTTTAACATCTATAAAAGGTGAAACAAATCTGCCAGTCGGGTCATATTGTTGCTACATGTCATTTGCAAAGCAGATGTGTGTAAATAGTGAGGGTGTGCTGTCAAATAAATAAAAACCACTATCCTCCCGGTTAAATTTTCACAACTATGACATACAGGTGCAAATTTGAATGACCCAGTTAATTAGATCTCCAGATGAATGTTGGCTGGCCAAGAGAGATAGGGAGGAGTGATAAGAAACGTTGCATATTTAACAAATATATTGTGATAATTTTGAATGTGTTTTATCTACTTATTTTTCTTGATTAAGCCATTTAACAAAATGTTCCATTTAACTTTTAAGCATAATGGTTATTGGATTCATATAATGCCACTGTGCTAACAAAAGGTTTTTCTCCTCCAGCTTCAATCTCTTGTCAAACAGGCTTTGGAAACAAATGGATTTGTTGTAGCATTTGCCAATGAGGAGTTCATCTTTTTCTTGGTATTTTTTTTTTCCCACTTTATGACTACTATTCTCTTCAGGCCGCCCAATTTTTCTTCATCTTCATATATGCATTTCTTCTATAAATTTCAGGCTTCTGCGATTTTTGTTTTCCCATTTTTCGGTGCTTTGACTCTCTGTTGGTCAGTTTTAAGTCAACCAGAATGAAGACTACTTGTTTGGCAGCTGACGAATTATGAGGTAGCGGCTTGGTTATGCCCATTCATAACTTTCTGCATAGAAATCAAAATATTACATGTCTAGCCGCCTAGTGTATATATTACTCTTGAATGTCCTTTTGTTTCCAGAAAACTGAATGTTGCTCTTTTAATTTTTTGCATGGTTAATGAATGAATGAAGCTCTATCTAAATAACATTAAAACTCTTGGTTAAGAGATCAGAGTCATGGTTTAGGAATTGTTGGTAATTGGGAGATTTAAAGGTGAGTCATCATGATTTGGAGATGCAGGGAAAGGAACTAATCTTACTTGGCCTGACTATTTCGAGCGTATCTAGACATGTATGATTGATTTGGTTGGCGGGAAGGGTTGATAATTCAAGCCTGAACCACGTTTCTACCCTGAACTGAACTAAAGCTAATATTGAATTAATTTTCTGCCCTGGTGCTTATGTAATCCCGCATATTCTTTGATGATGGTGCTAATAACCCAATTTGGGAATATTGGTGTAATTCATAGGGTATACCCTATTACTAATGTTGTATTTTATTTTGGTTATAATGAACAAGTTTTCACTGGTAATGGATATTTTATTTATTTATTTATTTCCAAAGTTCCTTTCTGATAGTAATGAAAGTTTTGTAGGCTCCCAAAAATTTTATAAAATTTGTAAAATCTCTTGATAAAGTTTGATTTGGTTAGGGACATCTTTCAAATTTTATTTGTATTTAAAAAACAGAAAAAATAGTTGTAGCTACATTTAATGTTTATGATAACATTGGGTTATTTATTTATTTATTTATTTATTTATTTATATTCCTTTTGAAATTCCATTTAATTAAATTAATTAAATTATTAATTCACATTTAAAAAATAAGATAAATTATGAGAATATTAACGCTAAATGATTAATTGGTTGAAGGATGATTATATCTTTATTTGGGCCCTCGTGATCATCCACATGTGCTTTAAGTTTTTCTCCTTTATAACATTTGCTCCCCAACTCTTTTACGACATGTCTTTAACTCGGCTCGGCCTCGAGAGTTCGGATATTAATGGTGATGACAAGGTTGAGAGCTTTCAATCTTCTCGACTTCGAGTCATTCATGAACAAAGCCCGTCCGCAGTGTATGAATCAATCTTGATGAAAGAGTCACGATTTTTAGGAACATGAAAGTCGTGACTTCATAAGTGTTCTTGCCTGAAAGGTAATAATGGTGTCACGCCTCGACCCATATCCCGGGCCTCAAGCACGTGATAGATCGGTATACTGCAGGGGACGGACCCACCCACTCCGATACAAGGCTTAGATAATCATCAACATATAACAAAAAAAGCAATGGAAAAATCAAGTTAAACATAATAAAAATAATCAGAGTCTACAATGGAAAATAAAACATAAGGGTACGTGATACCCTACAAAATGTCAAGGCCTACAAGGGTCTTACAAAACATGCTCTCACTCATTACAAAGCAAGAGGTTCGCAAACCTCTCAAGAATGGTCTCCTAACCCTCGTGACAAAGCCTCGAGGTCCGACTGCTACTCCTCGTGATCACGAAAAGAATGAGAACAAATGGATGAGCTTTCGAAAGGAAAGCTCAGTAAGAACCCCACAGGGAATACAATGAAGTCATGTCTAAAACCAAAAAAATAATACCTAATGGAAAACAACCAACCGAAAGCAAATATGACTAAATCAAACAAAACAGGGTCCACACCCTACATCATCCAACAACTAGGAGTCTCAAACCTACCCCAAAGATTCTATCAATGGTAGGGACTCCTAACATTAGCTACAACCTTAAGCTCTAAAAGAGTGATCCAAAGAAGACTCTCAAACATCCCCTAACAACAGAATATCAAATTTCGACCTGAATCGACCATCCGGTCGGAAGTCGGTAGCGCCATCTCTCATAAGTGTCGACATGGTCAGCGTATCGTCCTATTGATAAGTTTGACGGCCATAGTATCCTCCCCCTGGTATGGAACTATCAGAACGCTAAGGTGTCCTTAGCCATGAACGCTCCACAAGAGCCTCGCTCCACTGTACCAGGTGGAAGAATTCACAAGAACAGCTAACATATACCTATCCGGCCAGCGCACAAGCTCTCGTGTTTCCACTGCCACGTGCCTGTCAACAGATAGGCATACTCAACAAGTACAAGCATACATAAATGAATGCCAACATATCAACATGCATACACAATCATGGAAATAGAAATCCAATGAAGCATGAAAGCAAATATGTGTGTATGCAAACAAAGCAAGAACATGCCAAAGCATGGTAACTACAAATCCAATAAACACTCAATCAAAGAGTGGGAACTAGGCAAGAGTACTTACTTGTATATCAAAGGCGACCAAAACTAGTCGAGACTCCCTCCTGACGTGTCTCTACCCTCCATGTCGGTATCTGGTAATAAAGTCTATATCAGTATGTGTATGCTATCATAACCACATTTTTTTCAACCTAGTAAGGTTTATTTACATTGTCCACTATTAAGTTCCAACTTAATTGTTATGTTCTGAACCAAACCCAAGCCCATGAAAACCTTGGGCCATTTACAAGTCTGACCCACTCCACCTACTCTAGAAGACCCATGTAGCCTCTTAATTATCTTAGTCATTATTATCACCCTCTTTTATTTTCCAGAGCCTTTATTGGGCTCAATCACTCAAGGTCCAATGTGCTCCTTAAGAACCAGGCCCATTTCTAATTTGGTTGCAACCTCACTCATTCGATCCTCATTAACATATAGTTGATTAAGGTCCCCTAATCAAGTCACGTTAATCATGAAACTTATGAAAAAGGAAAATACGACTCTTATTATCAAGCATCCATGTATATATCCCATACTCTCTCTCTCTCCATCCAAGTTCTAACTGTTAACCAGATCTTCTAATATTGCCATCATCTCTTGGCCACTCTCACATACAAAATGAACCACACCTGACTGTCCTTGATGGCTTACAAGCTTCCCATTAATAGTGTGTTCATTCATGCATTTCAAGCCATATAAAGTCCATTTTCATTGAACCATTACAAGCTCTACCCATGCTTATTTAGTTCCTGACTAATAACTCTACACATAGTGCTATACATGGGTTCATGTATACACTTCGGATTCATCATACTCCATTCCTACCAATCCAAGCACCTAACAATCCCTTTAACCTTGTTAAAAACTATACAAGCATGCAATCTTAATAAACACAGGCCTTGGTTAACATCCATCCCAACCTATAATTCAAGCATGTATGTTCAAGAGAAGGTCTAGATAATGGATTCTCTTCCCTCTCATTCTATCCTCCCAACCTTTCTACATTACAACAGAAACAAAGAAGAATAGATACATGCATATCCCTGAACCACTCTAGCATGTCTGTATATTGAACCCAATCACAACTACAACAAGTAGATCAAGGACCCACCTCTCTATACCCCTAACACACTCACAGGTGATACTCATCTTTGTGTGAAGGTCTAGAAGTGTTCATGGTGCTCTTTTATTCATACTAGCAATAACAGACAATAACAATGTACTCCACACATGCGCGATAACCCACCTTGAACACAAGCATAGCTTTATTAACCACATCTTTGCACATGTGAAAGTAGTGAGATGAAAGCAATAGCGGTGTAAAAGTATAAAGCTCACTCACACCTAACGCAACGCTCCCGGAGGAGAGTCCCAGTGACGCTGCTGCTTCACTGCCCTCCCATCTCTCCTCTCTTCCTCTCAACGAGGATGGTGGCGCTTAGGGTTTGGAGGCGATGTGAGTTCTTATAGGCCGTGGTTTGGGAAGTGGATGGGATGAGATCTTGTTGATAGAGGAATCGCGGGATCTCCGTGAAATAGGGCCGCATGTGTGATCGATCATCGTGAGAGGTCGGCAACGTAACGGCGCAAGCAACGCTGAAGGAGTTCACGTGTTTTTTTTATTTTTTATTTTTATCTTTAGTTGCCATGTGTTGAAGCGCCCACCACCACATTGCTTTTAATTATTATTTGTATTGAATCTTGGCCGTCCAATCTAAATAAAAGGGATTATATACATGGCTTCACATGGTTTTTTAGTAAAGAGCCTTCCAAATTCTCGTATTTTGCATGCAAGTCCTCTCTCACAGAGAGGTCGACTTTTCCATTAAACCCAACTTTTCCCTAAAATTACAAATAGGTCCTTGATGACCCCATTAACCCTAATTAAGAGATTAACCACTTTAATCCCCCATTTCCCATAAAATCCAATTAAATCCAAGTTTGGGGAATTTCATTAAGTAACCAAATAATTTAGAGAACAATTAGGAAAAATAATTACATAAAATTCTTGGATTTTAGAGATGGGATCTGGCGAAGGCGACATGGGTGTGATTCTTGATGGATTAACACCAAAGCGTCCACGAAAAAGTGGTCCACGTGTCCTTGATCTATAACCACATTCATTCGAGGGTTTCTTAAGCCGTTAGATTTCAACTACCCACTTATAGGAAGTATATATACCCATACATAAAGCTACAGAGAATTAGGGTTTTCCTCTCAGTCGTCTTCTTCTCTACAATCACTGTTCGAGAGAAACCTTTTTCTCTTCTTCAAGGAATTCGCCTTCTTCTTCTACCTGTGTAATGTAGATAGCACCATCAGCTTTGTAAGGAGGAAAGTTCAGTGGGTAGTGTTTGTCGTAAGAGGTCCCTTAGTTTTGTTGATATCATTCAAAGTAGTGAGGCTTTTTCCATCCTTCCCCTTTTGCTATCTTTGTGCATCTATATGAAGTTTTAAGTGTTGAGATAGGTAGCTATTAGTGAAATTCATTGCAAATCTTTATTCATGACTAGCATACGTCGATGAAGGCCCTAAGGAAAAACGTTGACAAATTCTATTTCTAGGGCACCATCTTAGCACATAATTTTGTCAAAGTCTCTTATGAAACACCATGGGTACTTAGAGAATATCTTCGTGATACTCATAATCTTTAGAGACAATAGATAACCCATTGCCATGTGCTTTTGACTTTAATAGCTAAGCATCATTTTCAATGGTTCCAAGAGACTTCATGGTACTATTTCAAATTTCTAATCCCTCACAATATGACCTAGTGGACAAGAAAAAGAGAGAATAAAATAGTCTATACATAGTAGTTGTAAAACAATAAAGTCAGTGTTCCGCTAGTTGTTTTGATAATGTAGTTTGGGGTTCCGGCTAGTGATAAGAGTGTTCCTCAATTCGAAAAATCACCACTTAGCACGAAAACAACCATGTGGAGCCGTAACCACCTTAGTGGCTAAGTACTCCGGTGCCTAATCAGCATAAGCACCCTGTAAAGAGGAGGAATTAGACTCTACAAGGGTCTTTATTATGGGAAAGTCGGATCCATTATGGATGCCCTACCCGAATAAATAAATAAATAAATAAGAGAAAAACTAAACGAACTTAGTGTCCCTCAAGCTTGTCTACTATTTATCCAATAGAGGGGTAGTCTCCTTGATCTTAGGGCCTTAAGGATTTTCTAGAGTCCATTGAGGACATGCTTGTCTTGCAAAGATTTTGGAACATGGCATGTGGAGTGAACAAGCTTTGTCTAGTATTACATTAGACAAATATCACGAGATATATGTAAGCCACGGGCGTGGAAATGGGAGAACAAACACTAGGATGGTGAACTTGGAAAAGAGTTGAGTCATGAGTTTTATGGCCAGAGGATGAACACTTATCTTTTCTTTTGTTAATTTCTTTTCTTTTCTTGCGGACAAGAAAACCTTTAAGTGTGGAGATATATGATGAGTGTTCATTTAAGCATAATTCTATACTATATTCTTGTATGATTTTCATGCAATTATGAGGTGTTTTGGCCCACCGATAATTAAAATGTGTTTATTTTGATAAACATGGCAAGATATCGAGACCCCATGAGAAAGGAAGCTTTTCAAGGGAAATTGAGGCTAAAATGAAGCATTCATGGAGAAAGAAACTAGGCATACGGGCTTCTATACGACCTGTATGGACCTGGAGAATCGAGGCTCATACAGTCAATCTCGTTTGGGGCCTTATAACACCCCGTATAACTCATATGGGCCCCCATACGGTATGTCATACGGCCATATGAATACACTTGTGAGCCCGTATGGCGTAAGTTTTCTACGGATCTGGGGGCCTAAGCAAGGGCAAAAATGTAGTGACGCTCTAAAACCCTAAGAAGGGAGCATATAATGCTGGATTTGGGGGTTTTTAGAGAGGAGGCTAGCTTAGGAGAGAGCTTTGGGGGAGAAAGGAAAGCTTGATTAGGGTTTGAAGATCTTCATCATCAGCCCTAGAAAGAGGGAAAAAAGGGGGCAAGAGCTTGAAAGGGAGTCAAGGAATCCACAAACGGTGTATGTAATGTCCTTGTTTGCCATGAACTTCTTGATTTCTTGCATCTTTGTGTTTGATTGTTGCTCTCCTTTCATGGAGAGCTAATTTTGTAGATACTTGGGTGTTGATGACCCCTTGGATATGTTTTAATTGATGTTTATGCATGCAAGTGTATGTGGTCACAAGTAATAAATTTCGGTAAGTATCGGGTCGAATTCCTCAAAGAAGGATTACTAGGTCTAGATGAATGTACTAATTCGCTTGGTTAGTTAGTCGATCAATTAAGTGGAAAGTTACTAAACTAAACTACTCTTAGAAAATAATAAAAGATAACTAATCCATGCAGGACTTCTCTCCGTGACATTATAATTCCAGGGTTGTATGACTCTATTGATTTGTATAGATTTTCTCTCCTACGTTTCACAATGATATTATTGCTACGGATAAGGGTTAATCGGTCATAGGCCTAAGTACTTGTGTGTACTCCGAGCGCAGCCTACAGATTTCCTATGTGTAAGGAACATGCATGAGTTCATCCCTATATGTCTATTATGGTAGAAAGATGGATTAAAGGACCTAGACTCTATCAGCACACCATTGCATATGTCTATGCTAAAGGGGTCTATGGATTGTCACTCCATACCTCCACTCTACGATACTAACAAGACTCTCGTATTCATTTGTCTATGCATAGGGAGCCAATGTTTACGCCATCCTGCTTCAAGATACGATTAAAGATAGTATTAGTGATAGGCATGTCTATAAACCACTCAATCAATACAAAACATAGGATAATTAAAATTTCAAGTCAAAGAGTTCATACAACCCTAGAAATAAAGGTTTAATAGCACATCACAAACAAAGGATACAAAGTATTGAAAGATTTATAACAAACATCCACGATTTGGGTACAAAGAGAACATAAATCAACGTTAAAACAACAAGAGATAGTTTCCCCCCTTGTCTTGAGGTTCTCCCCGCTAAATTTGGCTTTGAATTCTTCCGGATTGCCTCCTTGGATCTCTAGTCGCCGCTCCTAAACGATAGATACCCAAAACCTAAAAATCATGTCACTTTTATATCCCGATGAAGGCTTATCGCGATGTCAGGATCGTGCATCACGATACTGATGAAAATATGGATCTTGGGCTTCTATCTGATGTTAAAATTGTGATACTCTCAGATGTTGTTGAAAATCCAGAGAAGGCTTCAAATCTAGACATTGTGATGCTATTTGAGGACATCACGATATCTTCATCAAATGTCTGATTGGATAACCATCTGAACTCGAATTAAGATGAAATTTTAACTGAGTGTTTCAGACTTGTTTGTCTTCATTCTGAATAGTGAAGATTGGATTCAGAGTCTTGTAGCTCTTCCTGTAAGTTCTTGATCTCAGCTGCTCTTTCAGGATGCTCTCAACACTCTCTCTCATTTTTGCTCCTTTGTCATAGAACACCTTTATCTTTTGCCAAATGATCATCTCTATCGTGCTCCAATGGCCTCACCATCTATCAAAATTAAAAACACTTGCATTAGTGTAGAAGATGATCCATTTGATATTGAATTTCACTAAAACAAGTGTGCTTGTTAGTTGAGGTAGAATTTATACAAAAGAGCCCAAATTGGCTCTTAAATACATTATTTAAGGTCCATATTTATTCTCAAACCATCATATTAAGCCCTATAATTAGCTTTCTTTTCAAAGCTAACACACCCTTAAACTCAAACTATTGCTTGTCCTTAAGCATTGAGACAAAAAGCATACATCAATAGCTCTAGCATATATAGTTTTGGGTTGGATCTCCTTTGCTAATGAAAATAGATGCAACATGACACAATAAGTAAGGCGCTCAAAATTCCGAACAAAGTACAAATCATAATTAGATATTCAACCTAATGCATTACGATCCTTTCTTATTTTGCTCTCTTTAGCCAAGTTGCATTAGATATTCAACCTAATGCATTAGAATTCTACAAGTGTAATGCCTTTAGCCAAGTTGTATGTCATATTGATACATACATGTTAAGGGAGAATAGAACTAGAGGTACAAATCTACAAAGTCCGATCTTTTGATACTCTTTACTAGTAGAATACCTTACTCCTAGGGCAAGCAATTACGATCCTTTCTTATTTTGCTCTCTTTATTCAACTATACGCGCATTTATTAGACTATATATGTACAACTATTTCTTTTTGTTTTTAAGACTAGACAATCACCTTGATTAGAGCTCACCTATACCCCCAGTTTCTATGTACTCCCGTATGTGTCAAGTCCTACTCAACTACAAAGAGGTTTATACTGTACTTCTATTCTCCAATGCATATATGTTCTCTATACAACATACAAGCTAGATTAAAGGCATTCATGAAGGTCTAAAACAAATATATATAAAGATGTGATCAGCCTAAAGTTTGAAAAGTTCAGCCCTCCTGAATTACTGGTGTCATATGCACTATAAGGTAGGAGATCAACCACTTAATTTCTATGCTTGAGGTGTGTATTACATACTTAATTATACAAGAAAAATTTTCAATGTGCACAGAAAAGTTTAAAAACTGACTGAACTAGTAATGTATATCTCAAGAAGAAACAAGTTTCAGTATGAAACCGCCACCCTGCTAACTAAGATAAGTCATTATCCCCAATGACATAAGAAATACATGATAAAGGTACAAGAACATAAAAGGGAAGATAAGTCAGAATAACACTCCCGTCAGAATAACACTCCCCTATGACCCCATGTCCTCGTCATTCTTAACCTTCTCCTTATACTCCATTGCTAGCTCTACACTGGTAGGGGGTGCAGGTGGGTACACGGTTGTGGAGGATATGAGACAGTTTCCCACATCAAAGGACTATAAGGATCTAGCTCTCTTCGTGGTGGGCTTCCGAAATATGGTGTCCTACAAGGAAGAGAAGAGACGAGCTTGGAAGAAATTAATAGTCAAGCACACCAATCATTTTAGCATGGTGCAAAGGTTGGTACATGTATCGGCAAACAAATAGACTCAGTCAATTAAGACGAAGAAATTTATCCATGGAAGCTAGCCTTGTATTTTCTAAGTCTAGAAAAAGTTAAATTTTTTTGCATAGTCTCCTCTTATAAAATGAAGGTTCAAAATCTGTACAATGATTCCAAAGTACCCAACTTCACTCACAATTAAACACACATTCAATAATTAACTCCATGAAACATCCACGCCCTCATTATGGCTCATTCATAGATTTTATCCGTGAAAACTAAAAATAGTTGGGTATGAATGCTTACTATCAAAGTGTGCATGAATGGGAATGCTAAAAATAACAATATTTGTGGGCCTCGGGAAGGGTGGAGACTTGCCAAACCGAGTTTTTAGAACACTTTACCAAGTTTTGCTGAATTAAAATTTACGCATTAACCAAACCTTTGATTGGATATGGAGTTTTGGTGCCTTCCTTTGAGGGGCCACCCCCAAACTCAAGCTCTTCCCTACAAAACAAGTGGGGATTATTCCAAACAAGAGAAAAAGCAAAGGACTAGAACCTACAAAACTAACAAGAATAAAACAAACTACTACAAGTAATAAACCTTAATTCTTTTTAATCTTGTGTTGCCTCTCAAGAAGCGCGAGATTTAAGGTCTCTAGCTTGACCCCTTGATGTTATTATGGATCCTTGATGAAAAAAACTACCACATCGTTCTCAAGACCTTCCCCTTTATATAATCTTTGCTTCTTCTTTGAGGTCTTGATTAGTTCGACAAATGGCTCAATACCTGGCGGAGAGAACTGCACATTGAACATGGAAGATCTTGAACTTTTTATTTTTGTTATCCCCCACAATTGCTCCAACAAAACCATATAATGCCTTCGTTCGGTTTGTCTTGTTGTAGCTGAATTGTTATGCTATCTATCAATTTCCTTAATAAGGAAATGTTCTTCCAAGGGTTTTTGAGAAAGAAGGTGGAGGGTGATAGATATCATACGATTTCCCTTCAGTGATCTCCCCACTTTACATTTTGTCATCAAAATCTTGAGCTATGGCTTTATTGTCTTCCTTATGTTGCCTCATTAGCACTTCAAGTTAAGATTCTTCCTCCTCTTTTGCTTTAATTTCCTTTAGCCATTGGCTCATAGCTTTCGCTTTTGTTGTGAATGCCTCAAGCCTCTCACCTAAAGATGGTCCATTGTTGGCTTGTTGGTGTATTCTATCCTTAGGTTGAGCTTCCTAGTGCCCTTGATGTTGGACAAATGCACTAGAATTTCTCTTGCAGGCTTCATTTCGAGTTGCTAATTCTACAATTCTCTGCTCCCTTTTAAACCCTTGAAACTTTCCCGGACTTATGATTTATTAGATGACGTTATAGGGTGTTGATCCTTGAAAGTGCCCATTGAAAAGCATGGTGGGGGTTCTTCATCCAAATATAATATTTCACTCTCGGATCAAGGTATGTAATAGTGGCCTTCCATGATCTTAGCACACTTTTCCTCCAAAATATGTGAGTGTCATTTAAAGCTTAAACAGAACAGATAGAACCTAGATGCAAAGAAAACGAAAAGAAATCAATAAAAATAAAAATAAAGAAAAAATGAATATAATAAAAAAGAGTGTAAAATTAAAATAAATGACTAAGCTAGACTAGCTCCTATTCAGCTAATGTCTTCTATGGCCTATGCCTTCCCCGGCAGTGGCGCTAAAAACTTTGTTGACCGGCGGCTATGAGAGCAAGCACTCAAGCCTCCTGACGCAAGCGTACGTGGTCGCAAATAATAAATTCTGGTAAGTACAGGGTAGAATTCCTCAGGGAAGGCTTACTAGGTCTAATGAGGACTAACCCACTAATTCGCTTGGTGAGTCAATCGATCAATTCAGTGGAAAGTTACAAAACTAAACTACTCCTAGAAAATAATAAAAGATAATAAACAAAGGGTGCAGGGATTTCTCTAGATATTATCATTCCAGGGTTGTAAAATCCATGAATATTTAGTTACTTCCTTGAAGAAAATAATTAAGTTATTACCCCCGATGAGTGTTAAAGTGGGATTAAATAATTTATTTAAATTAAATGGAAATTAAAACAAAAAAAAAAAAAAATGGGGTCTGCAGGGACCTAATGGTAATTTTATGAAGATAGAGGGATCTTAAGGAAATTCTCCCTCTCACAGAACAAGGACCCATTTGTAAAATTAATAGGTTCAGGGACTTCCGGAAAATTTTCGTATAATGAGATGGTTTAACGGCTGAGATCAAGCCATCTCTGAGTGTGCTGATCTTAATGTGAAGCGCAAGGCTTACGAGAGCCACGCGGGCGCAGCCCAAGTTTAATCCATCCGATCGTGGATCGCATCACGCAGGCAAGAGAAGTGTACAACTTAGAGGTGACTCACGGTCGCTGCTCGTTGTCGGGCCGCCATCCTCCTCGATGGTTTTGATCCGAGGCAAAGGATTAATATCCAACCGATAAACCTTTACAAAATCACGATCGCTGATCTAGGTGCGCTAGATCTCGCGTAGAGTTGACATCAAGCCGTTGAATGAGATTGGATCTACGCCGTAGATCGGAAGTGTGCTTGAACCGGAGACTTGGAGATTTGATCTAGACCGCTGAAGTAGATCAAGTAATCCCGCCTTTCATCGGAGAACCGATCCCGAGGCACCCACCGCCACTCCTCCGCCGCCGCAACGCCTCTCGCTGAGGCCCGCCGTACGTTCCCCGACCGCTTCGCTGCGCGAAGAACGCCACTGCCGCCGGGCCACGACGCTACCTTGGAGCTGACGCTTCGCCTGGATGCCGGAGGCCTATAAAAGGAGGGCCTTACTTCTCTGTCTCGACGTCCCAACGCAACGAGCATTGTCTTCTCCGGTGAGGTGACGGGCGGAGGAAGAGAAGGAGCTCTTACGAAGCTCGGGATCAAGGCGAGATGTAGGGACCGGCCGCTGCTCACGGAGAGGAGGAGGGCGGCACCAGACGACGCAAAGAAGAGAAGGAGCCGGCCGCCGCCGAAGCTCGCCGGAGTAGAAACAGACGCTAAGCGCATCAGCGACACCGGCACCCCGCATCGACAAAACCTCGTGTTAAGCATCCAAAAACTCAGAGTAGTTTTGGGGCGTTCTCGCATTCATGCCGCCGACGGTGAGAGCTCGCCGGGAAGGGAAGTCCCTACGAGAAATTGTTAGTTCTTCGCTGAAAGAGAAGGCTACCGTGGCGACCGGAGGGGGCTCTGGCCGCGGTCGAGGAACTTTCAGCACGGAGACCGAAAGCAGGCAGTGTGCTCTGGAGCTCACCGCGATGATGGTCGAAGGTGACGCGCTCGTCGCGAGAGAGAGAGAGTGAGAGTGAGGTTGAAGATGAAGTAAATAAAAAATAATAATAATAATATAAAGTTTTAATTAAACAATTATACACATAGGGGTGTGACATTAATTTAAATAATTATTTTTCTCTTATACTCTCTTTTAATGAGAACATTGGTTGGTTATAAATGTTAATATAAAAAAATGCTAAGTAGAGTATTAAAATGGGGAACTAAGGTAGTGTGACAACACATAAAAGTTAATGAAAATATTAACTTAGTGTGACAAGCTTATTGAAATATTAGTTGATTATTGTGACAAATAATAACTAATTAGTTGAGATAGTTGTTGAAGAACTATTGATATGTCACAAATATTTCTAGTAGAAACCATAGAGTGTGACAAATTATTAACATGATTAATAATTTGAAAACTATAGTTGAAAAGTTAATTAATCAATGAAATTGATTAAAGGTAGATACCAAGGGTATGACATATGTTCAATTAACCGATTAAAGGTGTCTAAGATTGAAGGTTATTATTAAGTTTGGAAATATAAGGTTTTAAAAAAAAGATTAAAACCTTAGTAATATTTTTATTAATAGTGTTAACACTATTAATCAAATAGTTATATAGTTTTCGTAACTATATGGAACTATGACTATGTGACATGATAATTGAATAATTATTATTATGAAATATGAAATAGGATAATTAGAAATTAACTAATTTCTTAAATTCGATAAATCGGTGAGTGATGTAAAATATTTAGTAAAGAAACTAAATGACCAAAAAGCCCTTTAGGGGACTAAGGTCAACATAAACAAAGGTAATGGGCTTGAAATGGGACCAACTTATCTAGAGTTGACCCGTAAGGCCCAAATGAATCTACAAGTCAACTAAGGGCCACCGAACCGTGGATAAGGACCTGTAACCCGAGAGATGGTCCTTAGGACCCGTTAGTGGGCCTAAGCCCAACAGGGACTATAGGCATGCATGGTCATATAGAGAGACGGAAATTATTGGACAATAACTCTAATCTAACCATTGTATGCCGATACTCTCGGGGGAGACGTAGGCATTTCCAAGAAGACCAAGAAGACAGCTAGTCTCTTTAGAGGTAAGTTCACTTGCCTTGCTTTCCACCCCAGAACGGGATTTCTTGGATTTACTATGTAATCTTAATACATGCATCACGATGCCATACATGCTATTCATACCTGCTTTTGAATCCTCGCTGAGCATGTATGTTTGTTTCCTGACGCTGGTGTCCCTGCTTGCTATGTTCTACCGCCTGACTCGCTGGAGCTAGGGAAGCTCCAATTTAAGGAATGTTCGTGGATAGGACCCCTCGACTTTCCCCGATGTTCCTACCAAGAGAAACAAATCTCTCGATAGTCTCACCTCGCTGCTGGGTACGGTATTAATCGCAGTTAACACGTAAGAAGAGGTAGTTCTACCATCTCTTATGATCGGAGAGTCAAACGCACCATCTAGGTCGTAATTATAACCATAAAAGCTGGACATATCGACCGAGTAAAACTCTCGAAGTTCTCCTAGAACTCACCACAGAGCCCCAGGGCTTTTTGTAGCGTGAGTCGCACCCTTGGCTTGTTTGTGGTAGACTCCTAGGACTTTGTTGTTGTTTCTATGATCCTATTGATCGCCATTTTTATTTGATGACACCGTGACCTGCAGGGTACTTTCTATCGGGCTTTCCCTTCAAAGCTCACGTATTTTCTCTTTTCCTCCTTTTGCTGCATTCCGAGGTTTAGAAAGGGAAGAAGCCTGAGGAGAAGGACTCCAGGAGACCAAGGTTTATAGGAGTCTCAGTTATCTTTATTTTCTATGAACTTTGTTATTTGTAGGACCCGTATAGGGACCAGACTTCTTTAGGGCCTATGGACCCTAATGACTCTATGTTCTTATGAACTTGAGTTTGTGTTTATTTATGGATTGTTATCTGCTTATCACATTTTTTTTGGCCTTGTATTGGAGTTGAGATTACCTCTTCTTTAATACGGCCGGTCTGTTGACGTGCTCGAGGTCCCGGGATCCGGGTCGGGACGTTACAAGGGTTGTATGACTCTATTGACTTATATAGATTTTCTCCTTTGTTTCGTAGTGATATTGTTTCTATGGATATGGGTTAATCTGTGATAGGCCTAAGTACTTGTGTGCACTCTGGGCGCAACCTACAGGTTCCCTATGTCTAAGGAACATGCATCAGTTCCTTCCCGGTATGTCTATGGTGGTAGGAAAATGCATTATTGGACCTAAACTCTATCATCACCATGGGAGACCATTGCATATGTCTATGCTATTGTGGATTGTCACTCCATACCTCCACCCTATAATACTAATATGACTCTCGTATACATATGTCTATGCACAGATAACCAAGGTTTGTCACACCAGCTTTTAAGATATGATTAAAGACAGTATTAATTATAGACATGTCCATAAACCACTCAATCAATGCAAAACATCGGATAATTAAGATTTCAAGTCAAAGAGTTCATATAACCATAGATATAAGGGTTTAATAGCACATCACAAACAAAGGATACAAAGTATTAAAAGATTCATAACAAACATCCATGATTTCGGTACAAAGAGAACATAAATCGATGTTAAAACAACAAGAGATAGTTTCCCCCTTTGTCTTGAGCTTCTCCTTTCTAGATTTGGCTTTGAATCCCTCCGGATCGCCTCCTTGGAGCTCTAGTCGCCACCCTCAAACGAGAGAGACCCAAAACCTAAAAATCAGGTCACTTTTATACCCAAGAAGGTCCATCGCGATGCCAAGATCGTGCATCGTGATACTGGTGAAAATATGGGTCTTAGGCTTTGGTATGATGTTAAAAGAGCATCGTGATGCTACAAAAAATCTAGAGAAGTTTTCAAATCTGGACATCAAGATGATACCATGTATTGTATGTGATTAATTATGTTGTTAATGAGAGAATGTTTGTATTAATTTTGGGAGCCTATAGATAGAGGAGATGCTGCCTAAATTTCTTTGAAAATACATGCTTTATTCTCCATGAATTATGTAGCAAGTGATTACTCTTAAAGTGCATGTTAGAGCTTTCAATTATGCTAAGGATGACGATAGCTAATCTTCAAGGAGGAATAAATTCCATATTTTCATGCTTCTTAGAAGTATGGAAATACATGTTCAGTGAAAGCATGCTTTAGTTAATTTAATGTCTTTAATATACTCTTCTGAGTCTAAGTTAGAGTATGAGTTAAGAATACGGTTTTCATATTCATGAATTCTCTTTTTTCGATTATTAGGGGAAGGTAAAAGAAAGGTCAAGGGCAAGTCAGCCATTGCAGAAGGACTGAGTCAATCTTAAAGCTAACTAGACTTAGGTGAGGGAACTGGCTGTACAGTTCGTGCTTTTATCATATTTTCTTACAATATTTGATTTCAAATTGAAAAACATGTGTGACAACCATCCCCTAAACAACCATTATCCGTTGTCCATCCTGGAGCATGATCGCCACACCATCTATCTTGCTAGACATGTATAATCATGACAAGAGGTATTCAATATAAAATAAGCATCTACCATATCATCTAGTAATGGAATACAAGTCTAACATCCTGGATACTATACATCAAAATACAAGAAAAACTAGTTTCACAATATCCACAAAATCTCATACATAGTATGTTTCATAAGTCTAGTACTCAGAGCCCACTAAACACATATCAAAATAAAAACTAGCTGATCGCACATCTCCCTTCAACAATCTAAGTCCTCCTCTAGATCCATTCCTGTGGGGAAAAAGGGAGTGGTGAGCTTACAAGCACTCAGTGAGGGGAAAACATCACTACAGGGGTTAGTATATAAAATATACATTATCAATAATTCATACAAAAGAATATGTATCAAAATATGAAAGATCCATGCATTTAATCAGTATGCATATGCTGATCATAATCAAGATAAGAATCCAGGATTACATGCAAATCCCATCACTTATCTTAAATTCAGTTAACATGGCATTCATATGGAAAACCCCGTATAAAACTGATAAAACAATCAACATGATAAGTGTTCAAATAAGCATCATTTATAGATAAGATTCATGCAAATTACTATAAGTTTCGGAGGAATATTGGCCCGCTTGTACTCAAAATGGCTTTGTTTCTGTAAACAGGGCAGAAAATAGAGGTTCCAAGAGAAGGGAAGCGTTTAAAAGAGAATACAGGCCAAAACAGGGGAAACAGAGCAAGAGAACCAGCCCATACGGAGTCCCATACGAACCGTATGGACCTGGAGAATTCAGATCCAACCTCCCCAGCTGTACGGACCCCTAAATTGACTGACAGGTCCCCATATATGGACCCCTGAGAAACAAACGACCATGGGAGTCCGTATACTGGGTCGTATATCGTAAATCTGCAGCTGCGTTTTGATAGAACCAAGGGTAAAATCGAAAAATACACCCAAAACCTTAGTGTGGGGTATAAATACAAAGCTTAGTTAGGGTTTTGGGGCATCTTGGAGGAAGGAATCAAGTCTTGGAGGAGTTTTCACCATCTTCTCTACCACCAAGGAGGAGAGGATTGGAGGAGCTCTTCCTATTCAAAAGCTAAAGGAGGAGAAGAAGGGGCAATATGAGCAGCGAGGAATCCACCAACGGAGCACGATTAGGGTTTTTTCTCGTGAACTTTGTGATTTCTTTCCCTAATAGCATGGATTGTTGCTCTCCATTGATGGAGAGCTAATTTCTTGATACTTGGGTGTTGATGAACCCTTGGATGACGTTTAATTGATATTGCTTTTTTCTATATTAATTGCTTGGTTGAATTCATTATGGTCTATTGGATGTTATGTATGGTAGTATTAACCTCTCTACGTTGCGAGAGCCCAGAGAGGTTTCTATAGTCCATATGGAGGAAGATACGAGTGCCGCCCCATATGTAGACAATCTCCAATAGAAAGGGCTATGAGTACACCGGGAGCCCGGGTACTAAGGAGAGTGAATCCTTTAGATGTCTTATTCCCATAGTTCTTCCAAAAGATAGGTTCCCTAGAATATAATCAGTAAGGGCACTAGGTTTAGTAATCACCCTCGAGTGAGGGGATGAAAGCACATTAGGAACCTTTAGCCAATGATTCACCAAGAATTAGCATAGATGGCACTATCCATCTCTAAGAAAATCCAAGGGGGATTCAATAACCCAAGTATTCCCTTCACCAATTGATTGTCTCCAATGTCAATTTGCTTATTAATTTGTGTTATTAATTTTTAGAATTTAGGTTTAGTCACCACCAACCAATCTTGATTGACTAGATAATAGATGAATAGCCACTACTAGTACTTCCTTTCTCTTTGAGGATCGACAACCCGACATTAGTCCACTTTATTACTTGATTCGACCCGTATACTTGCGGATTCAACGCATCAAGTTTTTGGCGCCGTTGCCGGGGAGATTTAGGACTACTAGGAAAGCTAGGAGTTTATTAATTCAGTCATTTATTTTCAATTTTTACTTTGTTTTAATAATTGTTTGATCTCTTGAACACTAATTTTTCTCGCAACCTTTTGTGCGAGGGATTACATGGCAAATCTCAAGGACATAATGTTATGCAAATTAGACCTGCTTGAGTAGTGAATCGAGTCAAAGTTAGCAGATCAGTTGAGAGATTCACAACGAGATTTGTTTTTTGGAGATGAAGAATGTATTCACATATCAAGGGAAGTATCCCCAGAAAGGGTTTGTGATGAAATACAATGCCACTATCCTGATTATCCAAGTGAAGTTGACTTTACTCAATTTGACACCACAACGTATGAGGAAGAAACTACCTTATCAAGCCCAGGTGCATTGGTTGAAGATCAACAATGGGAAGATCATCAGGTTCTTTAAGTAAAAGGGGATTGTGAGGAAACAGATGAGAGCATGAATAAGTTGGAGCCTTCAATGAAAGAACCCCCGAAGCTTGAATTGAAAGAACTCCCCGATCACCTTGAATATGCATTCTTGGATGAGGGTTTACAGCTCCCAGTCATAATTGCTTCAGGTTTAGCAAGCTCACAAAAAGAGAAATTACTACAGGTGCTCAAGAGACATAAGAGAGCTATTTCATGGAAAGTTTTGGACATCAAGGGTATTAATCCATCCTTTTGTACCCACAAAATCTTAATGGAAGTTAATCACTGACCATCAGTGCAACACCAAAGGAGACTGAATCCGAATATGCAAGAGGTTGTAAAAGCAGAAGTCATCAAACTTCTAGATGCGGGGATTATCTACCCTATCTCAGACAGCGCATGGGTTAGCCCAGTACAAGTAGTCCCAAAGAAAGGAGGAATGAGCGTGGTAACGAATGACAAGAATGAACTAATTCCCACAAGAACCGTTACCGGATGGAGAGTATGCATTGACTATAGAAAACTGAACGATGCTACAAGGAAGGATCACTTTCCACTACCTTTCATTGATCAAATGTTGGAAAGGCTAACCGGACACTCGCACTACTGTTTCCTTGATGGTTTTTCAGGATACTTTCAAATCCCCATCGCCCCGGAGGACCAAGAGAAGACTACGCCTCACCCGCCCATACGGGCACGCTTGTTTATCGCGTCAGATGCCCTTTGGGCTATGTAATGACCCAGAAACATTTCATAGATGAATGTTAGACATTTTAGAAGATTTTGTGTAGTATATCATGTAAGTATTTATGGATGACTTTTCAGTTTTTGGGGACTCATCTCGATCGGTCTTAAAAACCTAGACAAAGTGTTGGGAAGATGCGAACAAACCAACTAGGTTTTGAGTTGGGAGAAGTGTCACTTCATGGTTCAAGATGGAATTGTATTGGGGCATAAGATCTCAAACAAAGGATTAAGGTGGATAAAGCGAAGGTCGATACTATTGAGAAACTACCACCACCAAATTCTGTGAAAGCCATTTGGAGTTTTTTGGGACACGCCGGGTTCTATAGGCGATTCATTAAAGATTTCTCCAAAATAGCTAAACCTCTCACCAAGTTGTTGGAAAAGGATGCTCCATTCGAGTTTGACAAAGAATGTTTGAATGCCTTTAATACATTGAAGGGCAAACTTGTCCTAGTGCCAATCATGACAATTCCAGATTGGGAGCTACCTTTCGAGCTTATGTGTGATGCAAATGATCATGTCAGAGGGTGCGCTTTGGGACAACGGAAGAACAAACATTTCCAACCAATTCATTATGCTAGCAAGACTTTGACAGATGCTCAAGCAAACTACACCACCACTGAAAAAGAATTGCTTGCAATAGTCTTCGCCTTTGACAAATTCCGTCCCTATCCTGGATATTGTCTAAAGTGGTGGTTCTCAGACCGATCATTCTGCATTACGCTACTTACTAGCCAAACCGGATGCCAAACCGAGGTTGATTCACCGGATACTCCTCCTCCAAGAGTTTGACTTAGAGATTAAAGACAAGAAGGGCGCTAAAAACTTAGCAAATGTAATTCATCTATCTCGGTTGGAGAATCCCGGAGGAGAACGCTCAATGAGGAGGACATTAATGACAACTTCCCTGATGAACACCTCGCGGCAGCCTCTCAAGTAATCCCTGAGGAGTTGAATATCACGATAAAGAGAAGGAAAACCCTTGGTTTGCCGAGACTATATTGCTAACTACCTTGTGGTCGTAATCCTCCCTACTTCCTATGATTATTCACAAATAAGGAAGTTCTTTATGAGTTGAAATATTATACATGGGATGATCCGTATCTATTCCGAAGTTTATGCATCAAGTGGTAAGTGAGATGTGTCTCAAGAGAGGAAGGATTCCAAATTTTAGAGCATTGTCATGCAGTGTCCCACTCGGGGGCATTACAATGCAAATAAATCAGCTCTAAAAGTCCTCGATTCAAAGCTTTATTGGCCAACGCTTTTCCAAGATGCGCTTAAAATACTCTCAATCTTGTGATGACTGCCGGGCCGACCGGGAACATATCACAACGCTGGCGAAATGCCGCAAAGTTCAATGCAAGTATGTGAGGTGTTTGATGTGTGGGGAATAGATTTCATGGGACCATTCCCAAATTGTCGTGGCAATAGATTCATTTTAGCGGCAGTCGACTACGTCTTCAAATGGGATGAAGCACAAGCTATGCCCACTAATGATGCCAGAGGAGTGGTTAAATTCCTGAAAAAATTATTTTCTCGGTTAGGAACTTCTAGGGCCATAATAAGTGACTGGGGACGCATTTTTGAAATACCCAATTTGCTAAGATACTCAAGAGATAATGCGCTAGGATACCGCGACATCTAATGCTCTATCATCCCTCATAATGAAAGTGGCCAAGTGGAAGTGTCAAACCGCGAATTGAAGAAAATACTTGAGAAAATAGTTTCGCATAACAGAAAGGATTGGGTCGATAAACTGGATGACATACTATGGGCCTATCGCACCGCCTACAAAGCGCCAATAGGAAATACTCCTTATAGGCAGGTTTATGGTAAGTCATGCCACCTACCGGTTGAACTCAAGCACAAAGCCTATTAGGCAACGAAGTTCCTTAATTTCTACACAACTCTTGCTGGCAAAGAAAGGAAATTTCAATTAGATGAGCTTGAAGGATGGCGTCTATCGGCATATGAGAATTCAAGGTTGTATAAAGGGCGGATTAAAAGGCGGCATGATCAAACATTGAAGCCGTAAGGCCTTCACTAAAGGAGATAGAGTGTTACTATTCAATTCAAGACTCAAATTATTCCCTGGGAAACTGCGATCAAGATGGTCTGGACCCTTCGAAGTAACAAATGTGTTCCCTCAAGGTGCAGTAGAGATCCTCCATCCTGATAGAGGACCGTTTAAGGTAAATGGTCATCGTCTCAAGTTGTATCATGATGCATGTTTTAGTGGAAGAGTCGGTGGAAACTCCAAGGTGTTTGAGCCCCATGAGGTAAAATGAAGGTATGTCAAGCTAGTGACGTTAAACAAGCGCTTCTTGGGAGGTAACCCAAGTTTTAAAACTCTCTTTTATTATCTTTTGTGATTTTTCTTTTTACTAGTTAGTGGTGTTTGGAATAAATGAAACATGTGTTTCCGTCCAATTCCTTTTATTCTTGTGCTGGATGTTGTTATTAGAGGTAGAATATTGACTTTTATCAGGCTGTGCAAAGGGAGGAACATGAATGAACCCGGGAAAGGTCAGGTAAGCTTCCAACCCAGCGTATATCGGGTCCCATATAGACCGACAAAGCTCAGATAGGGGAGGCGTATAGCCATACGGACTTCATTATAGATTCCATAATGCACCCCGTGATAGGAGTCCGTATGAAATCTGAAAAAGGGCACGAAAAGTGTAATCAGAAATAGCGCCCTATTTCACCCAAAATTTCATTTTCACCTCTTGCCCTACCGACCCCACAACCCTCTTTGCGACGAGGCAACCATCCCTCTTCGAATTAAGGCCTAATCGTCTCTAGGTATGCTCCAATCACTCGATCTATCGATTGCTAACATCTTCTCCATGTTTTAAAAACCTAGATTTGCATCAAATCGATTTTGAATGAGGAATGTTGTGAATAGATGGAATTTTGCCCTATTTTTGCTATGATGCCTCTATTAGATGATAGTAGTGTGTTTTGAGGATGTTTTGGATGCGAAAAATGTAAAAAAGGGCCCATGATCCGTCGCGGCCGTCCGCACGCCCACGGCCAGGTCCATACGGACCCCTATACGGGGTCCCATACGGACTCGTATAGGGGCCTGTCCCCCGTATATGGACTTCTGATAGTCTGTATACTACCCCGTATAGGGGCAGTTTAGGGTCTTTTCTTGCAAAATTTTGCCATGCCCCATGAGTTTTATTGACACTAACATCCCTTACTTAATTGCAGAGATGTCGAGGAAGCTAACAGCGACGAGGAAGCGCCGAAAGGAGGAGGGCTTAATCATCATCACTCCCTACCGTATTTCACAAACGAGACACACCAGTGATCCGGCTACACACCGCCTTCCTCCCCGCCGATTTGGCCGACCCGTACTCATAGACTGGGAGCTCTTATTCGCCTTTGGTATCACCGATCGAAGTCCGGGAGATGATTTTGTTTGGCGGCCGGAAAGGATTTTCTCCCTCACCACGAGGTGGTCCAAGCGTCTCGACTTTGGAGGTACCGAAAGCACTTTTGAGGCCGACAGAATGTAGTGGGAGAGTAGAGCCGCATGTACCATCAAGCATTTCAAAATTCTCTTGAGGCGAGGGAGATGAGCTACACTCAGCTTGTTTTTATACATGGGGTTGTAACGATCGCAAGTATACGCATACACGCCGAGAGTACAATGAGCCGCGCATACCGCCTTCCCCGAAGCGCACCATTTCCTCCGCGAGCTTTTGGGTGCGCTTAGGGCGAAGGCCATGACAACAACAAGGCATCCTTGATAACAGATCCTCGGTAACCGCTATATTCACGCACTCATCACCACCGCACTATCGCAGTCGCAATACAATCAAGGGTAGTCATTGTCACCGACCGCCTATTTCTACAAAGATATTGAGCGGGTCCAGATCCATTTGGGGTATGTGTCACGACTACCTCGGGCGATCGAGGCGTAGCACCGCATTCTCACCGACATCCATGCCGGACCCTACATCACATGTCTGGGACATCATCGTATGGGTCTCGAGGCGGATCTCGAGGGAGAAAGCACTGTAAGCTAGTCTCCCCACTTGATATGACGCCCTTGCTCGATTGGGCTTAGGTGCCGCGAAATCGGCCGCTACACACTTGTCGGCCATCTCTCAGGGGGTGCAGATAAGGAGGGATCCGATTCTGACGACTCGACGCTGGCCGAGCCTCGGCCAGACAACTACCCTCCACATCCAAAGGGCCCCTCTACATCCGTAAGCCATACACGCAGGCTAGAGGAGCGTATCATAGAGATTCGCGGCCGCCTAGGACACCATTCTAGCGGAGCAGCGACGGCTTGGGGATCAGTTTACCGAGCTCTCGCTGTACATTCGTGGACATGCAGCCTTTGCACACCCTCCGCCTTCAGCACCAGCCGATAATGAGCCCGCGCAGGGCATTTGAGACACCACTTTCATATTTTATTTCTCTTTATTTGGATATGTGTTATTTGAACTTGTTATTTCCTTACTTTTGTGCATCATGGTACATTGAACAAGGGCATCGCCCTGCTATTTTACCTCTTATTTTTGTTATGTGGATTATCTTGTTCTGCATTTTATTGGAGTTGATGCCTTCTCTATTTTCTCAGAGACTTTGGATCCAAAATCCCTGATGAGCAAAGCACTCCTCCACTCCCACGAACCATTCTTGGCAACTACATTTAGGGGAGTATCCTTCACCTTTCTTCACTAATTACATGCGCTTAATTTGAATTTCTTCCGTTGAGGACAATGCAGAACTTTATGGTGGGGATGGGTGGCTACCTATCTCTTCTTAGGGTCATTGCAAACCTTTTAGTGTGGAGATAGGTAGCTATTAAGATCATTCATTGCAGATATTTTTGTTCACTATGTTTGATATGCATGATAACCTTGTGGATAGATAAATGTGACATGAATTTTTTTCTAGTACACCATCTGTGATTTGAAATGTTTCCAATTGAAACACCATGGGCATATAGAGACCATCCTTGTGACAATTATGATTGTGAAGGACAATAGATAACCCATTGCCATGTTCTTTTGACTTGACTAGATAAGCATTATTTTCAATGACCTCAAGAAATTTTGTGGCACTAGTTCAAATCTGTTAACCCCTTATAATATACATAGTGGACAAGTACATTGAAAATAAAATAGTTTAGCACATAGTGTAAGTTAAGAAAGACAGTGTTTCGCTGCTTATGGTGATGAACTAGTTTGGAGTTCTGGCTCCTAACTAGAGTGTTCTCCATTTCGAAACATCACTACTAAGCATGAACATCCACAGGTAAAGTTGTAACCACCTGAGTAGCTAAGGGTTCGGGTGCCTAATCAGCATGGGTCCTCTGCAAAAGGGGGGAATTACACTCTACCTTGATCTCTAGCACGGGAAAGTCGGATCTAACAAAGATGCCCTACCCAAATTCAAAAAAAAAAAAGAAAAGAAAAAAAGAGAGAGTATTATTTTTGTACCTGTCCACCGATCATCTAATAGGGAAGTAACTCTTTTGACCTTAGGGCCTCAAGGACTTTCTAGAGTCCATTGAGGGCATGCTTGCCTTGTTAAGACTTTAGAACATGGCATGTGGAGTGAAAAGCTTTGTCTAATACTTTATCGAAAAAGTTACAGGATCAATCTAAGCCCTGGTGTGGAGACAGGAAAACATAACGAGGTGGTGCACTTGGACTAGAATTCATATATAGTATGCAGAGCCCAAGGTTAACCTGAAATTCCGTTGCTAATAAAATAGAATTCCGTTTGTGATATATTGAAATTCCGTTGGTGGTAGTCTATAATTTATGTTGTTAGAAGCCAAAAAATCCGTTGGTAATAATATAGAATTCCGTTGGTGATAGTACCAAATTCCGTCGGTGATAATTCAAAATTCCGTTGGTGATAACCCAAAATTCCATCCCTAATATATAACAATGTATTTTTAACCTTAGAGAAGAACAATACTTTTCACCAACAGATTTGCGACCGGAAATTCCGTCGCTGAAATGTTAACTATTCTTTAGCAAGCTCCGGGTTTTACCAACGGAATTTCCAACAGAAACTATCACCAACGGAATGTTCCGCTGGTGATAATATAATATTCTGTCACTAATATGTTCCGAGATGCCAAATCCTTTCCGTTGGAAATTTTTCATAAAATCGTCGGTGATATTGCTTTCACCAACGGAAAAAATTCCGTTGGAAAAATTCCGTCTGTGATGCTATAGTTTTCTTGTAGTGGTTGAACACTTATCTTCTTTTGTTAATTTCTTTTCTTTGCTTGAGGACAAGCAAACCTTTAAGTGTGGAGATATGTGATAAGTGTTCAAATGAGCATCATTTATATATAAGATTCATGCATATTACTATATGTTTCGGAGGAATATTGGCTCGCTTGTACTAAAAAATGGCTTTGTTTCTGTAAACAGGGTAGAAAATAGAGGTTCCGAGAGAAGGGAAGCGTTTTCAAGAGAATACGGGCCAAAAAAAGGGAAACAGAGCAAGAGAACCAGCCCATACGGAGTTCCATACGGACCTCAGATTTGAATTGAGAATTCGTGATCCAACCTCCTCAGCCGCACGGACCCCTAAACGGACAGACAGGACTCGTGATACGGACTCAGGAGAAACATACGACCTCAGATGGGAGTCCAGATAATCGGGTCGTATGTCGTAAATCTGCAGCTGTGTTTTGATCGAACCAAGGGTAAAATCGGAAAATATACCCAAAATCTTAGTGTGGGGTATAAATACAAAGCTTAGTTAGGGTTTTGGGGCATCTTGGAGGAAGGAATCAAGTCTTGGAGGAGTTTTCACCATCTTCTCTACCATCAAGGAGGAGAGGATTAGAGGAGCTCTTCCCATTCAAAAGCTAAAGTAGCAGAAGAAGGGGCAATAGGAGCAACGAGGAATCCACCAACGGAGCACAATTAGGGTTTTTCCTCATGAACTTTGTGATTTCTTTCCCTAATAGCATGGATTGTTGCTCTCCATTGATGGAGAGCTAATTTCTTGATACTTGGGTATTGATGAACCCTTGGATGACGTTTAATTGATATTGCTTTTTTCTATATTAATTGCTTGGTTGAATTCATTATGATCTATTGGATGTTATGTATGGTAGTATTAACCTCTCTACATTGCGAGAGCTCGGAGAGGTTTCTATAGTCCATATGGGGGAAGATGCGAGCGCCTCCCCATATGTAGACAATCTTCTATAGAAAGGGCTATGAGTACACCGGGAGCCCGGTTACTAAGGAGAGTGAATCCTTTAGATGTCTTATTCCCATAGCTCTTCCAAGAGATAGGTTCCCTAGAACATAATCAGTAAGGGCACTAGGTTTAGTAATCACCCTCGAGCGAAGGGATGAAAGCACATTAGGAACCTTTGGCCAATGATTCACCAAGAATTAGCATAGATGGCACTATCCATCTCCAAGAAAATCCAAGGGGGATTCAATAACCCAAGTATCCCCTTCACCAATTGATTGTCTCCAAGGTCAATTTGCTTGTTAATTTGTGTTATTAATTTTAGAATTTCGGTTTAGTCACCACCAACCAATCTTGATTGACTAGATAATAGATGAATAGCCACTACTAGTACTTCTTTTCTCCCTGAGGATCGACAACCCCGCATTAGTCCACTTTATTACTTGATTCGACCCGTATACTTGCGGATTCAGCGTATCACAACACAATGCATCTCAACATTCATCAATATCAATCATGTCAAGTGTTGCACCTAATGATGTCCGCGTAAGTGTACGAGGCATAAATTCCATGCGGAAGCATGAAGTAATCCCACGCCGAAGTATGAAGTAATCAAGCGCGAAGCTAATGTCATGTACATACAGACTCCCCCAAAGGGCGAACAACCAGTACCATGCTCCCAAAAAGTATGGGTAGGGGTTTTTCATAAAAATCAATTTCTCCATTTTAAAAGTCCCCTTCTAAATGGGCACTGACTATGGTCCCAATGACCTATCATGTTCATTCTTTGAACACTGAGTTAACTACGTCAATCAGACAAGGTGCACAAGACCCATACTCCCAATTTCTTATCATTGGTTATCTCAGGACATATTTCATGTTATAATGCAAGTGCCAACACACTAATTCTATGTTCTCAATCATGTCCCGTCAGACAACTCAGTGAATGACTACCATTACTAGCCATTTACAAATCTCATATCACAATCATGCATTCACAAGCTATTTCATAGTAAATTATGCATCTCATCGTATGCAAACCCTCACTAGGGGTAATCAGCTTGTAGATAACAAAATAACATTCAAAACATGAATTGAAATCATTTATAAAACTTGTGTTGAAAAACAAGTCCTGTAGGTCATCCACTTTCCACTCACCTTAGTGCAACTATGCATTACTTATCCTCCGATCCTCCCGCGGAGCTATCGACGCCTTTCCCTTTGGGGTCTAGGTGGGCCCGCCTGGGCCTCTGTTTTGTGCTAGTTCGTTCCTACAGTAATTGCTGTAATATTCCTTCAACTTGGATCTCTTACTCCAAGCTTGATTTACATCCAATTGACTCCAAATCACTTCTAAACTCTAAATACACCTCATTAGATTCATTTCCATCTATTTATACATCATTTGATCCATTAAAATCCCATATATAGGTCTAATTCATCATACATGAACTTATGACCTAATATGCATGAATACCCAACTAAAACCATTCAAATGCTCCAAGATTGGTGTTGAGCTTACCTCTTTGAAGTCTCACGCTCTAAAATTCGTATTCTTGGGCTTTTCCTTGAGTTCCTTCGATTTCCTGCTCAAATGCCCCAAAATCATGAATCGAAGCTCATAATCTCATAAATCAAGCTCCAAATGGAGAGAATTCAATCTATAAATGTTATCTAAGCGTTTCTTACCTCCGATTCTAGCTCAACGCCCAAGATTGATGAGTATCCTTCAAAATCCTCAAGGTGCTACAGTGCTTCTTCTTGGTTTGCCCATGAGAGTGAGGAAGTGAGAGAGAGATGAAAGAATGATCTATTCATTCTTATCTCTTAAATTCACTAAGTGTTAACTTGAGGGGCAAAATGGTCATTTTGCCTCTCAAGCTTCATTAAATCATTTAATCCTCAAAAATAGCTTAATCAATGTTATTCTTATCTAAATATCTTCCTTGACCCTGATTTCCAACTTAATTGGACTATTTTATCCCTCATTTAAGTTTCACTTTAATAACCAATTTTCTAGAAAAATTCGGGTCATTATAGCATGAGTTAAAAATTTTATGAAAATTTCCTAAGTTTTGGAAATCATTTGATGCATATTGATAAAACCCCAGTTGGGGATAGATTCCCCTTTCAGAACTCATGCACAATAATCACTAACAGAAAGATAAATAGATACAAAGATTGATGGACTACACTTTACCGATTTACTTGCTCTAATTCAAATGCGGCTCTTAGAGAGCCGTAGAGAGTACGAAATTAGGTTAGGGAAGGGGTGATTTATAACTATGTTTTTCTATAGAGAACTATCTGTTTTGAAACTCTCTGTTTTCATGAAATTAAAACCCCCTTTCCAATCTCTCTGAGTACCTAGTGTACGTATATAATTTTGGCCCCGTGTAGCGTGGATATATCTACTCATCGGTCACTAGTCCCACAGTATTGAAGTAGATGTGTAGTTAGTGATGATAGTATTGTGATGATCAGATGAATCCGTATTTCTCACCTCCCGATAGTGATTAGAGATCGACCTTGGAGGCTACTGGTACAGATTACCTAGGGAAATTTCAGAAATTTATTCACAATATAGAGGATTAAATAATGAGATAGGCATCATGAGATTTCTATGCATATTGGCATGATTATACCAGATTGAAGATAATGCATTGACTAACATCTTTAGTTGCTCAGCATTTAGTTTTAGTTATAGTTTTATTTTCAGTTATTTATATATGCATAGTTTTATGCGTCAGCTTTATAGTTTTATTTGATACATTGGTGAAGTTCTATACCTAGCAGTACTGTTCCCAAATCATTAAGCTTGAGTAGCTCAGCCCCTTTTTCATGATGTTTTTATGCAGGCGATAGACAGTAGTCTAGGTAGAGGATTCGTCTACTCACGAGATTATTGAGGAGTGTTAGTAGTGGGCTTTGACTCCCTGTGTTGTAGTTCATAATTATTTTATGTTATGACTGTATTAGAGACAAATAAGTCTAAGACCGTATTTATATCGAGGAGTATTTGTCTTAATAGCTTCCGCAATTACTTTCATTACTCTTGATTACTAATTTTACAGCCTTAGGCTCAGGGTTCATTCCCTTGGTGTGACATGTGTCCCCTGATTAGAAGATGGGTGTTACATGTAGTGGTATCAGAACTAGGTTAACCCTAGGAAGTCCTAGGGGAAGTCAGAGCCTTAAGGTGGGAGTATGTGTTAGTAGAGTAAATGTCGATAATTGCTATAAGTGCTTAAGAATTATACTGACATATTCCCTTTTTCAGAATGCCGCCCAAGAGACGTGTTAGACCATCCCGGGTCCTACGTGAGGAACCCATGGAGAAGCCATATGTGGAGGCTCCAGAGCAAGAAGAAGTACATGCGGAAGGATCCCATTCACAGCATGGATCGGGGTACAACCCAGGAATGCAACCTGGACCAGGGTATAACCCGGGAATGCAACAGCTTTTCAACCAAATGGCGCAATCATTTGCGACCTTCCCAAACTACCAGCAATCGAGGCCTAAAGAACAGGACTTTGTCACTAGAGCCCGACAAATGTGAGTAGCACAATTCATCTGCAATACTAATCTAGCAGAGGCAGAAAATTAGATCACACACCTGGAGCTAGTTTTCCAGGCATTGATGTGCCCAGAAGAAGAGAAAGTGAATACTGTCACACTATTGCTGGGACAGAGGGCCTTACACTGGTGGTTGACCATCATGTGTCACCGTACAGATCAGACAGCTTTCACTTGGACTGAGTTCAGAGTAGCTTTTGATAGAAAGTTCATGTCCCGAGTATATAGAGACGCGAAACAACAAGAGTTCCTGCGTCTGGTACATGGGAACCTCTTAGTAGCCTATTATGAGGCCAAGTTCACAGATCTGGGGAGGTATGCAGCCTGCTATATAAATGATGAGTATGAGAAGTGCCAGAGGTTCAATCAAGGACTTCGGGACGAGATTAGAAACATTGTTACTGTATCTGGATTTGACGATTTCACTGCCTTAGTTGAGGGAGCTCTCAGAGTGGAAATGAGTTTTGAGAGACAGAAACGGTGCCTGGATAAATTCAAGAAGAGAAATGCCCCCAATTTTCAGATAGGTGACAACTCGAGGCCGTCCGATTAGAAGAGCAACAGCAGCAACAGTAGTAGCTCTTCTTCGGGAGAACAAGGACAGAAGATGCCTCAATGTCACACCTGCAAGAAGGATCATTTTGGAGTATGTAGAGAAGGTATTGGAGCTGGCATCTGTTATTAGTACTGCTAGCAGCTGGGATACCATGTGAAGCAATGTCCCCTACTAACTAAGGGAAGTGGCACAGCTCCTCACCTACAAGCTGGAGGACAAAGTGAACAACAAACGCTAGGATATTCTGTCGTAGGCAGCACTAGGAGCAACCGAGGAGGATCTTCTGGGGGAAGCTTCTGGGGGAAGCTCCAGAGGAGGAGGCCAAGGAGTCCAATCCGAGCTGTAGGCCTAGGCTTTCGCAATGACACAACAAGAGGCTGTAGACATTCCAGATGTGATTGCAGGTATGACCAAGATTTATGGTATTGATGTCTGCATTCTTATTGATCCTAGTTGCACGCATTCCTATATAGCTACATCATTTACTATGCCAAAAGATGTGTATGCTACTAGATTAGTGCAACCTATGATTGTAGCATCACAAATAGGTAGTTCTATCATTGTAAAAGTGGTGTATGAGGGATGCGATGTGAGGATAGACAATCGAGAGTTAGCAGCAGATTTGATCCCTATGAGGATCCTAGATTTCGACGCAACCCTAGGGATAGATTGGCTATCGGTCTACCATGCCACTGTCGATTGCTACATGAAGATGGTGAGATTCTAGCGACCAAAGAGAGGTGAATTCTCTTCTATGAGAGGCTAGCCCAGACAGAAGAGACGAAAGAAGCTTGCTTAGCGAACATGGTGGAAGGTGAAGCCCCCAAGGGAGATGTATTGGAGTCGCAATAGCGTGTGAATTTCTAGACGTATTTCCCGACGAGCTACCAGGATTGGCTCCACATAGAGGGATGGAGTTTACTATTGATTTATTCCGAGAAGCAAGTCCAATTTCCATAGCGCTATACAGGATAGCTTCAGTAGAGCTAAAAGAACTAAAGGTTCAATTAAATGAACTACTAGAGAAAGGGTTCATCAGAATCAGTGTCTCCTCCTGCATACTTTTCGTGAAAAAAGAAGGATGGCTCTATATGAATGTCCATGGATTACCGACTGTTGAATGGAGTTACCATTCATAACTAGTACCCATTGCCATGTATAGATGACCTATTCGATCAATTTTGAGGAGCGTGCGTGTTCTCCAAGATCGACCTGAGGTCGAGCTACCATCAATTGCGGGTACGAGAGGAGGATGTACCGAAGACTGCATTCCAAACCCGATACGGGTATTTCGAGTTTCTAGTAATGTCCTTTGGGTTGACGAATGGCCCAGCGGCATTTATGAGGATGATGAATAGGGTGTTCTCCCCCTACTAAGACCAATTCATTGTGGTGTTCATCGACGATATCCTGGTGTATCCCAGAGCGTGGAGGAGTACATCAACCACCTCAGGATAGTTCTGCAAACGCTGAGGGAGCAACAATTGTAGGCCAAGCTGAGCAAATATGAATTCTGGCTTGACCAAGTTAACTTTCTGGATCATGTCATTTCATCCTTAGGGATCTATGTGGATCTCGAGAAGATCGAAGCAGTAGTTAACTAGCAAGCCCTAACCACAGTCAAGGAGATCAGGAGCTTCTTGGGGTTGGCCGGTTACTCCAGGCGGTTCGTGGAAGTATTTTCTTCAATCGCCCAGCCTATGACCAAGCTACTGCGGAAGAATACAAGGTTCGAGTGGACCGAGGAATGTGAGTAGAGCTTTCAGGAGCTGAAGAACCGACTGGTGTCTGCTCCTATCCTCACCTTACCTACCGCAGGCATAGGTTTTGAAATCTATAGTGATGCTTCGTATCGAGGATTGGGTTGTGTCTTGATGCAGCAGAGTAGAGTTATTGCCTATGCATCTAGGCAACTTAAGACTCAGGAAGTAAATTATCATGTTCATGATTTGGAGCTAGCGGCGATGGTCTTCGCTCTAAAGATATGGCACGCCTATCTGTATGGTGAAGCCTGTAAAATCTTCACCGACCACAAGAGACTGAAGTATTTGATGAGCCAGCGGGAGCTGAACATGCGACAGAGACGATGGATGGAATTGCTGAATGATTATGATTATACATTCAAGTACCACCCTAGCAAGGCGAATGTAGTAGCAGACGCCTTGAGCAGGAAAACCATGGTACAATTGGGGACCACCAATTTGGCCCAACTTCATGAATTGAGATCCATTGGGGTCCCGTTCTCAGTGGATGAGCTGGGGGTGTTATTGGCAAATTTCTATCTATGACCGACGTTGACATCGCAAATCAAGGAAGCGCAACTGCAAGACTCCAAATTGATGCAATTAGCTGCAAAAATGCAAAATGGAAGACATGGCAATTTCTCCTTATCCTCCGATGGAGCGGTAATACTAGGTACCCGCTATAATGCACTCAAACAATAAGAGCCTTAAGTTGGAGATCATGGAGGAAGCTCATTGTTCAGCCTATGCAATGCATACGGGAAGCACAAAGATGTACTGCAACATCTAAGAAAACTACATCTGGAGGAAGATGAAGTAAGAGATCGCTAAGTATGTGGCCAGGTGCTTGATCTGTCAGCAGATCAAATTGAGCAAAAGAAGCCACCGGGGTTAATAGTACCTCTAGAGATCCCAGAATGGAAGTGGGAAATGATAGCCATGGATTTTATGACTGGTCTACCTCGAACTAGTCAAGGCAAGGATGCCATATGGGTTATCATAGATAGATTGACCAAGTCTGCCCATTTCCTTTCGATCAAGACAACCTACTCTCGGGATCGATTGACACTGTTATATGTAGACCAGATAGTGAGACTACATGGTGTACCCGTGTCCATTGTATCAGATAAAGACCCGAGATTCACCTCTCACTTTTGGCAAAGTCTACAGAAGGTCCTGCGACCAGGCTAAATTTTAGCACAGGATTCCATCCACATACAGATGGACAATCATAGAGAACTATTCAAATACTCGAAGATCTACTCCGAGCATGAATTATGGAACTCCCTAAGGGCTAGGATGAGAATCTGGGACTATTGGATTTTGTGTACAACAACAGCTACCAAACAAGCATTGGTATGCCCCTGTATGAAGCATTATATGACAGAAGATGCAGGACTCCGTTATGCCTGAATGAGGAAGGTGAATGAAAGATTCTAGGTCCAGAGCTGGTACAGGTCACCTCAAAGAAGATCAAACTCATCAGAGAGCGCCTCAAGAAAGCTCAAGACAGGCAGCAGGGCTATGCCAATACCCGCCGCCAGGATTAAGAGTTTGAAGTAGGAGACGAGGTGTTCTTTAAGGTATCCCCATGGCATGGAAAGCTGAGCCTACGGTACATCGAGCCATATAAGATAGTGGACAAGATAGGTCTTGTAGCTTGCCTGCTTACCTTACCAGAAGAGCTGTCAAGTTTACATGATGTCTTTCATGTATTGGTGTTGTGAAAGTGCATCAAGGATATGAATCAAGTTCTGACGGGACCAGCTATAAAACTAGCACCAGATTTGACTTATGTGGAGGGACCAGTACATATCCTTGACTGGAAAGAAAAAGCATTGAGGAACAAGATAATATATATGGTAAAAGTGTTATAGAGCCATCACCAAGTGGAAGAAGCCACTTGGGAAACAGAGGATCAGATGAGGGAATAGTACCCTCAAGTATTTTAGTACTTATTGTATGAAAAATTTCGGAGATGAAATTTCTTGAGGGTGGGAGAATTGTAACACCTCGGATTTTTCTTAATACATATTCAGTAAATTTTTTTAATTTTAAATGAAGTTAATTAGCACAGAAAGCAGATTAATTATTATAACCTCAGATTAAAAGAAAATCAAGAATTAATGGACCCAAAATTCAGCCGCGCAACTATAGGGCCAAGAGAAGGCCTTATTGGGCAATGCCACTTTTACATAAAATAGTTGGAGGTAGATAGACAGAAGAGCTAGATTAAATAAATGAGAAATTAATTAAGTGTTAATGAATCTAGATTCATTAATTGGAGATACCGGGCAAAAGTTAGAGTCCCAGTAAAGTAGACCAGGTCCGGTCAAAGGCCGATAATTACGGATCTGACCTCGTAAGAGACAGACCCCGTGATGCCACATTACGCTTGTGACTCTGGAATCTCTTGACCCGGGTTTTTCGGATCTGGGACGGGATAAAGACAAGCCAGATAATTATTTGTTGCCCACGTGATTGCATAGCAACAAGATAAGATCAAATAAAGTCGATTGGTTTTTAGTCGAAGATATTTTTGAAGATAAGATTAATTAATCGAATAGAATAATGTTTAAATAATTATTATTAAATTAAAATATCTTTATATGTTTTCATTATAAAGTAAATGTAAGAGAGAATAAAAATTTCTCTCTTCTCTCTCTCGATTTCAGATTCACACCCGTGCCCTAGCTTACCCACGCCCAACCGCCGCCAGCCTGTCTCCTTCTGGCAAGCTTCAAGGCCAGCCTCCCGAGCCCCCACGCTGCCTGCCGCCGCTCCGCTTGAGCCTGCATGCTACCTTTCGCTGCTCTGTACGCTACCTGGAGCCGCACCGATCAAGCAATCCCTACTTCAAGGCCTCAAGCAGCCTCCACTCCGGCCACCAAGGCTCAGGTGAACATTCGCGAACCCACCTCGCCTCAAGCGGCCCCTCAAGGCCCGCCTCGCCACGCTCTGCATCCGCAGCAGCCTGTGCTCCTCCGCTGTTCTACTGCCCTTCCTCAGGCCTACAGCCCAATGTTTTCCATCTTTTTCGACGATCTGAACGCCGATGAGGTCCCCTCCTTCTCTTGTGCGCTTCATGGGGCAAACTCTACTCTAATTAGTAGATTGAATGTTAAAATTAGGAAAACCCTAAATGATTTCATGAATTAGGGTTTAGAATTTCATAATTGATGTGCAAGTAATAGGGCTGTGAAAGAGTTAGATGTTGATACCATATATTGTGTACGATTAGTTATGTTGTTAATGAGAGAATGTGTGTATTAATTTCGGGAGCCTATAGATAGAGGTGATGCTGCCCAAATTTCTTTTAAAATACATGCTTTATTCTCTATGAGTTATGTAGCAAGTGATTACTCTTAAAGAGCATGTCAAAGCCTTCAATTATGCTAAGGATAAAGATAGCTAATCTTCTATTAGGAGTAAATTCCATATTTTCATGCTCCTTAGAAATATGGAAATGCATGTTAAATGAAAGTATGCTTTAGTTAATTTAATTTCTTTAATATACTCTTCCGAGTCTAAGTTAGAATATGAGTTAAGAATACGGTTTTCGTATTTATGAATTCCTTTTTTTGATTATTAGGGAAAGGTAAAGGAAAGGGCAAGGGCAAATCAGCTGTTACTAAAGGACCGAGTCAATCATAAAGCTCACTAGACTCAGGTGAGGGAACTGGCTGTCCAGTTCGTTCTTTTATCTTATTTTCTTACAATATTTGATTTCAAATTGAAAAGCATGAGTTAGAAATTTTATGAAAATTTCTTGAATTTTGGAAATCATTTCATGCATATTGATAGAACCCCAGTTGGGGATAGATTCCCTTTTTGGAACTCATGCACAGTAATCAGTAACAGAAAAGATAAATAGATACAGAGATTGATGGACTACACTTTACCGATTTACTTGCTTGAACCAGTGGTGGCTCTTAGAGAGCCAGGGAGTATGGCATTAGGTTAGGGAAGGGGTGATTTATAACTCTGTTTTTCTATAGCGAACTATATGTTTTGAAACTCTCCGTTTTCATGAAATTAAAACCACCTTTCAAATCTCTTTGAGTGCCTAGTGTACGTATATAAATTTGGCCCCATGTAGCGTGGATAGATCTACCCATTGGTCGCTGGTCCCGCAGTATTGAAGTAGATGTGTAGTTAGTGATGATAGTATTGTGATGATCAGATGACTCATATTTCCCATCTTCCGGTAGCTATTAAAGATCGACCGTAGAGGCTATTGGTACAGATTACTAAGGAAAATTTCATAAATTCATTCACTGTACGGAGGATTAAATAATGAGATACGCATCATGAGATTTCTATGCATATTGGCATGATTATACCAGATTGAAGATAATGCATAGTTTTAGTTGCTCAGTATTTACTTTTAGTTATAGTATTTATTTTCAGTTATTTATATATGCATAGTTTTATGCTTCAACTTTACAGTTTTATTTGATACACGGGTGTAGTTTTATACCCGGCAATACTGTTCCCAGATCACTGATCTCGAGTAGCTCAACCCCTTTTTTACGATGTTTTTATGCGTATCGTATAGATGTGAGTCCAGGTAGAGGATTCGTCTACTCGCGAGATTTTTGAGGAGTGTTAGCAGTGGGCTCTGACTCCCTGTGTTGTAGTTAATGATTATGTTCTGTTATGACTGTATTTGAGACAAATAAGTTTAAGACCGTATTTATATTTGGTATTATATTAAACAGTATCTTGAGTTTGAAGTTATGATATTAGTTGTTTGTCTTAATAGCTTCCGCAATTACTTTTATTACTCTTGATTACCAGTTTTACAGCCTTTGGCTCAAGGTTCATTCCCTTGACCTGGCTGGTGTGACATGTGTTCCCTGATTAGGAGATGGGTATTATTGCCTCGAGAATCCTCGTTGACCTCAATGTCTCCACAGTGATTAGGGTGGAGCCTCCAATTACTGTCATCCTTGTGGTCACATGGTTGGAGAGGATGTCCAAAAGAGGGCCAATCCATATTAAATTTTTTTGATCTAAAAATAAACAACTCCAAACTTGAAGATAAAGTCCACCCACGAGAGACTTCCAACTCTTTTGTTTACTATATATATATATAGTTCCCTCTAGTTTCCATGAAAAGCATGTCTCTGGAGCTTTCAATAACCATTTCCAAGTGCTTAGACCTAGGTGCACTTCTCCCAACTAAAAGCTCTTCAGTTTTTGGGTTTATAGTGCTTGATGTAGTGGTTGAAGTCTTTTTTAGATTCTAGGTCACAACTTTCATTTCTAGATTTTTTTTTTCAGCTTAATTTTGTTGTAAACCAAGGTAGAGATTATGACCTTAACGATGATACTGTCAGGTTGAAGTTAAAGTTGAAGTGGAGCCTAGTGTTTCAACCTCAACCAAAGCTGAGGCGAATCAATCCGCTCCTCAAGAATAACTCTTTATTCTTTGTATATTTTTTTTCTTCTTTTCACCTATAAACATACAAAAAGAGTAATGATATATCCGCCGAAAAGGTTTCACGAAATTTTCACATGAATGATGTGGTATGCCACGTCATTTGTCCTTCAGTAATCCAACTCAGCATGTTAAAAAAATAAATTAAAAACAAAAATACCCTAATTTTCCTCCCCTTCTCTTCTTCACACGATCGCCACCGCACCCTCGCTCTTGTCCGCCTGTTCCGACCTCCGCATTCGTGCACTTCCCCCGCCCCCACCCCACACACACACACACACACACACACACACACACACACACACACAAAGTTTTTTTGCATATCCAACCTCATTTCCTTCGAGGGACTCTTGTCTTGGAGACCTTCTTCAGAGAAAATTTAAAGCCCCAAAAATCGCATGGTGGGAGATAACAAGGAGCTCGATCAGTTCATGGTTTGATTCTTTCCTTATTTTGACTTCCATTTGAATCTCTTCTTTTTTATATGATTTCTTAATGAACTTCAGGAGAGTCTGGTTTTGTAATTGTAACTGTTTCTCGGTATGGATGAAAAATACTTTTTCCTTTGGTAGAGCTTTCACCGATCAGAAAGTTCTTTACTGGCTTCAAATTTTAAACCTTGTGAGCAATCTCCGGTGTAGGATATGATGGGCCTGGGGTTGGGGTTCATCTTTCTTATGTTTTCTTTTCTTTGTGTGTTTTACTTTTTCTAATAGAAAGGGAAGAAGTTGTGTTCGTCTCTCTTTGTCCTAAGTGGAAGAATAATTGCAGAGCTGTTCGGAGTAACTGGATTAAGATTCTGAATTGCAAAAAAATTGAACCTAATTATGGTTTAAAGTGAGATACTAAGAGTGAGATTGCATGTAGTCCTGTAGTCTCTTTAGTTTATGTTTTGCAATTTCATTTGTGCTTGTGACATCAGGAACAGAGATTTTAGTAGTGTTCAGAAAGAAAGTTTGCAAATTCCTTGAAGTTTCTGGCAGCCTTAGTTGCATTCATGGCTCTTGAGCATATTATTTGTTTGATCATTTTAGAATGCTTGCTAGGAAAACCTCATTAATCTGTTCAAAAGTATATGGGAAAGACTCAGAGTGGCCTCCATGCATTAGTAATGTGAGATGGTACTAAGGATTACTACCATAATTGGATTTTGTTTGGTTTCATAGCTCTAAATTTTTAGTTTTTGTATGATGAAGAAATGTTTGATAACTAGGTTTGGCTACAACTATTTTATTTGGCTACAACTATTTTATTTTTCTGACAGCTCTGCATTAATGCTTTCTTTGTAAGTAGTGTTTAGGGTTTTGTTGTGCCAAACTTGTTTTTTGGTTCTCCATGTGTTACATGCTTAAACTTAAAATGACATTGTTGTTTAGTTGTGATTCTCGTCATCATTTGATTAAGTCTCTGATTCCAAAATTGTTTGTTTGTTTGTTTGTTTCTTTTTGTTTGGGTTCATCCAACCCTGGAATTTTTCTATTTTTATGACATTGTTGTGCAGGTGAATTAATTAACACTTTGATCTTGTTTTTTGTGTTTACAAGTGCAGGCAATAAATGGACATCCTCAATCAAGCCTTGTTGAATGCCTTACCCTCTCTTTGGAAGAAGCTGTTAATAATGTAACAGATGTTTAAGCTTAAATTCTTAGTTTGTTATCAAATCTTAGTATTCATATAGAAGCTGTATAAGAGATCTACCTACTAGTGCACCTTTTGAAGCTCTATAACAATGTCTGCCTGTTTTGATGTTAGTTATAGAAATAAAAAGGTGTGTGATTTGGCAATAAACTTCATGGTTGGAATTGATTGATGGCTTTGATGAACAGGGTTTACTTGATTTTTTAACAACTTTTCTAACTCATTATCCTGTACGAGTGTTCCAACTGTTTTCTCAAGTGCCATGAGATGAAAATTTCTAGTTTCTATTTTTTATTTAATTATGAGAAAACTTACGGTATTTCTTGAATATCACCTATAAACAGGGATCTAACTAGTCAACACTTCTGATCATGTTGCTCTGGTTGATAGATGTTAAACCTACTTTTCTTGCCAACCAAGCAGATGTATATTCCTCTCCTGTACAAGCATAAGTCCCTCCAATATTTGAAAGAATTGTTTATAGTAAGACCCCACTTGCCTCTTCTCTATACACTTTTCCTACCTGTTTGACCCTGCTGAACATACATATTTTAGATCAGCAGTTCCTGATTCCTTGCTAAAAATCAAGACACACAAAATTATTTCTTGTACAAGAAAATTATGTGGTCATGTTATGCAGAAAGATTACTGAGAATATAATCCGCAACAACGTAGTATGAAGTTACAAAAAGTTATGTGAAAGAACAGAAAGCTAAGTGTATCATTGCCACAGGCATCTGAGTATCATGAAGGCCTACAATCGAATTTTTGAAAAAAAAAAAAAAAAAGAACAAGAGAATGTAAGTTTCGGAGCTGCTGCACTAATTTAGGTTTACAAACAAAGCTTGTGATTTCAGGGTGAAGTGGTTCTTAAGTCCTAAAGCTCAGTTTGTTTACCTTTGAAAGCCTTTGACCTTTCTTTCCACACAACCAATTTTTTAACTTCCCTGATACTTTGCTTGTGTACTTCTTTACTGCTGCCTTCATCTCTGAAATGCCCTGCAAAATTATCTGCTTGAGATCTTTCTTGCCCATCCTTCTCCCTCAAAACTTTCCCCTGAAGAAAAATGAGTTGGTAAGTCGAAAGGAAAAATGGCATACATTTCATTTGAAATCAATTGATGAAGAAAAAAAAATGAAAGATAGTACCAGGTTTGTAGGAAATTTATCTTCTTTGTCCTCATCATCTTCACCGCCAAAATTGTTCATGTTCATTAAGAAAAACTAATATTACTTATTAGTATATCACAGGGAGCATACCAATTCATGACATGTACCAATTCAAACCTGACCATAAACAACTAGATGCGAAAACAGCAGAACAAGCATGAGGTAGAATGAAAGCCCAACCATCCGAATTATTTTAAGTCATTGAAACAAATGGATTCTAGTGAAAATTCATGGTGAACACATTCAAAGCCATGCTACTTACTAAATGGAACCTTGAAAAGGAATTCATCACAAAAATAAAAAAAAAGTATATATTGATATATATTGAACTCACAAAATATATTTCTCAAAAGAAAATACAGTTCCCCAAATGTTAAACAAATTTTTGCTTGTACTACAACTAGATTTTCTAATAATACAATTCACCACAAACAATAGATAATTTAAGAGAAAAAAGGAAAACCAATCCAATTAGTACCTCCAATTAGTCACATTCCAAGAGTAACAATGTACAAGTTGAATGAAAATTTTCTTCAATTTGACATCCATTCTTTCAAATTGGGCCCTTCTTTTAAGTATACAAGTATTCTACAGAATAGATAATTAGAACTCATATACAGATATTGAGATTTATGATACAACGCTAAATCATACAATAGAAAACAATTGCAATCTAACAAATTTTGACAAACATAATAGATTTGACTACTAGCAAACTGAGATGTGCTTGCAAGTTCTAAGAACTCAAATAAGAAATCAAATAACTTCCATAGTGATTATCAACCTATCAGTAAGCTATATTTGAATTGTAAATACTATCCAAAGAATTCACCTTGTCCTCTTCCTTTTCCTTGTTCTCCTTGTCATGGCAGCATCCTCTTGCTCAGACTGCTTCTCAGTAACAACATTCCCCTCGATGTTCACATTGTCCTCAGTAACAAGAAACAACATTCCCCTATTCAATAAAAAACATAAGGTAAGCTCCATTTATTAGAAAACAAGAACTAAGATGGATTCAGAGTTCTCACCAGCTTAAGTAGGGGGTGCGGGTTTAGATCGGAGTTTGGCGGCTGGGGTTAGGTCACCGGCGTTGGTATTCTTCTTAGCGACAACCTTCAGCAGCTGGGTAGTAATCAGCTAGGAGGGGTTATCGTTTTCATTATCACCGAGAAGATCAAAGGGGTTAGCTGTGGCCATATCCGAGGCTTAGGATTCCGGCAAAGATTCAACGGATTGAGAGTTAATCACAACAGGAAAACCATCAAATGCACCATCATCGCCATGAAACTCTAGAATTGAAGGAGAGAGGAAGAGAAAAGAGCTGGAAAGTGAGAAGTCGCACTCCCAGCGGAGAGTCCATATAGAAGATTCTTTGACAACCACCCCACCTATGGATTCGGAGGCCGGAGCAGGCCGAGAAGAACGAGGGTGCTGTGGCGCTCGCACGAAGAAGAGAAGGGGAGGAAAATTAAGGTTTTTTTGTTATTAATTTAATTTTTTTAAAATATGCTGAGTTGGATTACTAAAAGACAAATGACGTGTCATACCACATCATTCGTGTGAAAATTTCGTAAAACCTCTTCGTACAATTTATCATTACTCTACAAAAAATTTATTCGATAAATAAAGAAATAAAGTTTGACTTATTTTATCTTCTTTTCTTTCTTTAAATGAAAGCCTTGTTCTTCATCTTCCTGAGCTGGTCCAGCTTGCCTTTTAAAATTTTACTAAGTTACCAACTTTACTAGTCATCGACTTTAGGACTTAACTCCCACAAACATTTATTTTTTGGAGTTTTTGCTTCCTAAATGGCTTAAGCGTTTAGTTTTTGGAGTTTATGTTTATTAAACGGCGTAAGCATTATTTTTTGAAGTTTCCTCTTACTAAACAGCTTAAGTGTTTATTTTTTGGAGTTTTCACTTATCAAACAACTTAAGACTTTATTTTTTGGAGTTTCCGCTTACTAAAATGTACCTTTTAAGCCTTTTATTTTTCTCTGAAGTTTCCATTTACTAAATATTTAAACGTTTATTTTTTTAAGTTTCTTCTTATTAAACGGCTTAAGTGTTCTTTTTTTTTTTTGGAGTTTTCCCATACTAAACGGTTTAAGTGTTTATTTTTTGGAGTTTTTTACTTATTAAATGACATAAACAACTTGACATGTACTTTTTATTTTATTTTTGATTTTGTAGTTTTTCTTTACTAAACGACTTAAGCGTTTATTTTTTTTTATTTAGAGTTTTTGCTTATTAAATAGCTTAAGTGTTTTTTTTTTGTAGTTTTTGCATACTAAATGACTTAAACTTTTTTGAGTTTTCATGTATTAAAACCGCTTAAACACTTTAAGTCGCTTAGATGTGAAAGTTCAAAAAATAAACGCTTTTAAGCTCGCTTACTTCAACCAAAAATCCAAAAACAAACTCTTAAGCTTTTTAGTAAGCGAAAAACTTCAAAAATAAATCCTTAAACCGTATAGTAAGTGAAAACTCCAAACAATAAACGCTTAAGCCAGTTAGTTAGTCAGCGAAAATTTCAAAAAATAAACGCTTGAGCTATTTAGTAAGTGGAAATTTCAAAAAATAAACGTTTAAGCTGTTTGGTTGCGAATGCTCCAACAAATAAACGCTTAGAGGCCCTTTAATAAGCCAAAACTCAAAAAAATAAAGGCTTGTCATTTAGTAATCACAAAAAGTCCAAAAAATAAAAACTTAAGCCGTTTAATAAGAGAAAATTGAAAAAAAAATGGAAACTCTGAAAAATAAACAAGAATACCATAAATAAACAGAACCCCTTAATAATACTCAGAGACAGGGAAACAATAAATAAACACCACACTAATTAGGGACAAATACGTAGAACATACTTCCATTTTAAAACAAGCAACATAGTTGTTTGAAACATAGAATATACAAAATTTCAACAAAGGTAAATAAAAAGATAGCCTTAATTACGAGGCTTGGGATAACACTGGTCGAGCCACCATTGTGGCAATCCTGTAAAGAGAAATTAGCAACCTTTCAAATCAGTAGGTTCATTATTATAAGTAAAGGTGTGGCTAGTATGCACTCTACAAACTTAAAAAAGGAAGGCAAGGTGGAAAAAAAGTTTGTTCAACCGGAGGAGCAGATATGGTAGGGGAAGTAAAAAAAATTTCATGGACTGTTGGGTGAAGATGTTGAAGGCGCAGAAGAGTAGAAGATGTCCAAGGGATTGTTTAGCTTAAGAAGAAGAAGGGGGGCCATCATTTTCTAGTAGAATTAGATGGACGTATCCTTCAAAAACCACGAGAAAAGAGAACGAATGAATGATTGAAATACAGATGTTCAAGTGAAGAAGCTTTGAACAGAGGAGCAAGATAAAGGGGATGAGGAAGCCTGCTTGGCAAGCAAAGAGAAGGAATGACTACATGACCAGTGGAGGTCCCTTGCCAAGATACCTAGGGGTAAGAGTGGAATTTTTCATAAAGTACTCTTCATAACTCTCTGACAAGAGCGGCTGTCAAAGAAGACTTTCAAAAAGGAGAGATTAACAAGAAATACCAAAAGTCACATGGTCTGTCTAATGAGATGTATATGTCGGAGATTAAAAAATAATTTTTTCTTAAAAATATGTGTTTTTTACTAGTCACCCCCTGACAAATAGCCAAATCATTTATCACCTCCTCATTTTTCAAAACTACCCCATAACCTCCTCTTTTATTATTATTTTCTATCACCCCCTGAGTTAGTTCTCCCAACCAAAGTTTTTGAATATTTTTTAAAAACCATTTTAAAAAATATTCAATAGACAAAAATACCATCTTCTTTTCATGATTGATATATACCCATCATTAATAAGCAATTATATTTTTTTTGAAAGGGGTTGTAAGTAAATTATGATTTTATTAAGGGGATTACAAGTAAATTTATGTTTAATTTAAAAAAAAATATGAGATTAAGCTAATTTTTATTTAATTTTTTAATGACATGTATTAAAAAAATTATTTATAATATATTCAAAGTAAAACAAAATAGTTATATTTTCATTAAAAGATATATAATATCAAAATTTAAATCCTTCAAGTTACTAAATTACTCATACAAGGATAACGTAGAGACAAGACTAATTCAAATGGGCAAAAAAAAAAAAAACAAACTTACTATGTTTAACACCAACAAAAGAAAAATAAGATGAAGCTTTAAGGGTTTCATCGCAATTGCACACCTTTCTAATAGCTCCAATTTGAACTGTTGGGCATGAGGGCTTTAAGACTCAAAATGGAGTTTGGGAAGAAGATTCATATTAGAATATTTCTCATTTCCCCAATTAGAAGTTGTGAGCTCAAATGCACCAAGAATGAGATGGAGCTACGAGAAAAGCTTTTACGAGATAACAAATGTTTAAAAAAGAGAAAATGTAAAAAAATCCTTTGTAAAAAATATTATATATAAAATGGGTAAAATTGTTACTTTACATATATTATAACCTCGGGTTTTAAGTTTAACCAAGTTAAAACAATAAACTTTGGTCCAGAGTATGACAAATAAAATAAAATTTTGGCACCATTTGGATCGGCTTAGGAGAAAAAGATTTTTTTTTTTCAGTTTGATAGGACTTTTGAAAAAAGAGTTTTTTGAAGTAAATTATAAGTGCTTCTGTTATTTTTGTGTTTATATATATTAATTGAGAATTAATTTTATAATAATAATAATAAATAAATAAATAAATAAATAAATAAATAAATAAATAATGACATATAATACCGGTGTTTTGTTAATTGAAACTTTCCATAATAGTTTTGAAAATGTTTGACAAGGGTGTTTTGGTAATTGATATTTTTCAAAACAAATCCTCCAAAAGTTTTTGTTTTTTTAATTAATTAATTAATTATTTATTTTTGAAGCTACAAACCATTACCTTTCAGAAAAAAGTTGTTTTTCAATTTTTTTATTTTTTATTTTTTATTTTTGAGGTAGTTATTTATTAGTCCTTGGTACTATTTGGTACTATTTTCCACCCAAAACACACACACCCAAAATACTATTACACTAAGCCCCTACACACCCATTCAAGGACCCGAAGAAAAAAAGCAAACAGTGTCAGGGACCAATAGTTCATTATTTATTTATATTTTTTTTTTTTAAGCTTCTACTTCTATGAAAAAGCTAATGTAAACGAGAGACTTAACTTATAAAAAATGTGCTTTTGGGATAAAAAAAACTTATCCAAACATATTCTTAAAAAGAAGTTATAAGGTATTATTGAAAATTAAGAGGTTGACAAATGATTTGATTATTTTTTAAGGGGTGAAATGTAAAAAACTCAAAATATAATTATTTTTAAAATATTTCATTAATTTTGTTTTTCTTGAACTGGATTCCACGTTTCACCGCAAGAAGGATTGTATATCTGATACAAAGAAAGGACAGAGTAGGTAGTTTGTTCATCACTATGCAATCAGAGTCGGAACCCATCTGATCTCCAACGCCTCTCCACTCCTCCCTTGTCCCTTAGTGTGCTCGCCTACGTGGAATGAAGCTCCAGCCTCCGGCCTGTGCATCGTCGTGTATTCTGTCCTTTTCTGAAGACTCTCTTTTGGTGAAAAGAATAAATTCACACCAATCGCAAGAATGCACCAACAGGCAACACAAAGAGTGACAAAGGAAACCCACTGATCCTACTCCACCAGCTTCCGTGTTTCCCCCGTTCTTTTCTCTCTCACTACCCGACGATCTAATTTATTTATATAAACCTCCATCTCTTCTTCTCTGGATTCCCACTACTTCTGTTGCTATTGCTAATAGTTATGGGCAAGTCCTCCCACCCCTTCTCTTGTTTCTCTTTTGAGGCATTACTTTGAGCATGTGATGATGTTTTGGGTTTTCTTTTGTTGTTTGGTTTTAAGCAGGTGATGATAGCAGCGTGGTTGATGTCTCTGTTCCTGTTTACTCGTCCACCGAGGTTGATGTCTTCACGATTTTCTTGAATCTTTATATTGAATCCTGTTTAGTGTTCTCTTCTTGTCATGGACTGTGTTTGTTGAGGAACATGTAACTCAATTAGCTCAGATTTCGTCAGAATTGGATGATAGGGTTTAGAGAGTGGTGAAATAACTTGATTTAACATGTAAGATGCAAGTGTTTGCTTGCTCTTTGAGGCCTGATTTTCAAGTGTTTGGCTTTGAACGAAATTTCCCTCGAAAAGGCTATGGATGGTAGTTTTCTTAAGGCACATCAATAAACAGATGTGCATTCGAAATTAAAATTTCTGAATTTTTTTCAGGGCACATCTCAAGATCCTTGTTTTTTTATTTGCCCCCTTTGTTTTCAGAAATGAATATTGCCTTTATTTGATGTTATTGGTAGGATTGTTAATTTTCTAACAAAACACTGATGTTTCCAATTTTATACTCGTCAGCTTGATGTTTGGCTGGTGTTACAGGGAATATAAATTCATGTTTGGATTCAGTTCTTTCGATTTGGTGTTTTTCGATTGAATTATACATGTTGGCATTGACTTTCTCCATCTTTGGGATAATATTCTAGCTTCTAGCGAAGTTGCAAGAGAAATGGAAGGGCCAAAAACAGCCATATCCTGCAATGTACTCTAGTTTCTTTGGTGGAATTACTCTTGACCCCACTGTGATGAGTATCCCTATTGATGATCATATGGTACACAGAGGTCATGGTGTTTTCGATACTGCTATGCTTTTGGATGGGTATGTGCAGTTCTTGATCTTCTTTTTAATTTTATTATGGCTTTTGAATGTATTTGAGTATTAGGTTGATAAGGACCTTTGTGCAAACAAGTGAATGTTTTTCCACTCTTCTGTTGTTCAGTGAAATTAATTCCGTTGTTATGTTGAAAAAGTGTAGGACATTAGCAGCTGATATTCATGTGAAACATACACAAGAAGCCAGTAATGCTGTCCGATGGTTCTTACAGACACAGTTAGGCCTTGTATTAACCTTTTTCAGTATTGTTATATTCTCCATTGATTTAGTTATGATGCCCATTAGAAACTCATTCTACAACATATGCATGAAAGTTCAGCTATTAACTGAAGTTCCTGGGAATATAGATTTTCATTATTAATTTGTAATTTTGATAAAATTTTATTACAGATAAGTAATTGAGCATTTATCTATCATGTATAATGTTGAAAGGGAACAAATCTTGCCTTTTACCCTTTAAGAAGATTTCTTGGTGTGACAGTAAAAACTGTTTATAAGACTAATCAACTAGTAAGACGTTTTCATGCCTTGTCTGGTACTGGGGTTCAAGGAGATTTTGTCAAAGATGAATTGGTTTGCTAACAACCTCAAGGAGATGAAAAATAATAAGGGTTATACAAGAACATATTGGGTGTGGACCAAGAGATAAAATGAAAAATGCTAAAAGTAATGTAAATCATCTCTATATTTTTTATCGACCATATTACTCGGATCAGGAAGTCCATTTTTTGGTACCAAATTTGCATCAAAGCTACAACCATTGGATTGCTGGAGAAATTCATATTGATGTTTAGCTCTATGAGAAGCAATAAGTTAGATGTGAATGCTAATCTATTTGTTTAATGGTTCAAACATAAACACCTTATATGTAAAGTCATTTTAAAAGTTCTAAAATAGCATTTGTTGAGATTAGAATCCAATTTGTTTTCTTACTTTCTAGTATTTATGGTTGGATATTTTATCTTTCTTTTGATCCTCTTCCATGTTCACTTGCTTTTGAGCCAGTAGACTATTAGTGTTTGGTTCTGTAGTAAACATATTGTCAGACTAGTATTATAATAATTGTCACTTGTCTAATATTGCCACTATTGAATTCTGACATCATCCCTGCTCAAGTCAGAGATTGCTATGCTAATTACTCTTTTCATGTTCAATTTTGAAAGTTGTATCGCTTATTATCAGAGTTAATACTTACAAACTTAACCTTTACAATTTATTTTAGAATCTTTCCTTACACTGTCAAGCCTTTTCTTTTGTTTATAGAGTTTGGTATTTGTTTGCTCATCGGATGTTCAGTTTGATAATTTTTACGGGATGCAAAAGGAATTTGTGGATAATAATGATAAGTATTCATTGAATCAAAATCTCAATAGGAAAAACAGTGAAAACATCAATTAGAACAATAGAAGTTCCAAGAAGAAATCATACAATCTTTTGTGAATTTCTGTGTGGCACTCATCCTCAAAATAAGTGCATCTATCAAAGCTTAGATTCTTCCTTAATGTGCTGGATTATGGTATAAAAATATTTGAGCACACAATATTATTGTAAACTCTAATATTAGTTTAGATGAAGCATGGTGTCATTTAGGAATGCTGATGCTTACATTATACAAAAGTCTAGGAAATCAATTAAAATATAGAGCTGAATTTTCATAGCTATGTATCTTTCATTGAACTAATGAACACAGCCACACACAAATACACACCCACCCACACACCAGCTATATATATATATATTTCAATTGTTTTGGAATTTATACAATTCCCAAACACCCTCTGCAGTTACTTGTATGAGCTTGATACCCATCTAGACCGTTTCCTAAGGTCTGCTGCAAAAGCAAAGATATCTTCTCCCTTCCCTCGTGAAACATTGCGAAGCATTCTCATCCAGATGACAGCTGCATCAACATGCAAGAAAGGCTCAATCAGATATTGGTTGAGTGCAGGCCCTGGGGACTTCTTGTTATCACCTGCAGGCTGTCCTGAGCCTGCATTTTATGCTGTGGTCATCGATGATGACTACTCTCAGTGCAAGGAAGGTGTGAAAGTTATAACATCCACAGTGCCAATTAAACCTCCACAATTTGCTACAATGAAGAATGTGAATTATCTCCCCAATGTTCTTTCAAAAATGGAAGCCGAAGAGCAGGGTGCTTTTGCTTCCATTTGGGTTGATGAGGATGGGTTTATAGCTGAGGGCCCAAATGTAAATGTTGCATTCATAAGTAAGGAAAAGGAGCTCCTGCTTCCCTCATTTGATAAAATCTTGAGTGGTTGCACTGCCAAGAGGCTTCTAGCTCTGGCAAGTCAGCTAGTAGAGAAGGGTCTTTTGAAGAGTGCTAGTACTGCAAATATTACAGTCAAACAAGCAAAGGATTCAGCCGAGATGATGTATGTCGGGAGTGGTCTCCCCATATTACCAATCGTTGAATGGGATGAACAGCCCATTGGTGATGGTGAGTGCCTCTTCTCTTCACTAATTATAATGGTGCCACTATTGCTTTGCCAAGTTAATAGAATTTCTCTTCTTTGGTGGTAGGACAAGTTGGTGATCTAACACTTGCACTCTCTGATCTGCTCTGGGAAGACATGAAAGCGGGACCGGGATTACAGAGGGTGTGTGTTCCTTACAATGAAGGAGACACAATTTAGAAGTCCAAGCCAAGAGAACATTTTTATGATCTTTAAGGACCTTCTTCCCATATAATCATTAGTCATCCTGTCTTCTTCACCTGTTCTGTTGATGCCACTCGTTAAGTCCATGTGGAATAGATAGCTAGTTATTCTGAAATGCTGTGTATTTCTTACCGTTGTGCTCTTCGTTGGTTTGCTTTCTACTTGTTTTACTGGAAGAAATAAAAGTTATGGCCTTGGTCTTCTTTGTGCTCAGAAATAAAGATGGATTTGTGTGGCTAGTTTTTTTATCATGTCCAAGGTGCAGCGCTGCAGTGGATAAAATCTTCTCCAAAGAAAGTATACTTTTATAAAAGTGGGTTTGTTTTAGTAGATAAAATCTTCTCCACAGAAAGAATACTATTATGTAAGTGGATTTATTTTTTTCACATTTCAAAGATATCGACCAAAATACCCTCTACTGCATCCACTAAGTTCTGTGTTTGGTTTTTGGTAATACTCGGAAGTGCAGGAAATCCACTTAGTTGTTGTGTACAAGACCTTGTGAGGGTCAAAAGTCTCAAACAGTGTATTCACAAGGCCTTACATAGCCATTCATTTGGTATTAAAAATGGTAAAACTGCAATTGGCACATATAAACTACAAAACAAATATGTTATGGAGAAAAAACAACTGCAGATATATGGCATGATCTGGACTACTGAGATAGAAGCTCGACTACCTGTTCATCAAACCGTGAAGGATGAACACCCAAGGACGCAAAGATCCAGACGATTTAAGGTATAAAAGAAGGTTGTCAACCCACTTAGAAGGGATCGGAAATCTAATCTTTGGTATCTCTCTCTGAAATCCCATTCAACCTGAATTCTTTCTCTCTCTCTCTAAGTCCTGACTTGATCGTTGGAGGCTCCTTCCCGAGCACGAGCACTCGGATCTCTTCTCTCCCACAGTTTTCTTCTCCTTCAGAGTAGAGTTCGATTTGTGATGACTGATCTTTGGAGGAGTCCTTGATCCCGTCAAATCATGGATGTTAAAGCTAAAATGTGTAGTACTCTGTATCTTCCATTCATGATGTTTGCTTAAAAACTCTTTTCTAGGGTTGTATGGATTCTATGACTTGAAATCTTTTTTATCTTATGTCTTGCATGCTTGTGTTGCAAATGGATATGCCTATGACTAATATTCATCTTGAATCATATGATAGGAGGCAATGATATATTTGTAGCTATATGTGCATAGGAATATACGTGTATGGTAGTATTAGTATTGTAGGGTGGAAGTCTAGTGTGACAAACCAAAGTATTACGCCATAGGAATATGTCTGTAGGATCCACGGTCAGGGCATTGTGTAGGGATTAGTAACGACTCACTCAACCCATAGGAATATGTGGAAGAGATTGTAAGCATATTCCCTAGGGATAGGAAATTATCATCGGTGCTCCAGCAGTTGAAGTCCCAAATTGGCCACTGTTTAGCCCTTATCCTTAGCAACACTGCCTCTGCAAGACATAGGAGAAAACCTATACAAGTCATAAGAGACATACAACCCTGGAACTACTTCATATGGAGAAAAGCCCTGCAACCTTTGTTACTATTTGCTATTTTTAGTAGGTGTTAGACTTTATTTTATTAAATAGATCAACTGACTAACTAAGCAAATCCATAAGTTATTGCTCAGTTAGACCTAGTACGTTGTTCCCTGTGGTTTCGACCCTATACTCACCGGAATTTATTACCTATGACCATGTACACTTGCTTGTGGAGGCACAAGTGCTTGCACTTGTTGCCGACGGTCAACATTGTCCTGTTAAGTTGGCTCTCCGACAGGGGGATCGAGGCCAACTCCTCAACAAGATGTGCTCTTGGAGCCGACCCACTACCAAAATCTTCATGAGTCTCTATGGTTAAGGACTCCTGCGTTTTGCCCTTCAAAAGGGCCACATAGCATTGTTGAGCTGCTAGCTAGTCCCTACGGAGCTCTCCACATCCGTGCTTTGTAGGGAGCTTCATCATCAAGTGGTAATTGGAGACCGTAGTACACAATGCATTCAGGGTTGGTCGCCCCATAATCACATTATAGCTTGATGGTCACTTTACTACAAGGAAGTGGTGTTCATAGTTGACTACCATGGGTATGTGTCCACTATAAGCCGAAGGCTTACCATACCTTCAGGCTTATGGTACTCGGGGTGAACCCGACTAGTGGGGACCTCACAGGTCACAGCAGTTATGGTCTGAGACCTAGCTTCTCGAACACATCCCAGAAAATCACATATGCGGAACATCCACTGTCAGCCAGTAAGTCATAAGTAAGATATTTCATCATGAGGGTAATGGATCCCCTCGAGGTCATCATCCAAGAAGGTGATGGGTGGTTTGGCGGGAGGTCTCTTCCTCGACGTGCCAGCTCAGTCCTCCATTCGAGCCTAACTTCTCCTAGCTGAGCTGCTTTCGGCTCCGTTGGCTGGTCCTCTAGTGATGATATGGATGATTCCTGCAGGAGGTCAGTTTTCTTGAGGGGAGGCTGACCTTCATTCTATCGGTCCCGTTTTGGGTATTGCGAGAGATGTCCTATGCGGATCAGTTTCTCGATCTCGTCATTCAGGTGGACACACTTCTCTGTGTCGTTCTCGAGGTCTCGGTGGATGCGGTAGTAGTTCTTACTATCCTTTTGCTTGCCAAAACATCTCATTTTAGTAGGACATGTTAGGAACTTGGGGTCATCGATGTTCATTAGGATGTGTGCTCGGCTCGCACTGAGGGGAGCATAGTTGCAAAACCAAGCTGGCTCGGCTGAGTACTATCCCTAGTCGGGGGTCTCTGCTTCTTGACCGGGCCTTGCAGCTTGTCCGCTTGGGTCTGATCTCTTTTTGGCCTCTCTTTCTGAGCCTCTTCTTGTCTGGATGCTTGAATCTCCTCAGTGTTCTTGGCTCGGGTGAGGAGCTCAACCATATCACTTGGTTGCTTCTTGAATATGGAGAACTGGAAAGGTGATTTCCTTAACCTTCCATATGAATTGCGATTGTGAACGCCTGGTCGAGGGTAGGTACCTCTAGAGTTGTCATATTGAACCTTTGGATATAGTTACGAAGCCTCTCTCCATCCTGTTGATTGATTCGCATCAATATCGCAGAGGTCCTCCTCTATTTCTTACTAGCTATGAAGTGCCTAATAAATAGTTTGGATAACTCTTCGAATAAGGAGAAGACCTCAATAGTAGGTGAAATAACTAGGTCTTGGTTGCGCCTCTCAGTATTGCTGGGAAAGCTTGGCACACGATCTTATCGGGGGCTCCATGGAGCAATATCATGACTTTAAAGGACTCTTGGTAGTCTACTGGGTCCGAGGTGCCCATTATGTGCCTCTTCTAATGGCATCTGGAACCCGACTGGCAGGGGAGCCCCTAGAATTTAATGAATGAAAGGAGAGACCAATCAGGGAGTGTACCATAGTCTCTCTTTAGTTGGAGAAGGGACCGTCTTGTGGTTAGCCAGAGACAGCTCCTTTGATTGGGATTGAGGTTGGTATGACCCGCGGTGCAGGGCAATAAGGTACTCTTCTCCTTCTTCCTCCTGCACTGTTTATACTACGGAACGCTGGCCAATAACCTTCTTCCCATTCGAGCTAACCGTGGGAAGCATTCGTTGCGTTCCTTCGAAGAATGGTGGGTATGATCAGACTCCTGGAGAGCTTTGGTGAGCACCTCGAGCTGCATTTGGAGAAGATGGATCTGGACATCCCTCAAATCCTCCTCCAGGACCGTCGGTTGATCTTAGCGAGTGGCTATGGCTCCCGGAGCTATGCCAAACCCCATGACATCATCCGTCAGGAGATCCGTCCTTGGGTTCTTCTTATCTCTCACCATCAGTAGGTTTCCAAGGCTCTTTGCTTCGTTCCTCACATACGGTGCCAAACTCTTGATGCTTTAAATCGGAGGACCCTCATGATCAGGACTACGGGAGATCAACTGAGATAATTAGATGAAGTTGGTGGGTGATAGTCGATGGAATAGGCAAACAACTTGAGCTAAGTGGTGACTTTTGGTAAACAATCATTTTGAGGGGCTATGGAGGTCTTGCAGGAAGGTTTAGCTCCTTGCAAGGGAAGTCTTGGGGCTTCTCCCTTGACCCTCCGACGATTAAGTTAGTGGGTTGATCATGGAAAAAAGAGTTGGAGAACATAGGATAAAAGAATAAGAGAGTGAGAAAGGAGCCCCGAGGTTGAAGATGAGCCTTTCTTTTTTACCTGCCTGGTAGCTATCAACCTGTGGGTAGTTGTGCGAGTCACAACTAACACCAGCGTAGGTGCTACTACGTCCTTGCTCACGCCCTCTACGTGAGGGAATCTCCACCTGGACCTATAGAGAACAATAGGATGGTTAAGGGCATTCTACTATCATTGGGCTCTAGGATTGCACCATGTGCAGGGCTAGATTCCCCCCTAACAGATTCTAAATGTGGGAATATTTCCATCTGATGATCCATAGACACACTACTCGCAGCCATCTATAACATATATAACAGTAACATTTTGTTTAACCTTCTTTAAAAAGTGAAAGCTAAAACTTTGTTTGATCACAAAGTTATGTAAGGCTTCTTTGAAGTGTTTTGCATTTTGAAATCCTTGGCCGACTTCCCCAATTGCCACGTCAGATGATTATGAAGAGTTGCTACATATAGTGGTCTTTGACATGGTTGTGATTGTATCATGGACTCTATGTTGAAGGAAATGAGTTAGATCTCTTAAGAGAGCTAATTTGTTAGGCATATATTCTATGTTTAGGACCAAAATGTGAGGAATAGAGAAAGTATTGTTTGTTTTTGTTCCTGAAATGTATCAATTGGCCACCTTAGTCGCCACACGTTATTTACTTGTATTTTTCCATTTGATGTGTGTTTATATATGCTAAATCAAGTGAATTCTATGTATATCAAGTGATACTCTACATGGAGCAAAGGTTTATTGCAGAACCAGAGGGTAGATCAACTTAGGAAGCATCTAAGGGAAAATGTCATGACGTTGGATATGTACGTCACAACATAAATTATCAGAAGACTTTCCCAAATTCTCAAGAGATTCGGGACCTTGCAGAGTTGCGTAAAATGTCACGATGAAAATTATCAAAGGTATGTTCAGATTTCTCGGGTTTTCAAGAATGTGCTACGTAAATTATCAAAGCTAGATTGATGAATTCCCAGCTGTTCACTAATGCCATGGCATATGCAAGACGTCGCGACATTATCTCCAGGGGATATAAAAGATTGGCAGTTTTCTTTAGGATTTTATCTTTACCTTGGTGAGCGGCTACAGCTCGGATATGACGATCCAGTGGTCTTATACATCATCTGCAGTGGGGTTTAGCTCAACACAAAAGGGTGAAACCATTTCCCATCATTCCTTCTTCTTTTTATCCCTCTTTTGTATTAACTTATGGAGGTAGATGCTAAAATGAGTAGTACTTCTTATCCTCTATTCATGATGACAACTTAAACTTCTTGTTCTAGGGTTGTATGGATCTTTTGACTTGAAATCTATTTTATCTTATGTTTTGTATGATTGTGTTGTTTTTGGATGTGCTTTTGAATAATACTTGACTTTAATCATACGTTGAAAGGCAATGACATATCTTTAAATATATATGCATAGGAATATGTGTGTATGAGTAGTATTAGCATTGTAAGGTTGATGTCCGGAATGATGAGCAAGAGTTTTACAGAATAGGAATATGGCCGTATGATCCATGGTCATGACATAGTTTAGGGATCAATAACCCCTCACTTGACCAATAGGAATATGTGGAAGAGATTGTAGGTGTATTCTCTAGGAATAGAGAATTAGCATCAGTGCTTAGGCATTTAAAGGCCCCTACTAGCCACTGAATAGCCCTTGTCCTTAGCAACACTCTCACTACAAAATATAAGAGAAAATTTATACAAGTCATTAGAGACATACAACCCTGGAAGCTTATTATTTGGAGAAAAATACTAGCAACCTTTGTAACTTTCTTTTATTTTCTCAGGACTTAGGTAATTTTCCAATTAATAGATCGGGTGGCTGACTAGGCAAATTAGTAAGTTAGAGCTCGGTTAGACCTAACACACCGTTCCTTGAGGATTCGACCTAGTACTTGTCGGTTACCTATGACCACGTATGCTTGCGTGTGAGCACACAAGTGCGTGCACTTGAGGTTGATGGTCAACAAAATGCCCTTGGAGAATGAATCCCCGATGCTTGATATATAAATGAATAGTAATATTAAAAAGTAGGCAAAAACATTTAATAATGACTATCATAATGATAGGTAAAATTATACAATAAACACATCCATAGCTAAACAACACACTTCTAAAGCACAAAAATTATTTTAAAGCAAAATGAGAAACATTATTTACGAGGGAAAGACCTTTTATTGTTTATCTTCTGACCTCAACCATCATGTCCACATTTTTCTTGAACATATGGTATATGTTGCACATCCAGGTTTTGTGATCGTTTTGAATTATTACAAACTTCACTCTCACCCGAGAAGCTTGTAACCTCCAACGTTCTTCTATTTACTCTAAGAGAAACTCCCATGTAGACAACATAACGAACTCTATAAAGTGATCTAATAACAAAGAAGATCTTTATTCGCATCTTGAAAGATAGTAAGTAATATAAGTAGTAACAAGTATAGGCTCCACTAAACCAAAAGAAGAGGCAGAAAAAACTCACCAAGTCTCTAGAGCTTTATAGTTGGAGGTCCACACCCATCTTACATGACAAGAGATGTGAGTAGGAGAACAAAATGATGAGGAGATTAAGAAGGAGAGCAATAGGAACAAGAATGGGTATTTAGCGAGCATAACCATTAATATAAACTTAACCAGGTGGAAGACTTCCCTTCAAAAACCAAGGGCTAAAGTGCGATGTTTTGAAGAAAAAAACCTAATAGAACGCTAACATGAGGGACGAATGGGGAAGAAATTCCGAAAAGAGGCCTAAAAAAGCAACAAGACAAGTTAGAGGAATTGATTAATCAAATTGACAATATTTATGGAGCAAAAAATAATTTTAGCATTTTTTTAAAATCAAATATCCTTAAAAATCATTCTCTAAATAAAAAAAGGACTATTTGAATATTTTTGAAAATTGAGGGACTATGTGATCAAGTGCAAATTCTCAATGTCTTCCTCTGCTTACGACTTTTGCTTGTTCACTTAAAATTATTGAGATCCAAACTAGTTTAAGAAAATAAAAAAATAAATTTTTTATTTAAATATAGACTCTGCTAGAACTTTGAACTCAAATTGATTAAATTATTAATCCCAATTATTTATGCATGAAACAATTATTAAGGTTTCGAAACTTTTATTGGATGACCTCTTAGTCTCTCTCTCCATTAAGTCATTTTAGTCCCTAATTACGAATCTATGGCAACAATGTGATTGATCCATGAAGGCCCTAATTACGAATCTATTGCAACAATGCCAATGATCAGTTGTACCAACAATGCCAATGATCAATCAAACTACTTAAGAGGTTAAGATGACTCAAGACACCAATTGAAAAAAAATTAAATATACATATTGTTATGTTGAAAAATGAGTTGTACAGATGGCATGATTTGGTTCCGTAAGGATGACGGGGCTACACATTCGATTGAGTACTCTCTCTAAGGGGGCCATGTAGTGACTCCCCACTACTCGCCAGCAAAGGAGCGCACACCTGTCAGAGGCAATGTCTGGCAAGGATGCGCATCCGTACCAAGGGGGCTCATAGTCGGGGCTGAGGAAGACAGGCCCTCAAGGTTGTACTGACATAGGTATCAGGGAGGATACCTGACGACTATCCGTCTGACAACAACTCATGAGGTATAAAGGGTGGAGGAAAGAGAAAGAGGGGGACTCTCTGTAGTCTCTCTTTCTTGGATATAAGACTCGTCTCCTACCTTTAGACTTCTCTTCCTACAGGGCTCTCTCATCTCCTCTGCAACTCTGTTTCTCTTCATACTGCCCTAACTCCTACTTTGTCTATCCCTCACTGACTTGAACGTCGGAGGGTCCGGGGATAAGTCCCCGTAGTACCCTTACAGGAAAGAAGCCCCCTGGTGACAGGTGTCTCTTTGCCTCCCTACACGATGTCCTTTAGAGGCCGTTATCAAGCTCTTGAAGTCCCTAATCCAACCATCTCACTTTTCATTTTATCAGTTAATCTCCAAACTGAGTGCGGATCCCGAGGTCCCGTTTGTTTTGAGCATCAACAGTTTGGCATTGTCTATGGGGACCTTGAGGGAAAATCCCTATAAACCAATTGGCAAGAAGAAGCAAGAACCCACCGGTGGAGTCCTTGCTAGTAGGCATTGGGCTTGATTACATGGCCTTGGAAGTTGTAGCTACCCACCTCGACCAACCGGTAACCCTGGAGGAAGATGAGAGGGACGCGCTGATGAGTGCATAAATATATATATTTTCATATCTCATTTACATGCACTTACCATATCTTTTTACATGGTTTCTTCCACTTTTGTGCTCTGTTGGGGTGTTAAGTGGGGTAGGACTGATAATCAGGTACTCAAAAGAAAAGAAGCAAACTCTAGAGATATAAGGAGCATAAAGGGCTGAAACAAAGAGTGACACGGTCATCAACACGAGTGTGTGGGCTTAAAAGAGGATTAACTAAAGATCGCGCTCAAATTTCAACTAATACGACTACGTGTCAGCTGACACTGGTGTGTGGCGGCTATGTACAAGACCATGCACATATCGAAAACGCATTAAACTGATACAAGAAGACTCCGGAGAGGAACACGCTCACATATACACAACCTCAGACACGGTCGTGTAACGTAAAATAAAGAACTATAAAAGGTCGTCACATCTATTTTGCAAGGGGACTTTTTTCAAATCTTCTACCGACGGCTAGGATTTCGAAGAGAGACTGAAGATGGAGGAGACATCGAGCCAAGAAGTTTACAATTATTTTTATGTCTTCCTCTCTAGTATTTGTGATGTTTATTGTTAGTATAAGAGGCTAAACCTTCTATAGTGCCTTGGGTCCTTGAACCTTAGGATGAACTTTTGATTATTTCCTCTTTTTAATACTAGGTTTCCTTTTTGATTATTTTTTTTTGAATTATTTGTGTTTGCTGAATTCTTGTGGTTTGTTAGTAAGAAAGCATAGGCCACATAATTAGATCGAGTTGCTTGATGCATGACGAGAAATCGCGGTCAAGCGAGATCCAAGCATATACAATAGGAGGAGGGTGCACGCTGAGAGATTTGGTGCTCGCTATGTTGTCACGTAACACCAACTTACTCTCATGATTAGGGTAAAACCTAATAGTGGGAAACACAGAACCTACACTCATAGTTAGCATAATATAGTGGTACAATGAAGTCCCTGTAGAGGACTAGGGTTTTGCTGTCACGAGAGATCATGGTCAAACCAATTTAGGGTTCTCCACGGTCCAGAAATATATCAATTAGGTAGCCTATATTAGAAAATTAGTCACAAGGGATTCTTAGGGGGATAAAGATCGAGGGTGCCATGTTCTATTGGCTCATAACCCTAGATTTCCAACTGTTCACTTTACTCTAGTTCTCTTTAGATCTTTAGTTAGGATTAGATCACCAACTATATTTGTAGGCTAGATAATAGGATTCGAATTAGTACTAGCTCAGCCAATCCCTATGGATTCGACTACCCTACCTTCAGGGTACTTTCCTACTTGTGGGACTCTGTGCACTTGCGGATAGCATTACGCATCGCATCAAGTTTTTGGCTCCGTTGCCGGGAACTGGTAACCATAGGAATATTAGGATTCTATATCTCTAGTCAAATTAGGATTTGTTTAATCTATTCTTTGCTTTCTTTTCTTTAGATGTGATCTCTTGGTCTTCTTCTTTGTTGAAGATACTGGTATATAGCCAGAAGCTATTCCCAACCAATAGAAGCACAAATCCTAACTTTGGGCATTAACTTCGCAAAAAGATTAGAAAAATCACCCTTGAGCACATCACAACAGTGGAGAGTAGTACAAAAGTTAATCAACAGAAAACAATAGCAGCACTAGCATGTTCTATCTCTGATTTTTCTAGGCCAAATCTCAATGTGGTCGGGTCAAGCATCAACCCACCCCCGATCATGGCGGTAAATTTTGAGCTGAAGCCCAACATCATCCAGATGGTTCAGCAGACATGTCAATTTGACATTTTCCAAGATGAGGACCCATACATGCATCTCACAAGCTTCTTAGAAATATGCAGCACGATCAAAGCAGGAGGAGTGCCTGAGGACGCAATTCGCCTTAGGCAGTTTTCCTTCTCAGTTAGAGGCAGAGCCAAGCAGTGGCTGAACTCACTCCCTCAGGGCTCCATCACCAAGTGGGCCCAATTGGCATGAAAAGTTTTTCATGAGGTACTTTCCACGGGCCAAAATCACAAAACTTTGGACAAATATCTCCTCCTACAAGCAACTGGAGTTTGAAACACTTTACTACACTTAGGGGAGGTTCAAGGAGCTGCTAAGGAAGTTCCCCCATTATGAAATAGTGGACTAGATGCAAGTCTAGATGTTTTAAAATTGACTGAAGATAGCCACCAAACAGATGCTAGACGCAGCAGATGGTGGGTCGCTTTGTAGCAAGCAGCCAGAAGCAGCTTAAACACTGATTGAAGAGATGACAATCAATGGCTATCAGTGGAGTTCTGAGAGGAACATAAACAAAACCAACTGAATTACAGGGGTTTATGAGGTGGATGCGCTGACAAGTCTAATAGCAAAGGTGGATATAATAAGCAAATGATTGGACAATATAACTATTTAGCATCAGGCATTGGTAATAAACTATGGGTCATATGGAGATCAATTGGGTGCCATGTACTTGACCATAGAAGCCAGTGTGGTGCCAGTTAAGTAGGTTGACTTGTGGGTAGCCAGAACAGATTTTAGAATAATCTATATAGTTCTACCTATAACCCCGTTTGGAGGAATCACCCGAATTTTTTATAGAGCACACTGGGGCAAGGTCAAAGTCAACCAAGGCAGAATCAACCAATCGGGTTCCATCAACCTATAGAAGAAAAAAAAAGGTTTGAATATGGAGAGCATCATCGCACACTACATTCACACCAATGATAAACACCCCAAAAGAAATGAGGAACTCATGAGAAATCAACATGCGTTATTATAGAACCTTCAGCACCAAGTGGCCCAGATTGCTAAATCACTGGCCTAATAACCACTCGATACCTTTCAAAGCAACACGAAAGTTAACCCAAGGGAACAAGTGAAGGCAATCGCCCTCAGGAGTGGAATCGAGTTGCCTCCACCTTATGCCAAGGATCAAGAAAAGGTTCCTACTGAAGAGAAGGAAGGTGAAGGACTAGAGGAGAAGAGGTCAATCAATATTGCAGAAACACAAGGCAAGTGTAAAGAGAAAGAAGTATCCAAAGCTACCATACCTAGCCAAGGTTAAGAAGGATCAGCAAGAGAAGCAGTTCCGAAAGTTTCTAGTGATGTTCAAGAAACTACAAATCAATGTTCCGATTATGGAAGCCTTTCCACAGATGCCGAAATACACTAAATTTTTAAAGTAGCTGCTTACGAACAAGAGGAAACTGGAGGAGGTGTCCAAGGCAATCCTCAATGAACAGTGTTCGACGGTCCTCACCAACAAGCTCTCAAAGAAGAAAAAAGATCCAGTTGGTTACATAACACCTTGCACCATTGGAGGATTGGTGGATGAGAAGTCTTTAGGAGACATTGGAGCAAGTGCTAACCTCATGCCGTACAAGATCTTACAAACGATAGGGCTTGGAGATCCCAAGCCAACCAAGGTGACACTTTAGATTTTCGATAGATAAATCCGTCACCCCCGATGAGTCGTCGAAGACGTACTGGTCAAAGTAGATAAGTTCATCTTTCCGGTAGACTCTATTATAGAAGACTTGGAAGATCAGGTGGAAGTTGTTGACCGTCGGCTACGAGTTTGAACACTCAAGATGCCGCACGCAAGCGTATGTGGTCAGTAGTAATATAATAACCAGTAAGTACTGGGTCAATTCCACGGGGAACAGACTATCTAATTCTAGTGATGCACTAGTGTACTAAATTGCAAGAAGAACCACTTAACCTTTAAAAAGGGAGATTTCCTAAGTTCTAAGAGTGTACGAGATTTACAAAGGTTGCTGGGTTGTCTCTCAATTATATGGAACCTAGGGTTATATGACTCGGATGGATTGTAATGATATTCTCCTATGTTTGTAATACATTAGTTGTTTTGGATAAAGGTTGATTAAAGATAAACCTAGATGCTTGTGTGCACTCAAAGTGCGACTTACTGGTTCCCTATTTCTAAGGAACACGTTTTACTCATTCTCCTCCATAGACCTATGGAAGATAAGGCGATACGTTATAGGAACTAGAATTTATCCTCACCGAGAGAGACATTAGCACATTTCTATGCTATTGGGATCACCTCCTCCCTATAAGACTAATGCAAAGCTCCAATACATATTTCTATGTATAGTATGCTAGATTTGTCATCGCCTATCGGCATATGATTAAGCACTATTAATTCAAAGGCATATCTATAACAACATAATCACTACAAACATAGGATAATTAAAATATCAATCTATCTAGATCATACAACCCTGGATTGGAAGTTAACAATACCATTACAAACATTGAGTCCATAATGACAAGATTAAACAAGTAAATATCCATGTCCAATATAAGAAAGGGATTCAAAACATCAAAGCTAATAAAGATAAGATTCCCCCTCTCTTGTAGAGCACAAACCCAGCCTTAAAACTGTTGGATGCCTTCAGACCATCATCTCCAAGCACAACAGCTTGCCTCCAAATGTACAGATACTTAAACCCTAACCCCCAACCTCCTTTTATACCCAGTAATTATCATTACGACGCTCTTCATAATGTAGCGACACTCTTGGCAACCAGATTCCTTTCACAAACTTTACTAGGAAATAATGTCGCAACGTAGAGGGCATATGTCATGACGTCATGAATCTTCTGAGAATTTCAACCCTTCTTATCAGTAAACGCTACGGCGTCTCTGTGTAACATTGGGACGTTAACCCTTTGAATGTTCTTCAAGTGACCTGCTGCTCCTTTCTGCTCTACAACACTGCTTTTTTGATTCACATCACGTGATACATAAGAACTCCTCTTGATTTAGCCTCTAAAACTACAAAACAAATGCAAAATGTGGATAAACCAAGTTTAGCCATCCAAAGAGATGAATAAGATATTTTAAGACCAGATACATCTAGTTTATGCTTTAATCCAAACACTCTGATCTACAAAAAATAGTATAAGACATACTAATTTAGCTCTAATTTGAGAGCTAACACACCCCCAAATTTAAACTATTGCTTGTCCTTAAGCAATGAGCAAAGTCACTAGCAAACAATGATTTAAGTGTGAAAACTATTTTTAAGTCTGTTCTCCCTTTCGACGAGGAACAAACCAATATGTCACAATAATTAACAAGTTGAATGTGTCAAACCCAAGTACTAATCCTTTTAAAGGTAGTCCTCACTGCACATCAGTGTTCTCCGATTGTAATGACCTTAGTCAAAGTTGAAATTATGCGGATAAAGCATGCAAGAAAGAATAGGACTAGAAGCAGAAACCTGCGTCGACAAATCTTTCACGACTCTCAACTAGTGGAATCCCCTACTCCTAAGGCAGGCTATTGCTCTTCTCTTGTGGTCTTTTCTTTATTCATTCGCGAGTACTCTTGTTTTTTTAATTTTAACTTTATTTTTCTATTTATTAAAAAATACCATGATTTGATCTCACCTGTACCAATGGTTTCTATGTACTTCTCTATGTATCAAGTTCTACTCAAGTGCCACAAGGTTTATGCCCTACTCCTATTCCAAAGTGCATAACTGTTCTCTATGTAACCTACCTGTCTAAGGTCATTCATTAGGGCTTATGAGAGCTTCTAGATGTGCAAGTAAATCTATAAGTGTGGTTTTCCTCTAGTTTGAAAAGTTCAATTACCATGAATTTACTACTTTTATGTTCAAAATTGTTTTTTGTTTTGAGAGTTTTATGAGAGAAGGCATAAGCATCCATTACATTGTTTTACATCTTGATATAGTTTATTGCTTGCTATTATCATCATTTTCTCCTATTTCATGTATGAATGACAAATTGAATGGTGATTCAATTTTATGTTATGGATGTTTAATGGATGGTTATGGACTATGGGACTTAAAAATATAAATGGGTGTGCTTTTTATTATTCTTGGACCTTGGATGCTCTAAATCTTATTCTATTGGGTTGTAAAGGTCATTTATTTATTTTAATTCATGCACCCAGTTTGATTTTCTTATGATTTGTGGTGTAATAATTCATATCAACTCTTCTAACCCAAGACAACCCTAAGAGGAACAAGCATACAAGGCCATTGAGGAGAATGGAGTCATCCAAATATCAAGGCAAGAAGAGATTTTATCTTGTTTTAGATCTTCGATGTAAAGTCCATAACCTCCATTAATTTTTGTGAGTATTTCATTTAATGTGATGTATGTAGTGATGTATATTCATCTCACATTAATTATTTTATGAACAGATAGATGCGGGCATATTTTCAAATGATCATAACAAAGATCAAATCTTATAAACTAGTTTGTGCTATCCATAATGTTTATAAGTATATTTGGCCCTATGGTCATTCTACCATATATATAAAATTTTCGAATAGTTTTGCCGTGTTGTGTCAACCACAAAGGTGAGACTTGATGAAAATGTTATGTGGTTTTTGATATCCTTGATGAGAACATTGTGATTTGTTGTGCTATCCACAAAAATCATCATAAGGATAAAATTGCATTGCATGAGATGCATATCATTTTTCATTAAAGACTAGGTCGTGCTATCCACAAGTTTTTAATAAATTGTGAGGCTTATTATAAATGTACAACAGTATTAATTAGGATGTTAGTTTAATTTTTGTAGATTACCTGCATCCATATGTCATATGCATTGTCTTTACGTTCAATTTTGGAAACTAATAGACTTACCGGACCCAATTATGTGGATTGGTTGAGGAATCTGAGACCTAGATCCAATGAGATTGGGTTTAATGCCACTGAAGAAAATGATGCCACACTTCTTAAGAGATTGGAACACTGTCAAATGCATAATATTGGGATCAATGAGAAATGAGTTGTAGAGGCAACATTAGAAATTGGATCCTTTGTCTATACTTACAAACTTGAAAGAGTTGTATGGAGAGCAAAGTAACTGCTAGATATGAGATATCAAAGCAGTTATTTAGGACCAGATTGTCACTCCGCGAATTGTGCCTGAAGTATCAACATAAATATAAGAGTAACAGCGGAACATAATATATAACATGATAAGTCCGATACAGACACATACATATGGTCAGACATAACATCTAGGGTTCAGGTACCCTATACAACACAACTCTAATGAACTCAAAACTTAACTCAAAGAAATAAAATATAGGTTCGACAACCTCAACAAAGAACCCCTAAGCCCCACACTCCTTACTCACATTACGTCACTCTTCTGGATCTAAAAATGGAAAAAGTGGGCTAAGATTTGGGGAAAACTCAGTAAGCATCCTCTATCAAACACAAAGTCATGCATCAATAAAATATCAGAAACTCAAAGAAAAAGATTATCAAGAAGAAATAAACCATAGCGACAGAATATAAAATATAACCATGAAACCAAAAACTCAATTCGCTCGTCATCTCCCCGGCAACAAAGAATGGGACTCATAGGTCCCATAGTGCTATGATCGAAAACGTCTACGTATACGGTCAGCGTACCACCCCATTGACGGGTATACCGAAAAAACAGGTACCATACATCCTGGTACAACACAACTAAAACAACTACCAGTGGTATCCTCTCCACTGACACAATACCGTACAGGAGAATCCTCGAAATCACACAGAACTTATATACCAACCAATTTGCATGACTTTATATACAGAAAATAGTCCAATTAGGAAAATTTATAGAAACATATAATTTTTCGGAATAAAATACAATAGTTAATATTAAAAAAGAATATTTGTAGTGCTATTGCGGTAAATACTTACAGTCAAAATCCTCCGAATGCGGCCTCACACTCTTTGCCAATATCTGGTAGGCAAAAACTTAATTTTAGTATATTCTCCAGATAATCACTATTTACCATTTCTTATTTTATGTCACTGACTCATAGCCCACTATTTATTTATTTATTTATTTTCTCTCTAATGTAATGTGCTGCAATTCATAAGACTTAAAGAGAGATTGTTTTCTTTAAACCTATCTAACTCACTTCAATTTATTGGGCCGAGCCCATCAAATCCACCAAAATCCTTAATTTTCCACACAAATCTATTATGATGAGAGTAGTTTGATGAAACGGGTTTCAATCAACCTTTGAACCCCTTCAACTCCTTGACTTAATTAAGACTCTCTTTCTCTCTCCCTCTCTCTAACCCAACCTCTTATTTTTCTCTCTTCTCTGTGAAACCGATCACATTACCCTCTTTATTTGCATGCTACCAACCCCTGTATCTCCCCTTTTGTTTCTCTTCTTTTTCCCATTTCTTATGTCTTTCACTCGTCTTATTTCACTGATTTTAAATACTAAGGAGAGCAATTCCTTCATATGCATTATTCTCATAATCCTTCCAAGAAGTAGATTCCCTCGAACATCATCAGTGAGGGTACTAGGTTAGTAATTCGCCTTGAGAGAGGGAGTGAAAACACCATAGGAATCCTTGGTCCAATTTATTGTAACTATTTGAATTGATATTCCTCATTTATCTTTATGAGAGCCCGAGAGGGGTTCATTGCCTGAATACCCCCTTCCTACAATTAATTTACCCCAAGATTCAATCTTGTAATTTGTGATATCCAATTCTTAGGGTTCCTTAGCTTTAGTGGTTAGATTAGTTCAAAACAACAACAATCTTTATTTAGACTAGATAATAGATGGACAGTTAGTACTAGTATTTCTTGGTCTCTATGGCTCGATATCCGACTTCCATAGTCCACTTTATTACCTATCTGACTAGTGCACTTATGTGAGTACACTTGATAGCTTGATCAAGGTTTTTATGGCCCACGCCAAGGACTAAGACTATTAGGAACACTAGAAATTTATTAATTTAGTCATTAGATTTAGGTTTTTACTTTGATTTATATAAAAAAAGAAAGAAAAAATATCTTACGTGTTTTCTTTGTTCTCTTCTGTGTGAGGCACCATGTTCCGTGCAAAGTCAGATTTAGAAGCTGCAGTTAGGGCTCTTTCAGCAAGGGTCAACAGACTTTTAAGCAATAGACCAAGGCTAAGCATTCCATGCAACAATGTCTACAACCCATACTAGAGGGGGTAACCAACCTATCTAAGATATCCATATGAACAACAATGGGTGTGCTCTGAACAAGGGTCTGTTCCATATTCCCTACCTCAAGAGCAGTGGAATAACTATCCTCCGGATTTTTAGTATGAGCAACCACAACGAATAAGATTTCGTACCGAGGAAGTTTTGGCAAAATTTGTGCTACAAACAAATGCCAAGTTTGAAACCATTAATGCCACAATTGCCAATGTACAAACCACTCTTCACAAGCTTGGGAACCAGGTGGGAGAACTTCTAAAAAGACATTCTGATGAGCAAATAAGTCATGAACAAGTAGTAGAAGTCCCACCTGGGAATGACAGGGATGAAGAAGAAAGCCGAGAAGATGAAGTAATCAAAGAATACGTTGTGATAGAAGAAGAGGAAAAAGAGGTGGAAGAATGTGATCAAGAGATAGAAAGAGCATAATTGATCACACTTGAACAATCTCTTGATCATAAACCTGACTTCCACACAGAGCATAGAAGAGAGATATCCGGGAAAACAATAGAAGCGAGGAGGATGATGGAACAATTTAAGGAATCGCCCAAGCTAAGATTGAACAATTCCCTGGCCAAACTATTTCCGTGGAGGCCTAAAGATAACTTGCGGAAACCTGCACAACAACACTACCCCGGCAGGTATGTTTCTCATTTTCTGGAAGTAGCTATGAAACGTCTAGATGGGAGGAACTAATAAGTGCACAATTATACATATATTTCTATCATATGTTCATGCACTTATCCTGGTGTTTAGCATCAATTCCTCTATTTTTATACTCCTCTAGGTTTGTTTTGTGATTGAGCAGGTAAAATAGGTACCCGGAGTGAAAGGAAAGAGAAACAAGGCAAACCATGACGAAACAAGATGAAAAAAGGTACTCACAGAGATGTACACGGCCTCAGTAGGTATATGCACAGCCGTACATACGCCCGTGCACCCCTCTGATTTCAAAATGTGTGAAAATCAAGCCATGGAAACTAGCACGAGCGTGCATTAGATGCATACGCTCGTCCCACTTTGAATTGAAATCTATATAAACCCGCCGATGACACAAATTTGGTGGACTTTTGGTAGAACAGTCTTCGGCGGGTATTCCGAGCAACGGCTAGGGTTTCAGAGAAGACCAAAGATGGAGTAGACATCAAGCATGGGATTCCCTATGTTTTTAATTATGTCTTCTTCTAATATTTGTATGATGTTAATTATTAACATGAGAGGCTAAACCCCTTCGGTGGTGTCTCAGACACATGGAACCTAGAATTATTTGTCAATTGAATTTATTGGTTTTCCTTTATTGATGATTCTTGCGAGTCTGTGCTAGATGTATGTAATTGTATTTCGTATGAGCCATGGTCATATACCTAGTTATATTCTAGAGAGGCACATACGTGCTTAGGGTTGTGACTCGTGTATCTCTTTGTGAATTGATCCATATCTCTCTCAGTTAGATTATAACTAGGCACAGGTAATGAGTTCGATTTGCATACTGAGAGATCGGATGTGCCATCTAGATGGTGAAATTGTCGAACTACCAAGAATTAATCAATAGATAGCCAATATTTAGCATTCTATTATTAACAAAGGAATCCAAGGAGGATTGTGATCTGAGGTGCAAACGTTTCATCTTTGATTGCCCACAACTTACCAATTGTTCATGTTAGTTCTTTGTTTAGGACACATAACCACATTTCCAACTACCACCATTACCTTTCAACTAGATAGCAAAGGATAGTTAGTACTAGGATTTCAGTCCCTATGGATTTCATAACCTTGTCTTTGGATACTTTATTACTTGATTGACTCCGTATACTTGCAGGATAGTCGCCGCACACCTTGCTCTTGCATCAGGAACACAACCTTTTCAAGCATCCATAAGGTAAGAAAAAGGTACGTCAAGCTAGTGTGTGCCTGTGTGACCGAGTTTTACTTCGTGTGGGTGCATACACGCCAACGTGGCCTCTATTTACTTGATTTTGGCCTCAAATGATGTCGAATCACTTCCTTTTTGCTCTCGAGGCTTTCCAATGCCCTTTAAATGAAAGTTTACACAAATTAAGTACTGATGGGCTAAAAATACTCCAAAACACTCGCATAATGTACATGAAAATGGTATGAAAATATGATCTCTGATTACCCATAATCTACAATCTGTTTGCCCACTTATTAGGTGCCATATTTTATCCCTGATTACCGATAATCAATAATCTGTTTACATTAGTTTCTTCTTTAGGTTAATTAGTTAAACTACCACAACACTCTTTATAGTTTAGGCTAGGTAATAGAGGATAGTTAGTACTAGTGGTACAGTCTCTGTGGATTAGACTACCCTACCTTAGGGTACTTTACTACTTGATCAATCCCGTATACTTGTGGGAGAGATACCGCGCATTCTGTGCATGCATCAGGCGACGCTAGAGATTAGTTGTGCTCCTCCTTCAGACGCTCGAGCTCGGCCACTAGCCCATTCAGACGATCGACCAAGGCCTCGACAATCCCCTTCAAGCGCTTGTACTTGGCATGATAATAGTTTGTCAAGTTGGTCACCATGGCTCGGCAGACCTTCGTGAGCCCACCAATTCCCTTTATTATACCAGCCTGCACAGATGGGTCTCTCTTTTTAAATTGATTGACAATCATCATGCGGAGGATCGAGGGATGAGTAGCTCCTGTCTATTTGTTGGCAAGTTCCTCTAGTTTCTACTAGAGCTCCTTTACCCAAGCATTATATCGCGCCATGTCTGCTTTACCCTCCTTAAGACCTCCTAGTAGAGTTGGAGGACGAGACGACCTCTCTGAGCCTAATGGGCGAGTAGGCTGACAAGAGCATGAACTACGTCTGTCGAGCAGACAGTCAAGATAGAGGGAAGGAAGATAACAACGAAAAATAATATCTTGGACATACCTCGGCCGTAGTCATGATGAGCCGAGAAGCCAATATCCTACGGCTGAGCGCACCAGTAGGAGCTCGATCATCGCTCAAATAGACATTTAGGATGACCTCAGTAGTCGACATGTCGTCCAGAAACAACACTGGTGCAGAGTGGCGGGTGGAGGTTGGGGGGAATCTCCCTGGTGCAGAGCGGATCACCCTTAGGAATCGGCGCCTCAGGACTGATTGTCTTCTTATAGTTAGGAGACCTAAGCTGAGAGACTCAAGATGATACTGGATCCAGGGAGGACCCAAAGCTAGAGTGGCGGGTGGAGGTCTTCCCCTTTCAAGCGATACTCTCGTGCCACCCGGCGCCCCTTAGTGTCAGGCACAACCTCAATATGAGCAAGCAGTCACTCCTGGCTCTTTGGGACACTGGTGGGAGTTTGGGTGTCAGGAGAAACCTCCTCATGCTCCAGAACAGAGGCAAAGGACGCCTAGGGCTCCTGAGGCGAGAACGTTGAGAGAGGATGTTTCTCTTCATGCTTGGACCTCTTCCTGGGCCGTAGATTGTCCTCCTCTGACCTCTAGACATCCTGACCTCTTTCTTCCCTTTATTTTTCTCTATATGAAGTCATTATTAGAAGAAATTGCTGCAAAATATAGAGATGAGTTAGGGCAAGCCCAATCAACTTTACTGACCAGAAGAGGAAAAAGGCTCGATACCTCCATGAGAAAGCTCAACTTCCATGAGGTCTTGCTCAAAGAGAATCCTACTAAGGTCGATAGACGGGCAAGCACAAAGGATGACAAATTAATCATCTTCTTCCCCAATCAAAGTTAGGGTTTGAGAAGGGGGCACCCTATTATGTTGGGACCTCCCCATCATCCCCAAGGGAAATGAAAAAGAAGTGACTTCCAATCATGAAGCTTCGAGGGGAGGTTTCCCAAAAACGAGAGCTTATTATCCCAGGCGACCACATAGATCCAACTATTAAACCTCAGATTCTTTTTCATCTTGAGCTGACCCATCGCAGCGTAAGGTTGATCCCCCTACGTTTGAAGACGATCGTAAGACAGTACATGTAAGACCCCAAAAAATAAATAATAATAAAATCTTTGAATAATTTTATATTCTTATAGGGGGTATTATGAAAAATTTACCATTATTTTAATGTTATAAATAGAAGATAAAACCCTAGACGCCTCTAGTATTTTTTATTTCTCCCCATCGACGGCCAAAGCCAGGAGGAAAAGAATAGAGGCGGTAGAACGATATGAGAAGACTATTTGCAGGCTTTTTGGATTTTAGTCGGTAAGTTTCTTCCTTTATGATTAAATTTTTGAAAGATTACAAATAGGGTTTTTATTCATTGTTAATCTAGATATATCGATAGAGAAAATAGAGATTTTGATGCATAGGAAACCTTGAATGCTATTGAAACTAGTTGATAGTAATAACAAAATCGAGAAATTCCTTAGTTTCTAAACAAAGATCTAAAATCTTGAAATTTCTGAAAAAGGAAAAGAAATTCAGAAATTCTGGAATTTTTGGAATTTCTAGATTATTGCAGTAATTTTTGAAATTCAAGAAAATAATTTCTAAAATTCAGAAATTATAATTAATAAGCAGAAATTAGCACAAAATTATGAAAATTAGTAGAAAATAGGAAAATTTATGATTTCTAAATTTCTTTAAAGGAAAAATAATTAGACACCTAAGAGAATAAGGATTATATTATTTATATGTGATTTGTCGATAAAACGGCAAAACGAAGGGTGTTTATGTAAATTATATACTTGGTAGAAAAATTTCAGAATTTTGGAATTATTGGAAATAGAACTATTAGATAGACATATTTTGAGATCCTTTTTGACACCAATAGTGTAGAATCCTAAATACTTTTATTCGTCTAATTATTTTAGATTGATTTGGAGAATTCAAGAAGGTGAAACATTTTGATTTGTGAATTTCGGGGTTAAGGTAAGTTCCTTCCGCCTTCTAGTATTTTCATAAAACCATGATTTGTATGTACGATGACCGTTATTTTTGTATATGAACTTGGATCAAACATGAATATTTGACAAAACGTTTGATTGGACACATGCTGCTTGATTTACATGTTTGTTAGGCTGTGAACATTTTGAATGTGATTATTTGAACACCAATGTGATTTGTTAATTTTATTTGGTTTTCAAATGTTTTTTGAACAATCAAACTATGATTTGATACCTGTCCAATGGGGGCAACATTGGAAATTTGATACCCATACAATGGAGCAACATTGGAAATTTGACACTCGGCCAATAGGGCTAACATTGGTAATTCGACACCCTCCCAATGGGGGTAATCATTGGGATTTCGATACCTAATCAACGAGGGTTATATGTTGACACATTAGATACCTAGCTACAAGGGATAATTTTGATTTAGTCTGATTGGATATTTGAAAATGGTGTCCAGTTTTGAAGCTTTGATTATTGAATAATTTTACAGCATGTGATCCCAAATTTATAATTTGAAAAGTATACTTTATTATGAGCATGTTTGAGATTGATTTCGAAACGTTTTGAAATTGATTTACCTATTGTGAGCATGATATGAATTTTATTGCATTAGATGACTTAAAACCTGTTTGATCCAGCTAGACAGGTTGTTGGTTATTATTGGGCTAGTTAGCTCAACCCCCTCTACTATTTTTCAAGTTCAGATCAAGAGACTTAGATTTCAAGGAACGTAATAATCTGAGCGGCGTATTGAGTCTCTTGATGTTAGTAATTTAGTGTTTTGATTTGGATTGTAAAAACAATATTTTAGTTTTTATTATTTAGATGTTGGAGGAACTTTTTTATTGTCTGGATTTAAGAATAATTCTATGGTATAATGAGGAATAAACAAGACTTGTTATTATTATTATTTGAGGATTTTGTATTATCTGAATTATTATAATTATAACAGGTTTATAGATTGTTTTCATGCCTTGCATACCTATGGGGGAAAACCTGTAAGCATGCGGTGTTGTCTCGTGCTCGAGCCCAAGTATGGTTTAGGGCATGACAATTTAGTGGTATCAGAGAGATAGGTTTGAATAGTAACTCCTACGTCAATTGTTGATATTGGAATATCGATAGAATGATTCTATTTCCAAGGTTATTTAATTTTTGAGGTTATATGACTAATTCACTTTTGGTTAGTGGTTTAAGGATTTGTTGGATCTTAAAAGGTCATATATGAAATGATTGATTTTAGTTATTTAATTTCTTGGGCTATATGACTAATTGACTATGGATTCAAAGTTTAAGGGTTTGTTGGATCCTAAAGGATCATGTGTGAAATGATTAACATTATTTGTGGATGAAATCATAACTATTGTCGCGAGTCTTAAGTTAGAAAAATAAATCTATTATTTGGAATTGTCTTGAAAAAAGTTATTTAGATGATGATCAAACTTTTGATGAGACATGATAAATGTCGTATTGAATTCATGGTCTCATGATGTTATGGAATTTTTTTGGAATTTGACTATGGAACAGTAAAATTTTGGAGTTGTTTAAATCAAAGTTGCAAAACAGAAACATTGTGAAATTTTAGATATAATTCCTTGGTAGGAATAATGGGACTAAATTTTACATTATTAAATATTATGCACCTTTTTAGAGTAGTGATTATTTATGACAACTCATAATTGAATTAAATAATCATTACGATGATCTTGAGCTCTATATGGTCTTCTAGAGTGACCTTTTGTCTAATTTGAATACCGACATGATCAGTACATTTTGATTCATCTATATGACTAGGCGTTCCCAATTCTACAATCGTACTAGTAATTGATTTGATCCATTAATATGACTCGCTTCCTCACACTAACATTATATGACCTCCCCTAATCTATCAAAGTGCAACAACAAAAGACTATTGATCAAAGTTGATATTTCTATTCCTTTACTAGATTTCGCACGTTGTTCTCAAATTGTTTTTCTTAGAATAGAATTAGATAGTGAAATCATATGATTAGTTCCCTTGTACTATGTTCACAGGATTATTTGAATTCAATGTCTTGACATAACTTATTTTCCCATTTTATCATTTCTTCTAACTTTTCTTACTCTTTCCTAAGCGAAGACTAAATGTGATTTTAGATAAATTTGGACTCTTCTCTTTTGAGTTTATATGTTCTTACACCTATTTGATCTCATATCATTGTTCATAAGATGAATATCAATAGGGAAATCGTTTGATTAGTTGATTCTCATGAGTAAATATTGATTATAGTATTTGATATAGCATAACTATTCTCATGAAAATATATGATTATATTGAGATATGTAGTTAGATCCCTTATTGTTAATCATTGATTGTGAGGAAATAAGTTTACTTCATTATAAAACATAGTTAGATCCAAATTTAATTCATACTTGAAATTCGAGCTAGGTTGTAAGGCAATTTTGTTATGCTCTTATATCGTGAGAGTTGATATTTTTCTTAAAGGAAAAATTATCTATAAATTGAGCCCTTGATGACTTGAAATTTTATTTCTGATATTTTGATAAGGTACTATAATTTGGTTGATATCTACAAATGTTATAGTCAGAGAGAATTGATATCACAATGGATACCTTAGGATTGATCGTGAGTTATAGTGTTAAATATTATATTTCTAAACTAAAGAAGTTAGTTGATATTTTGAAAACATAAACCATACTATGTATTGATTACTTGTGCAATTGATGATTTATGACCTATGAGAAGAATTTGGAATTGTTGCAATAGCCACCAAAAAAATATATATATATGAGGTATGTTAGAATGTTTTTTAAATACACATTCAATCATACATAGTATGAACATAAAAGTTTTCTAATATGTCATTGGTTTGACTAGAGGAATTGACTAGTTAATATAATTCATATGTTGCAGATGATTTTTATCATAATGAGAGAGGTCTTTTGGGTTCACGGTATAATCAAGTTATTTGGTAGTATGACTTTTTTTTTATTAGGATAATTTCCTTTTAAAAGGCATATGTAATGAGTATTAGTGCATCAAGTGATTTTATAGATTTTTATTGACTCACAGTCGCAATGATTCCAATGTATTATGGAATTAAACTGATTTTTGAAGTAAGAGTTATCAATAGTGCACCACCTTGATAAATATTTTCTTTCAAGGTTGTTTGACATACATAAAGACAGTATGACATGGTTGTTCATTTGGAATGTTATCTCGGGGAAAGAGAGATTGTTTGCAAGTGTGATTTAATTGAAATGCAAATAATGAGGGTAAGTGTTTGATACTAAGAGTTCATGAAGTTTGTATATGAATTAGGAAGTGTGATTTTGATATTTGTAGAGGAAATTTCTTGAATGATTCCACTTCGTATACTTATATTGTTTTTCATCACATTATAATTGATCATTCTCAAAATATTAGGCTTTGTGCGCTTTTATATGTCTTCTTCCAACCATTCGATAAATCCCTTGAGATCTCAAAAATTAGATTCTTCAAACAACTATATCCGAACTACCCTAAATATATATATTATTTTCCACTACTCATTGACTCCTTGTCTAACTGAATTACAAGTAGAAATAGATTTCGTCTTTACTCCGTGGGGTTATTGATAAGATTCTATCCATTTGAACTGAATCCTGTCTAAGAGTTAAATTTTATAAGAATAGTGTTATCCTACAACAACATTCAACCTTTATCGATCTTATGATGATTTATTCCATTCATTTGTATCCATAGACGCCCCAACATTGTATATTTGTCTTTGATTAAGAACCATTACAAGCATGGGTTTGCTGAAATGGATAGTAAGGATCATTAAGGATAATGTTGGTTTATGAGCATAAAGATTTGTGTTTGAAATTATAAAGAACTATTCCATAAAATCAATGATTTGAATGATAGATAAATACTTGGTGCTAGATAAATCGGGGTCCAAATTATTAAATCAATGGAATATAGTCCATCCAAATATGTTGTTGACGAACCATATATGAGAGATATTGGGTGAATCATAAATCAACCAATGTGATAGATAATAAAAGTTGAAAATAATGATCATAGTGAAAATATATTAGTTGCATAATGCAATTATTCCATTTAATTTTGGGGCCAAACTTATTTTAAGGAGGGGAGAATGTAATACCCAAAAGAATAATAATAATAAAATCTTTGAATAATTTTATATTCTTATAGGGGGCATTATGAAAAATTTACCATTATTTTAATGTTATAAATAGAAGATAAAACCCTAGACGCCTCTAGTTTTTTTTATTTCTCCCCATCGACGGCCAAAGCCAGGAGGAAAAGAATAGAGGCGGTAGAACTATATGAGAAGACTATTTGCAGGCTTTTTGGATTTTAGTCGGTAAGTTTCTTCCTTTATGATTAAATTTTTGAAAGATTACAAATAGGGTTTTGATTCATTGTTAATCTGGATATATCGATAGAGAAAATAGAGATTTTGATGCATAGGAAACCTTGAAGGCTATTGAAACTAGTTGATAGTAATGACAAAATCGAGAAGATCCTTAGTTTCTAAACAAAGATCTAAAATCTTGAAATTTATGAAAAAAGAAAAGAAAACCAGAAATTCTAGAATTTCTGAATTTCTAGAATTTCTGGATTATTGTAGTAATTTTTGAAATTCAAGAAAATAATTTCTAAAATTCAGAAAATTATAATTAATAAGCAGAAATTAGCAGAAAATTCTGAAAATTAGTAGAAAAATAGGAAAATTCATGATTTCTAAATTTATGTAAAGGAAAAATAATTAGACACATGAGAATAAGGATTTTATTATTTATGTGTGATTTGTCAATAAAACGGCAAAACAAAGGGTGTTTATGTAAATTATATACTTGGTAGAAAAATTTCAGAATTTTGGAATTATTGGAAATAGAACTATTAGATAGACATATTTTGAGATTCTTTTTGACACTAATAGTGTAGAATCCTAAATACTTTTATTCGTCTAATTATTTTAGATTGATTTGGAGAATTCAAGAAGGTGAAATATTTTGATTTGAGAATTTCGGGTTTAAGGTAAGTTTCTTCCGCCTTCTAGTATTTTCATAAAAACCATGATTTGTATGTACGATGACCATTATTTTTGTATATGAACATAGATCAAACATGAATATTTGACAAAACCTTTGATTGGACACATGCTGCTTGATTTACATGTTTGTTAGGCTATGAACATTTTGAATGTGATTATTTGAACACCAATGTGATTTGTTTTATTTGGCTTTCAAATGTTTTTGAACAATCAGATTATGATTTGATACCCGTTCAATGGGGGCAACTTTGGAAATTTGATACTCGGCCAATGGAGGTAACATTGATAATTCGACACCCTCCCAATTGGGGCAATCATTGGGATTTCGATACCCAGTCAACGGGGGGTTATACGTTGACATATTAGATACCTAGCCACAAGGGAAAATGTGGATTTAGTCTGATTGGATTTTTGAAAATGGTGTCCAATTTGAAACTTTGATTATTGAATGATTTTACAGCATGTAAAATCCGAGGATTTTATGGAGTAAATTTTTTTTTTCTTGATTTAGTCAACTAAAAGGAAGGTTCCCTACGTATTTAGTGATTGAATTAAGAAGGGAAAATAAGGGTTAAAAGGATTAAAACCCTTGTTAGGGTTAATGGAGAGTCAGAAGGACCTTAATGTAATTTCAAAAATATTGAGGACCTAAGATGAATTGACCTCTCTCTCAGAGAAAGGACTTATTTGTAAATTAATAAGGATTAAGGGCTCTGGGAAATTGTCCCAGAGAAAACCCTTATTGAGGTAATGGATTGTTGTGATTAGAGAATTTATGGAGTGGAGCTGATCTTGAAGCAAAAGAAGAGCATCACTGAAGCCATGTGGCGCGTTGAGATACGCTCACCCAGATCGCGACTGATCGCGAGGGATTCATAGATGATCCAGGGGGGGCCACGTGGCGGATTACGGCGCGCCCATCTGAGAGAGTCCTAGATGCAGGGCATATACGGTGGATCGGACCTTTGAGATAGAGTCGATCTCGACCGTTGATCTGGGATGCATACATTCTACCTCGCTTCGAGTTCACCGGAGAAGAAGGAGGAACCAGTCTGGACGATGGGACTCCAGAGAAAGGTGGTGAGCATGCCACCTTCCTGAGTGAAGTTCGACGTGAGCCGGTGGACCGGTGTGTCCTTCAGGAGGAGTCCGGAGGTTGCGGCTCTCGTGGGTGAAGCTCCCGGTGGTGATCGGCCGAGAGAGAGAGAGAGAGAGGGGGAGCGAAAGAAGAAGAAAGGGAAATAAATAAATAATAATAATAATAATAAATAATACTGATATCATTATTAACGTGAATAAATAATTAAGCTAATTATTTAACTAAATCAATTAATCACATGTTAGTGGTTAATGAATTAGTGTGACAAAATGCAAAACTTAATTAGTTAATATTAAGTATAGGTAAATTAATCATTTAATTAATTAGTTGGTTTGATTGAAAATTCATTGTGTTTAATCAAGTAAGATGTTGGGTCAGGTGTTTGGGTTTGACCAGGTACTAGGTGAATAGATTGAGCCCAAGTGTTGGGTTTAATCAGAAATCCTAGGAGTTGGGCTATGATCCAAAAACTTATTTGGTTGGGCCTGATTATTCGGTCAAGTCTAATTGATTTAAACATAATTCATAAATTGATTAGACTATGTGACTAAGATTAGTCCAATTGACTAGATCCAAATTTGATTGATTTGAGTAATTTGGACCAAGGATTTGGATAAAGACCCAAGTAAGGTAAATTGGGTTTGGTACATTATTTGGGCTAAGTTATTGGGGCCTAAATTGGAATTTAAGTAAAGATGGGTCCAATAGGGTTTGGGCTCAATGGGTTAGACAAAGGGAATGTGTCAGGTAGATTTGGATCCAATCTAAAATAATCAATTAAGCAATTTGATTAAGATATGATTAGATTAATTAAGTAAGAAGACTAAGATTAGTCAAATAATCAATTGATCTAACCCAAATCTGGGAATGTAGGTTTGATTAACTTTATTAAATTGGACCAAGGGCTTGAACCAATTTAAGATAATCAAATTTGATTAAGTTAATTTAACTAGATGACTAGGATTAGTCTATTGGATAATTGATTTAATCAACTTGATTAAGTTGAACCTTGGAGTTGGATCAAATAATATAAATGGGTTAGGTTAACCCATTAATCGGATTAATTAGTTAAAATTAATCAAATGAACTCTGGTTAAGTTGGATCTTGGGTTTGGGTTAAGTGGTGTAAGTGGATTAATCAAGTTAAGTGGATTAAGTTTAACCCATTAATTGAGCTAAATGGTTAATTAATCAAATAAGTTTGATTAAGTTAACTTAGTTATGAAAATTGGATAATAGGCTAACCAAATGAAATTGCTTAACTAGATATGGCCAAGTTTGATTGAGTCCAATTTAGTTGGGCTAAGAAGTTAAGCGGGTTAACCAAGTAAAATGGGTTTGGCTTAGTTCATTTAGTGAACTACTTGGTTAATTAATCAAATGTGGTTTAACTAAGCTGGCTCAAGATTGATGATTGGATGAAATTGGTCAAACTCAAATAATTTATTTTCTATCCATGGTGTTTTTACAAGAGAGATGGAATATGAAAGGTTGGAATTATTTGGGTGTTGCCTTGGGGTTTATGAGGGAGGTTTAGAATGGGAAGGGTGCCATGGGGGTTATAAAGTTGAAAGGTTGGAATTATTTGGGTGTTGTCTTTGGGGTTTATGAGGGAGGTTTAGAATGTGAAGAGTTGTAGAGGTTACACTTGTGAGGCCTATATAAGGCATGTAATCTTGAAGCTTGGCATAGAACAATAGCAAGTTTGAGAAAGTTTATGGGCCATTGGGAATCAAGAAGAGAGGTGAGAGGAAGGAAGAAGAGAGAAAAACTTGAGAGACTAGGATTTTTTGTTCAAAGGTGTGTTGAGCATGCTCAATGTCCATTGACATTTCGATCTTTTTCACCGTTGGATCGTGCTGATTTTGGTGAGATTGTTCTTGACTTTTCATTCTTTATTTTGAACGGTGAAGATTGTTTTTGGTGGTCAGGAGAGTAAGGTTCTTGGGTGTGAAACAGAACCTATCACTGCTGGTTTCCTCTACCGACCAGTTTCATCATCTGTTTCAATCGGATAATCATTCCTAGTCTGATCGAGTTGATTTTTGGGGAGAGGGGTTAAGACTTGTCTGGCTCCAATCTGAACAGTGGAGATCTAGTTTGGACGGTCAGTTTGTCTTCAGTGTCTGTCGACATCTATACTCGGTGAGTTTCTTTAAATTCCTGCATCTCAGTTGTGTGTGGTGATAAATATGAGGATTCATATATACATGGATGCATGGGTTATAAGGATAGATGGAGACTAAATGAGTCAATAGTTGGTCCAAGGGTTGGAGTTTGACCTCCATGGGTGGTTTCATGAATTGAATTTATATACATGATCATGAGAAGTGTAAAACCAATCATCCCTATCTTTGAAGTTTCATGAAAGCATGGACATGAGTAACTTGAGGTTGCTGGTTTATGGGGACGATTTAAGGATTAGCATAGGTGTTGTTTGATAAGAAGGCTAGAGAAATTAGTGGGCTTGACGAGTGGGCCCAAATTGTCAAAGTGACCAAGCATGAACGAGCTATATGTTAGGCTCACGAATAATAGATTGTCAAGTTGAACAATGGACTAGTTAACCAAGTGAAAAGTTAAGGGTCGGTAACCAAGTAAAAGGTCTCCGGGACCCGTTTAGTTGGGCCTAAGCCCACCAAAAGAGAGAGTAATGCGTGTGCACCTAGAGATGTAGTATTTGTGAGCATTTCTTTCATTAATAGAGGTTTTATTACCAGATATCGATGAGGAGGCTTTGAGACACGACAGGAGGAAACTAGGGAAGTTTCCAGCTCTTGTTAGAGGTAAGTATTTCTGCCTAGTACCTTTATTATTGTTTGATCTTTGATACTTGTGTAAGTGCTTTTGCCTCTTACCTTGGATAATTGTTTCCTTGTTTCATTGTTGGTCATGCGTATGCATGCCTATTTGATCTCTACTTCTTGATCTCACGATTAAGCAAGTTTGTAAGTACTCTTGCCTTGTACAACTCTTTGGAGTTTTTCTTGATTCTGGATTTTGCTATTTGTTAGCATGCTTGCTTGAGTCATAAGGATCTATTGTTGGTTTCATACACATTCCTGATTCTTTCGTTGAGTATGTGTATGGTTGATGAGCTAGAGGTAGTGTTTACTGAACACAATCATCCGTTGATCGGCACGTGGCCGTGGTGACACGTGAGCCTGTGCTCCGTCCGGATTGGAGTGTGTAGTCTCACTATTTCTTTGTTGATGCTCACTGAGCATACCAACCTGTGACCGAGGCGATACTGTGGAGGTTCGTGGTGCTTGTGTGCAGGCAGGGTAGGGAGCGTCAGAGGAGTATGCGTACTCAATGAGCATAGCCGCCCATTGTCTGGCACTTGACCATGAAGGTACACGGTGCTTGTGTTGGTCAGGTGGGTGTGTGTAGGTTGAGTTTGTTCTACTGCCCGGACTCAGTGGAGCGTGGGGGCTCCGATAGGGAAATGTTCAGGGACAGGGCCCCCTGGCATTTCTGTCTGCCTTGCCAGAGAGGCAATTCTCTGGTGGTCTTACCCGTCAGTGGGCATGGTACGCTGACCGTGTTAACACGTAAGAGAGGTAGTTCTACCAATTTGCGACAGGAGGGTCAAACGACTAGAAGGTCGTGCTCACAGCAAGTAGCTGGACATACTGGCCCGGAGTGATTCTTAAGTTTTATTGAAACTCGACACAGAGCTTGAGGGCTTCTGTTGTTAGGGGTCGTACCGTTGATTTTACTTGTGGTAGACTCCTAGGCTTTTGACTATGCGGGGCGTAGCCCATTTGTTGTTGCTTGATGATTCTTGATTTGCTCATTTTTGACTTATCATATATCATCTGTGCTGGTTCGATTTTCATTGAGATTCCAGCAGGGTACTTACTGGGCTTTCCTTTCGAAAGCTCATACACTTGCTTCCTTTCTATCTGTTTCAGGTCCCGAGGGGTAGGTGACTCGGTCTCGGGAGCTGTGCACGGGATTGGGTTGACTAGTTGAGGTTCGAGGACCTCATTCTTCTTATAAGAAAGATGTTTATTTTGTAGGACCCTTATAGGGCCTTGACCACATGTAGGGCATGTAGACCCTTATTGATTTTATTTTCATTGTGACTCTGATTTTATCCAATTATTAAATTTGAGTTATTTGTTATTTGCTATGATTTCATTAGGCCTTGTATCCGAGTAGGGCTTGTCTCTACTTGAATACGGCTGATCTGTTCACGCACTTGAGGTCCCGGGATTCGGGTCGAGGCGTGACACAGCATGTGATCCCAAATTTATTATTTGAAAAGTATACTTTATTATAAGCAATTTGAGATTGATTTCGAAAAGTTTTGAAATTGATTTACCTATTGTGAGCATGATATGAATTTTATTGCATTAGATGACTTAAAACCTGTTTGATCCAGCTAGATAGGTTGTTGGTTCTTATTGGGCTAGTTAGCTCAACCCCCTCTACTATTTTTCAGGTTCAGATCAGGACGCTTAGATTTCAAGGAACGTAATAATCTGAGCGGTGTATTGAGTCTCTTGATGTTAGGAATTTAGTGTTTTGATTTGGATTGTAAGAACAATATTTTAGTTTTTATTATTGAGATGTTGGAGAACCTTTTTTATTGTCCGGATTTAAGAATAATTCTATGATATATTGAGGAATAAATAAGACTTGTTATTATTATTATTTGAGGATTTTGTATTATGTGAATTATGATAATTACAACAGGTTTATAGATTGTTTTCGTGCCTTGGCTACCTATGGGGGAAACCATGTAAGCATGCGGCGTTGTCTCGTGCTCGAGCCCAAGTACGGTTTGGGGCATGACAGTACAGAGTCGGCTAACCGATAGAGTGGATCTGTCCCAAGCATACCCTATTGAGGTTGAGTATCTGATGCTGGACGGGGTAGAGATTATCCCGCAGGCTATCCGGGTCCAAGGACCGCAAGGAAGTACAAATGAAGAACGAAAAGAACCAGAGAAAATATTCTGAAATTCAGGAAAATATTATTAATAAAAATTCAATAATGAAAAACAAACCCACAAACCGAATTAAATAGCCTCAAAAGATTAACCTAGAAATCTTATCATCTAATCTAAATTTGCTAAAATTGACAAATTATTAAACTTATCTAAATTTAAAACTCTAAACAAATAAGATAACTCCTTAAAAATCCGAGATCAAATCGGATTCAAATCCTGTCCTAATTTGGCATATGAAATATTACCAAAAATAGGAAAAGAACGGAAACCCTAATTTGGCGGATTAAATATTTTTAAAAATAGAAAAAACTAAAATTCTCTCTAATATTACTGCAAAGAGCTTTCCTAATTGGGGTCGAACGCTCGATTCTGATATCGGTAGGCAAAGTTATGGCCAAAATACCGAACCACACCCAAAATTGACTCAATCTTGGAATTGACTCGATAACTTCTAGTCTTTACGTTGACCTGCCAACCAGGCACCAACATTTGACTCGAGCTTCTTACATCAGTCACCCCGGGTCGTAAAGAACTCGATCCTGAGTTCAACTGCACCTCTATTAGTAGGTCTGGATCTCCATGCTTGATCTCAATCAAAACCCTAGAGACAGAAAGTAGGTTAGTAGTTATGGTTACCAGGCCAGGAGGGTTTTCCTCTCATCGAGATACCAATGCAATACTATTCCCATCATCGTCATAGATGGGCTCACCAATCTCCTCCTCGGGCTCACCAATTTCCTCCTCATAGTCATCATAGATGGGCGAGATCTCCTCCTCCACATCATCGTCGTAGATGGGTTGGCCAAACCTTTGATCGCTATGATTATGGTGCTAGACTTCCTCAGCCGGAACTTGCCCATGACAACCACGATTAAAATCGATCGCCGCCAAACGCCTTGATAATTTCTTCACTTGCCTCTGCAAATCCTTGATCATCAAGCGTTGGGTTAACTCCGCGACTTGCCTTTCTAGATCCTTGTTCATCGCCTCCAATGCACTTAAGTCACGGTATTGGACTTCCTCATCCGGAACTTGTCCAACCCAACGACCACGACCACCAGTCATTGATGTCGCTGATGAAACTTCCCAGGAAGATGATGAGTTTTAATACCAACTAACACCGGGCGGGGTAGCGATTATCCCACGGGCTAGCCGGGTCCAACGACCGCAAGGAAGAACAAACGAAGAACGAAAAGAACAAGAGAAAATACTCTAAAATTCAGGAAAATACTATTAATCAAAATTCAATAATGAAAAACTAACCCACAAGCCGGGTTAAATAGCCTCAAAAAATTAACCTAGAAATCTTATCATTTAATCTAAATTTGCTAAAATTGACAAATTATTATTTAAAATTAAACTTATCTAAATTTAAAAATCTAAAAAAAAAATAAGATAACTCCTTAAAAACAAGAGATCAAATCGGATTCAAATCCTATCCTAATTTGGCATATGAAATATTACCAAAAATAGGAAAAGACCGAAAACCCTAATTTGGCAGATTAAATATTTCTAAACATAGAAAAAAATTAAAATTCTCTCTAATATGACATCCCCATGTCATGCGTGCTGCAAAGAACTTTCCGAATTGGGGTCAAACGCCCGATTCGGATATAGGTAGCCAAAGTTATGGCCAAAATATCGAACCACACCCAAAACCGACCCAATCTTGGAATTGACTCGATAACTTCCCGTCTTTACGTTGACCCACCAACCCGGCACCAACATTTGACTCGAGCCTCCTACATCAGTATCCTTTGGAAGATCTCAGGGATGGGAAACGAAGGCTTGCCTTGAGGGACTACAAGTTGACTGTAATCTGTCGAGGGCTAGAGTTGTCTGCCCTCGCTGAAAGGTCAGGAAGTTAGAGTTAAAAAGGTGCCCCGAATGTTGAAACCCTTTAAGTACTTGGCAAGATCAGACTCCCTAACTGTACTATGGAGAGAAAACAGATCAAGTGGGATCTTGATGCAGGAGAGCCCGAGTTAGACGATGCCGAACTATCTGATTGCACCATGAGAGCTTTGGCATACCACGACTTGGCAATAAATTTGGGACACAAATTTGGCTACCGATATCGGATTCGCGCATTCAACCCCAATTAGGAAAGCTTTGCTCGATGGACACTTCCTTCATCCTCAAATTCCACTATTTTTCCCGTCGTTTCTTCATTTTTCGGTGTTTTTTTTTCCATTTTTGGCAATACTTTGTATGTCAATTTAGGATATGATATGAATCCGATTTAACTTGGGTTTTTAGGACTTATCTGTTTTGTTTAGTTATTTTAAAATTAGATAAGTTTTTCTATTTGACAAAAATTTGCCGATTTGGGCAAATTTGGAAAAGAAGATAGAATTTCTAGGTTATCTAGGTTAGTTTTTTTAGCTATTTAAACCCGGCTTATGGGTTGAATTTTATTAATTTATTATTGAGTTATATTTTCCTTTTAAAGTTTCAGAGACTTTTCTTCTCTATTTGTCCTCCCTTTTTCTTGCTCTTTTATCAATCCCCCCTGTTTACCACTGCCTGCAGGTTAATCACTACCCTGCCCGGCGTCACTTGGTATCAAAGATCATCTTCTTCCTGTGGCCTCGACATCAATGGCTAGAGGTCGTGGTGGCGGTGGTGGTCCTCGTGGTGGACATGTTCCGGCAGAGGAAGGTCCGTCTCGAGACCCAATCGCCTTGGAAGCGATGAACAAGGATCTGCAGAGACAAGTAGCGGAGTTGACGCAACGGTTGGCAGGGCGAGATTTGGGGATCGTGAGGTTTCAGACCACGACTCCGAGCCCACCTTCGTTAACCCCTATTCCTGGCGTGGGCAATCCAGAGAGCACTGTGCCCGAGAGGAGCGTCACGGAGATCTCGGCTTTAGGGTGGAGTTGCCCGAATTTATTGGAACCCTACATGCTGAAGTCTTCATCGACTGGCTGAACGAGGTCGAGAGGATATTTGAGTACAAGGAGGTCCCTGATCGTCTGAAGGTGAAGCTAGTTGCCATCAAGTTGAAGTGTCGAGCATTTGCGTGGTGGGAGCAACTGCAGCGTTCACGAGATTGGCAGGGCAAACCAAAGATTACAGATTGGGACAAGATGAAGAAGAAGATGAAGGGGCACTTCCTCCCTTCGGCTACACCCAAACCTTGTTTCAACGCCTTTATACGTTGAGACAGGGAGCAAGATCGGTAGATGAGTACACAGAGGTTTTGTACCAATTGATCGCGGGAAACGACTTATCCGAGACGGAGGAGCAACTGGTGGCTCGATATCTGAGAGGCCTGCGCCAACCACTACAAGATGTTCTCAGTCTATACTCATTATGGACAGTTTCGGAGGCATACTAGCTTGCCCTCACTGTTGAAAAGCAGTAGAATAGAAGACCACCAATCAGGAGCGATCAGAGTAACTAGATAATACGCCCTCAGGCACCCCGCCCATTCTAGCAAGCACCGTCAGGTAGTTCTAACTCTGGAGTTCATTGTTATAGATGTGGTGAGCAGGGGCATAAATCACCCGAGTGTCGGAAACCTGCTAGTCAGAAGGGCAAGAACCTGATGATTGAAGAGATCGAGGTTGAAGAGGCTGAGGAACCAGTTTATGATGATTATGGCGATGATGATGAGGCTGGTGACGTGCTGATTGTGGATGGCCATGAAACTCTCGTTGTTCGCAAGAGTCTGCTGGCACCAAAGGATGAATCAAGGGACGACTGGCTGAGAAACAACATCTTCCATACCACCTGCACAGTGGCCGATAAGGTTTGCAAGGTGATCATCGACAGTGGTAGTTGTGAGAACGTGGTGTCCGAAGACGCTGTCCAGAAGTTATAGTTGAAGACGGAGCAACATCCGAAGCCCTACAATCTTTCATGGCTGAGCAAAGGCACCGAGGTAAAAGTAGATCGGCGATGTCTCGTGTCTTTCTCTATTGGGCAGAGGTACTTTGACAATGTATAGTGCAATATCGTGTCAATGGATGCCTGTTACCTACTACGGGGGCGACCATGGCAGTACGATCGGAGCGTAGTTTACTATGGAAGGAAGAATACTTATTCCCTCAGCATCAAGGGAAAGAGGATCATGTTGGCACCTCGCTGAGAAGAAAAGCCTCCTACTCCAGTAACCAATACTAACCTACTTTCTACGTCAAGATTTTTAAGCGGGATCAAGCAGGGCGATGTAGTCTATGCACTGCTACCTTACATGCATAGTGCCACAGTCATGGATCCAGATCTGCCAATAGAGGTGCAGCAGTTGCTCCTGGAGTTCGTGGACTTGATGCCAGAGAAACTTCCCCCTGGACTCCCACCTATGAGAGACATCCAACACCAGATAGATCTTGTCCCAGGATCGAGCTTGCCAAACCGACCTGCGTACCGCCTCAGTCCTAAGGAAGCCGAGGAATTGCAGCGGCAAGTGAAGGAATTATTAAGGAACGACTACATTCGAGAGAACATGAGTCCCTGTGCAGTTCCAGCCCTGTTCGTGCCCAAGAAGGATGGCTCGTGGCGCATGTGTATAGACAGCCGAGCAATCAACAAATCACCATCAAGTACCGCTACCCCATCCCCCGCCCGGAGGACATGTTGGATAATCTATCCGGCTTAAAGGTCTTCTCAAAAATCGACCTGAAGAGCGGATACCACCAGATCGGAATACGGCTTGGGGATGAGTAGAAGACGGCTTTGAAGACACAACACAGACTGTACGAGTGGATGGTGATGCCTTTTGGGTTGTCCAATGCCCCCAGCACATTCATGTGATTCATGCACCAGGTTGTGCGACCGTTTATAGGCAAGTTTGTGGTGGTCTATTTCGATTACATCCTCATCTATAGTCTGACTTGGTCCTCACACTTTGACCACCTTCCCACTGTATTTGAGTTGTTGAGAACGGAGCACCTATTCGTCAGCCGAAAGAAGTGTTCCTTCTTCACTACTTCTGTGACCTTCCTTGGTTTTGTTGTTTCTACTAATGGTGTCCATACAAATCAATCAAAGATAGATGCAATATTGGAGTGGCCCATACCGAGGACCTTGCATGATGTTAGAAGCTTCCATGGGCTGGCCTCATTCTACAGAAGATTCATCCGGAACTTTAGCACGTTGATTTTCCCCATCACAGAGTGTCTCAAGGGGCCTGATTTCAAGTGGACGGATGAGGCCGAAACTAGCTTCCACCTGGTCAAACAGAAGATGACTGAAGCACCAGTTCTCGCACTTCCCGACTTCGACAAAGTGTTCGAGGTCAATTGTGATGCATCTGGAGTTGGCGTTGGAGGTGTTCTGAGCCAGTCAGGACGACTGGTAGCTTTCTTCAGCGAGAAGCTGTAGGGGTCGAAGAAGAACTACTCCACTTATGACCTGGAGTTTTATGCCATAGTTCAGTCGCTGAAGCATTGGCGCCACTACCTCATACAGAAGGAGTTCATTCTGTTCACCGATCATGAGGCCCTGAAGTACATCAATGGCCAACACAAACTGAGCAGGCGGCACACTAAGTGGGTGGCGTACTTGCAGGAGTTCACCTTTACTTTAAAGCATTAAACAGGAAACCTCAACCGTGTAGCAGATGCTTTGAGCCGCCGTAGTTCTCTTCTCACCACAATGAGTGCTAAAGTTGCAGGGTTTGAAGCTTTCACAGATATATATGCTGCTGATCCTTCTTTCGGGCGGATCCTTCAGGAGGTAACCGATGGACATCATTACAATTTTATTTTGCATAACGGTTACCTGTTTCGTGGCCTGCAGGTGTGCATCCCCGGCTGTTCATTGCGACAGGAGATCATGAGCGAACTCCATAATGAGGGGCACTTTGGTCGTGATAAGACCTACGCCCTCATAGCTGCAGACTTTTATTAGCCGAAGCTGTCTAGCGACGTGGCTCACTTTGTAGAGCGCTGCTTTGTGTGTCAGCGGGCCAAAGGAGTTCTCACCAACGCAGGCCTGTACACTCCCTTGCCAGTCCCTGAAGCCCCTTGGCTTGACGTCAGTATGGATTTTGTTTTGGGCCTTCCTCGTACCAAGAGGGCCTCAGACTCTATCATGGTGGTGGTTGACAGATTTTCCAAGATGGCCCATTTTGTAGCTTGTCGGAAGACTATGGACGCTACCCGCATTGCACATCATTACTTTCGAGAGGTTGTTCGCTTGCATGGTGTCCCTCACTCCATCACATCCGATCGTGACACCAAGTTCCTTAGCCTCTTCCAGAAAAGCTTGTGGGGAAAATTGGAACGCAATTGAACTTTAACAGTGCATACAACCCCCATATTGATGGCCAGACTGAAGTGGTGAATCGGAGTTTGGGTAACCAATTGAGGAGTTTGGCTGGAACTAAACCGAAGCAGTGGGATCTGGTACTACCTCAAGCCGAATTCGCCTACAACAGATCGAAGAGTCGGACTACCAGCTTGAGCCCATTCGAGGTTGTCTATGGGCAGAACCCATCAGGAGTACTTGATCTGACCCCCGTCCCTCGAATTGGTCGTGTTCACCCCTCGAGTTGATGAGATGGTTGACCATCTTCGGGTTATTCATGAGCAGGTTAAGTTAGCTATTCATGAGAGCAATACCAAGTACAAGATGAATGCAGACAAACGGCGGCGTCAGGTGCTGTTCGATGAGGGTGACTTAGTATGGGCTGTCCTTACTCGAGATCGCTTCCTTGGTTGTAAGTATAACAAGCTTAAGGAATGGAAAATCGGACCCTGTGAAGTCCTGTAGAAGATCAATGACAATGCATACCTGTTGCGCCTCCCCAGTCATTCGAAGACCTCAGAGATCTTCAATGTGAAACATCTGAGCCCTTGCTTTGTGGAGTTAACTGATACGAACTCGAGGGCGAGTTCTTTCTACCCGGGGAGGCTGATATAGGAGAGCCCAAGTCAGACCATGTCGAACTATCTGATTGCACCATGAGAGCTTTGGCATACCACGACTTGGCAGACCGACGTAAAGGCGGAAGGTGATCGAGCCAAGTCCGGATTTGGGGAGCACTTTGGAAGTGTTTCGTTATTTTGGCCATAACTTTCGCTAGCGATGTCTGATTCGCGCGTTCAACCCCAATTCAGAAAGCTCATCTCGACACGCACGTGGGGTCCATCAACTTTGCTTGATGAACCCTTCCTTCATCCTCAAATTCCATTGTTTTCCCCGTCGTTTCTTCAGTTTTCGGTGTTTTTTTTTTCATTTTTGGAAATACTTCGTATGTCAATCTACGATAGGATATGAATCCGATTTGAAATCAGATTTTTAGGAGTTATCTATTTTGTTTAGTTATTTTAGAATTAGATAAGTTTTTCTATTGGACCAAAATTTGCCGATTTGGGCAAATTTGGATAAGAAGATAGAATTTCTAGGTTATCTAGGTTAGTTTTTTTTCACTATTTAAACCCGACTTGTGGGTTGAATTTTACTCATTGATTATTGAGTTATATTTTCCTTTTAAAGTTTCAGAGACTTTTCTTCTCTGTTTGTTCTCCCTTTTTCTTGATATTTTATTAATCCCCCTTGTTTACCACCGCTCGCAGGTTGCTTGCAGGTTAATCACTACCCTGCCCGGCGTTAGATCTTTGAAGAAGGTGCAAACTCAGATTCCGTGGAACAAACTGAGAAAGCAAGATGTCAAAGCGTAAAAGTCTCACGAAGGCTCTAGTGCGGATGAAAAGGAATGCAAAGACAAAGACATACGAAAGGCTTATATGAAGAGGAAGGTAGGGGAAAGGTTTTGTCAGCATTACCAAGTAGTTGAGATCCCACGACCAAAACCCATCAACGAAAAGAAACCCTTCCGACTGTGGCCACGCGGGCCACTATCGCCCTTGACCTTTCTAGGAGATAGTCTTGGAGGACGCGCCAATCATGATCCTGGCCGCGTTTCATTATAGGATAATCGCTAAAGTGAAGGCTAATGAACCAAGATGGACCAACTTCACCCACCTCGCCTCGAAAATCGAGCCTTGCTTGAAAAAATGCGCTAGTTGGTTGTACGATCGAGTCATGCCCGATAATCAGCGCCCAAGTGATAAAGGTCATGGGTGCGGCCTAAAAGTGAAAAGGGGACTCAAAAACCTTGACCAGCACCCGGGGACGAGTCGTGCCAGGCCCCATAAATGGTGCCGAGAGAGGTACGTCGTTCAACCATATTTTACACGTGAGCTAATGACCTAATTTCTTAGGTCAACCAGGGTTGGGAGCCTGTCGACCTAATAAGTTGGGGGGCAATTGTTATGGGGGGAAAAACGAGTTGTACATATGGCATGATTTGGTTCCATAAGGATGATGGGGCTACACATTAGACTGACCCTCACCCAAGGGGTAATATGGAGATTCCCTGCTACCCGCCTGCAAAAGAGTGTGCACCTATTAGAGGCAACGTCTAGCAGGGACATGCCCTCGTACCAACGAGGCTCGTGGTTAGGGGCCGAGGAAGACAAGACCTAGCAAGGATGTACCAGCACAGGTGTCAGGGATGGCACCCCACGACTAACGGCCTAATGGCAACCCACGATGTATAAAGGGAGGAGGAAAAAGAAAGAGAGGGAGGGACTCTCTCCAGTTTCTCTTTCTTGGAGATACCTAGCTCTCTCATCTTCTCTGCAACTTTGTTTCTCTTCATACTCCCCCCACCCCACCTCCTACTTCGTCTATCACTCACTGATATGAGCGTCGAAGAGTCTGAAGAGAAGCCTTCGGACTTCCCTTGTAGGAAAGGAGACTCCCAGCTCCCGGTGTCCCGTTGCCTCCCAACCTGACGTCCTCTAGAGTTTGTCATCAGGCTCCTAGAGTTTCTCATCCAACCATCTCACTTTTTATTTTATCAGTTGATCTCCGAATAGAGTGGGGATCTGACACCGGGCAGGGTAGTGATTAACCTGCGGGCGGTGGTAAACAGAGGGGATTAATAAAAGAGCAAGAAAAGGGGAGGACAAACAAAGAAGAAAAGTCTCTGAAACTTTCAAAAGGAAAATATAACTCAATAATCAATGAATAAAATTCAACCCACAAGCTGGGTTTAAATAGCTAAAAAAAAAACTAACCTAGATAACCTAAAAATTTTATCTTCTTATCCAAATTTGCCCAAATCGGCAAATTTTGGTTCAATAGAAAAACTTATCTAATTCTAAAACAACTAACAAAACAGATAACTCATAAAAATCCGAGTTCAAATCGGATTCATATCCTATCCTAAATTGGCATACGAAGTATTGCAAAAAATGGAAAAAAACACCGAGAAACGAAGAAAGGACGGGGAAAACACTGGAATTTGATGATGAAGGAAGGGTCCATCGAGCAAAGCTGGATGAACCCAACGTGCACGTCGAGACGAGCTTTCCGAATTGCGGTTGAGTGCTCGAATCCGATATCGGTAGCCAAAGTTATGGCCAAAATACCGAAACGTGTCCAAAGTGCTCCCTAATTCCGGACTTGGCTCGATCACCTTCCGCCTTTACGTCGGTCAGCCAAGTTGTGGTATGCCAAAGCTCTAATGGTGTAATCAGATAGCTCAGCATCATCTGACTCGGGCTCTCCTGCATCAGGATCACGAGGTCCTCTATGTTTTAAGCATCAACACATAAATGCAACAACACAACCCGGAAAGAGAGTGTCGTATCATGCCGTCACTAATAGAATAGTTTTGACTTTATATAGATCATTAGAAAAATATGTCAAATAAAATATATCCATGTACTAGTGCGGTATAAACTATTATTATTAAGCCGTAGCTGGCAGGAGTTGTGATCATACACCATAAGAAGGCCTGCATCAATATGAACTAGATAACTAATACAAAAGAACAATATTTTAATATCTCAGGTAAAGCAGTAAGTTTTAAGAATCAACAATACAAATTCAGTTTGTTGAACTACAGTATCCCATCTACTCCGCTGTAATTAGTGCTTGTTGCAGCTCTCCTTGCAATTCCTTTCCCACATTCTCTTCTACTACCAAAAGCTGTTGATGGTGATAGCGAAGCAGCACCATGGAGATGAATGCTGAGAAAGAATTCTAGTAAATATTGATCATTGCGGAGAGAAAAGAATGGTCACTACAAGTTGAGGTACATAAGATTGTAAGAACTGCATCTAATTAAACATGTTTTTTAATTGAACAAAAGCCACAATTTCACACGCTCATTGTTTTGTGTCACTTAAAAAAATTAAGAAAAGAAATTGACAACTAGAAGCTTATTTGTTATTTCCAAAAGCAAAAGAGAGAAAGATAATGAGAAAAAAAGAATATTGAAAAGTTGTTTTTTCCTTTTTATCCTTTTTGTTGAATGATGTAATGTTATTACCTACAAAGATGCGTGCCTTAACACCGAACAGATTCCACAGCAGGATGGCAGCTGATCCCCCTACAAGCTTCTTGTGCTGGCAAGAACTCCAAGCTTCCCAAATATAATTCCTTATACTTTCACCTGATTCGTGAGAAAACATTATCAAATGATTTGAATTGAAACAACCCCAGATAGAAAGATCCTTGACAAGCTCTGGAAAAAGCAGATGATGAATGCTCGTGTACAAACATGCTGTAAGAGAGCCAACCTCTTTTATGTATCTGATGGGAGTAGCAAGAGTAGAGCTTTGGAGCAGTGAATATCAGGAAGAAACCTACAAAAATGCAACAAAAACAAGTGCAAGATTTTAAACAAATGCAGAAGACTCCTAAACTTGAATGAGAATTGCTTTATGTGATATACCAGTAGCGAAAAGCCTCCATGGTGTTATCAGATGACCAAATTTAGCACCAAATAGAAGAACAGGTACCACCTGAAAACAAGACAAGAAAAATTTAAAGGTAAGTCCAGTGAGCACATTAGTGGAACACCAGAAACAAAAGGACACTTGCTTTGAGAGTCATCAGTGGCTCTCCAGAGAAAATTCCTTGAGCTTTCACCAGTGCAGCATTGGCCACCGGCAAGACAACTCGAGAAACACGAAGAACGTCCTCCTCTGTCAGCTTGAAGTCCCTTCTCCAATTATTTTGTTTGCTGCTTCAAAACCATAATATTAACAATAGGGTTAAATTTAACTTGGAACTCTTCAAAGCTAATGAAAAAAAACATAAGCACCATTGGGAGAAAGAGTCACAGAAGAACGCCAGGGCCAAGACCAAGATAGAGAGATGAGAAATGGCAGAAATAAAGCTGCAAAAGAAAAAGAAAGTTTAAAAATGAGAAGCTGTTTAATTTAATTCCAAAAGATTTTGGTCAACAACCCAACCTAAAGCTAACATCCCTGGAGAACCAAGAGGACAGGAAGAACATTGATCCAAAGCCAAACCAGAGTGTAGATTTGGCAACATTCTTCCACAATATCAGCTCCAAAATCCTTTCCAGCAGGTCATCCACGCTACTGCAGTTATCCTCATCGACAATCTCTGGAATCAAATCAAGAACAATCAGAAGTCCAACAAAAAGTAAGAAGAAACCACCAAGAAGAAGCCGGAAGAGAAAAATTGATACAGACTCGGCAATGGACTTGGGGGAGGAAGAGGAGAGACAAGAGGCAACTTCTCCTTGCGCGAGGCCCTGGGTTTGCTACTCTGCCTACGTTTCCTCTGCTTGACAAGATCGTCATCAATGCTGCAAGCCAAATCTCTCTCATCCCTGATGATCTCCTTCTCCAGCCTCCTCCGCGCCCTCCGTGCGCTGCGCGGGGATGCGCAGCTCAAGGGGAGGTGGCTGGAAGACATTTTTTTCTTGCGGGGAACGATGCCAGAGGCTGGCTCAGGGCAGTCATCGGCATCTGTATAGGGTTTTGGAGGATGGGATGAAGAAGGGGAGAGGAGGAGAAGGTCTTGAAGAGGGATGGGACCGCGGAGTGGGGACTTTATCGTCGATGGATCCATGGGATCTTCGAAATTGTGGGCAAGGCGGGAGGCTGACTTGGGGCGGAGGCGAGGCTCTGATCGGTCGGAGGGCGGGGTTGCAGGATCGGAGGAGTCCATGATTGTCAGTTAGACGAAACAAATGGAGGATCGTGGATGTGCGAGTGAACAAGGCAATATGTATCCAATTTGTTGATGAAAGGAGAGATATAGCCGTTGGAGGTGGGTATCTGTCTTTTTTAATTCATTTTTTATTTCGGCCGTTTGAATCTTTTGGTGGGCCCGAACGATTTTTAAAACTATTTTAAATATTTATTGCCAATTTTCGTAAGAAAAAACAAAAATAGAAAAATCATTAAATAACCTTATATAAAATTTAACTGCAAAAATACCCGACAGACTTTGATTGTGTTAGATTTATTTGGAAGTACAACCAATGAGAGTAAGTCTTACATGTTGAAAGTTCTTTTAAGGGGCGTTCACTTGCATATAAGTGCTAGGAAGTGTGAAGTGGGCTGAAATGGGTTGAAGTTTCAGTTCCCGAAATAGACTGAAGTGAGCATTTTTAGTGTTCATTTTTACCGAAGTGAAGGGCACCAAAGTGCCCACTTCTCCACTTCTGGTGTTTTTTTACACGAAAGTGAGATCAGTTCAGATTGCACTTTCAGTAGTGTGCTCTTTTCCATGAAAGTAGGGGAAGTCAAAAATTGAGAACTGATTTGATTTTAATTTAAGTTTTTTTATAAGAATAATTTGATTTTAATTGTCATTAAATTGTTATTACTTGTTATTAATTTTTAAAACTTATATTTTTGTTTTGGCCTGTTTTGTTTGTATATGTTGATTTAAATTTTGGGTGAATTTGAGAAGTTGGATTTAAACTTTTATTATAATTTGAGAAGTATTAAACTTTGGTCATTGATAAACATGTCATTATTGTTTGGTCATTGATAACACCATCATCCATGTCCTAGCAACAACTCAAAAGGTAAGAATAAACCACATTCCAATTGAATAAACAAGAGAAATTTACTTAATTCTTCCAATTAAACACAATCCATTTCAATTGCAAGTAAAATTAACAAGATAACCTACAAAAGTGTACTTTACCCATCATTCTGAGTTTATAATTGATAGAGACTTTATCAAATCATTCATTCATTCATACAAGCACATCTCTTTATTGACGAAGTAGAATCAAACCAAACATGGCCATTTCTCTGCAATCCTAAAACAAGCAAACAAACTAAAGTCAACATTCAAATAAGCAATTCTATTATGCTATAATGTTCATTAATGTCTAGATGAAAAGAAGCTACCTCTACTGGTCTTGACAGGAATAGAGCTCCAGCAGCCATGGCCATGCTTGACACCCATCATTCTATGAAATATGAAAATAAACACACATACATAAAACTCCTCAGAGAAACAGAGAAGAGCAATCATACATCATTAGGACTTTCTCAGATGTTGGGGAATTCAAAGTATGGGTAGAAGGGAATCAAGAACAGTGAGTAGAAGAAGATACAAATATACAAACAGTGAGTAGAAAATACATAATTACATCTAGTTAAAACAACTCACATATAACAAAACTAGGATTGAGTTCCATATTAAAACCATACAAACATACAAACATACAAATATACAAACATGAACATCAAACAATATTTCATCACCTTAAAACAGTTTTCACACAAACATACAAAATGTTCTTGAGACAATCATACAGAAAACCAAAACATACTCAAGTTATACAATGGAAAAAAAAATCATGTCACCATATTTAATATCATTATGGAAATTGGAATCATACACATAAAACCTAACAAACAATATTATTTACTACTCAGATTTTGCTCACATTTCTTTACTGCTCATTGATGAATATTTTGGAATTACATCAGAATGTATGCAAAGTTCAGTTTGAACATCAAATTATGAACTGGACACATTCTGCTCTAAGGAAAGAAATACTTTTAAGAGTAAACAAAGCAAAAATAGTTTGTAAGTAAACTATTTTGTAAGCAGTGAAAAGGTGGTAATCATGAATATATTAGCAATAGAAAATACTAATGAATTGATAAAAATTGCCAACCAAGTTAATATTAAAAAATCACCTTAATTTTGTTGAAAATGGAGAATCTCTAGCAAGTTAGATTTCTTTTCCCCTACAAATAAGTAATAAACTGCAAAGTTGATATAAAACCATTAGTTTTCCATAAGCATCCACACAACACAATGAAGAAAAAAATTCTTGCCATTCAAATTAATTATGCCATTCAATTATGTCAATCACACCTTCCCAAAAATAAATTCTTTCATGAATGATTACCACCACAACATGCATTCAAATGCATTAAAATATTAAAAGAATTAAAATAAAACCATGTGCATCTATGTATCAATTTCTTTTGGATAAAAATCTAAGAAAAAAAAAAATCTACAATTGGAGTTTAAAGAATAGTAGGCAAACAACATAACACATAACAAAAGGATCTACGATTTTTAATAACCAAATGAATGCATAAAGTATTGGTGCTTAGGGCAAACTGCATTTTCACCCAAACAGGGCCTCTCTTGGACAGTAGGAAAAAGATCTAATTTTAAAACAAAAACATTTTGGACTATTTCACTACATGGAGAAATACAAGAACTAGATTTATGCAGTTGCAAGATATCCAGGAATGGATGAGATTAAACTGATTAGGGTAAACATACTAGTGAAAAAACGGACAAGTTCATTCACAAAATGAATCAGAAAACGGAGAATTTTGGTACAACATATCAAATGAAGCTCCGAGAGCACTATGAGCAAAAGAGAAATTAGTACCACTGTATTGCTATGTTTCCGCACCATCAAAATTTTAAGTTATAAACATTGTAACTGCAATTTTGTTGATAGAAAGTGTATTTCTATTTTTAAATCAAATGTATAATATATTTTTAAATTATAATTAAGATGTAGAAAACAAATGAATAGATCTAAGAAAAACAGAATAAAATCAAATCTAACAGATCTAACAGATGTAATAAAATCATAAACCAACAATATAGCATCTAATATATGACTTAAACCAGAAATTACCAAACACAAACACAACTAATTAATCAAATAAGAAAACAACGAATCATAACATTCATAACAATCATAAATTAAATTGTACTCACTTTGTCGTACAAATCATGAGAAGCATAAATTAAACATCTAAGCGAAATGATGAACCCTAAACCTAATAACCCCCCAAAAAACAAAACCCTCAATACCTCATAGATTGAAGATGGATGTTGCAGAATTCGTCTGGAACGACAACCTGATGAAGAAATTTGAGATTAGAGATAGGAAGAGAGGGAGAGAGGGAGAAAGCAAGAGAGGAAGAGAGAAGAAGATGTACGTACCTGATTTGGAAGTGAGAAAGTGATTTTGAGGTGGCACTCGAGCGGAAGCAGGTTGGGATTAGGCATATCTTCTTTGGTGATCTGGGAAGGAGAAGACCTAGGACACGATTTCAGGACGAGATAAGTGTTGGATGGAGTGGAGATGAGAAGGGTTTGCAACGAGATGGCAACAAGGATCGAGTGGAGAGGAGAGGAGAGGTCTCACAGCTACAATCGGGATGAGAGGAGGGTGGAGAGGAGAAAACCACACCACGGTCGCGATCAGGAAAGTTAGACTAATCGGGCAAGGCAGAGGAAGGGTGGGGAAGTGGCAGAAGTGGCCTTTTATATTAAGGCCACTTCGGCCACTTCGGCCACTTCGGTATAAAATGTGCAGAAGTGGCTTTAGTGCATTTTGGAGGAAGTTCTCAATTCGGGGAAGTGCTCCGAAGTGCCACTTTCGGCGAAAGAACACCTGAGGTTGCCGAAGTGGGCCACTTCCCCTCTTCAGCCAGATACTTACCTACAAGTGAACATCCCCTAAGTATGTATATAAATTTAGAAATGTGATTATAATATTCATAGAGAAAATTCCTTCCTTGATTCTAATTCACACATTTATATTGTAAACTTAATTTTATTATTGACACCAGGCGGGGTAGCGATTATCCCACGGGCTAGCCGGATCCAAGGACCGTAAGGAAATACAAACGAAGAACCAAAAGAACCAGAGAAAACACTCTGAAATTCAGGAAAATATTATTACTCAAAATTCAATAATCTAAGACCAACCCACAACTCCTAAAAATCAGAGATAAAATCAGATTCAAATCCTATCCTAATTTGATAGATAATTTAATACTAGAAATAAAAAACATATATAAATAGTGATATGAAAAGAAAATAAGAGAATTTAAATTCAAAGATGGCGTCCACCGTGTCGATCTGGGGTACCACGTGGTGCGCGCCGAAACAAGCTTTGGAGATTTGGTTCGAACTCAAGATTCTAATATTGGTAGGCAAAGTTATGGCCAGAATACTGAACCATACACAAAACCGACCCAATCTTGGAATAGACTCGATAACTTCCTGTCTTTACGTTGACCCTCCAACCGAGTAACATATGAGTCAAGCCTCCTGTATCTGTCACCCGGGTTGGAAAGAAATCGACCCTAAGTTCGACTATACCTCTGTTGGTAGGTTTGGATCTTTGTGGTTGATCTCGCTCAAAACCCTGGAGACAGAAAGTAGGTTAGTGGTGTTGGTTACCGGGCTATGAGGGTTTTCCTCCAATCGGGATGTCAAATCAACACTAGCCCCATCATCGTCATAGATGGGCTCACCAATCTCCTCCTCGGGCTCCCCAATTTCCTCCTCGTAGTCGTCATAGATGGGCGAGATCTCCTCCTCCGCATCATCGTTGAAGATGGGCAAGATCTCCTTCTCCGCATCATCGTTGAAGGTAGGTGAGATCTCCTCTTCATCATCATCATCGTAGATGGGTTAGTAGAAGGGTTGGTCAAACCTCTGATCGCTATGATTATGGTGTTGGACTTCCTCAGGCAGAACCGGCCCACGACAACCACAATCAAAATCGATCGCCACTAGACACCTTGATAATTTCTTAACTTGCCTCTACAAATCCTTGATCACCAAACATTGGGTTAACTCTGCGACTTCTCTTTGTAGATCCTTGTTCATCGCCTCTAGGGCGCTCATGTCACGGTACTAGACTTCCTCAGCCGGAACCTATCCAACCCAACGACCATGTCCACCATTCATTGATGTCGATGATGACGCTTACTAGGAAGATGATGAGCTCTGGTACCAACTGACGCCAGGCAGGATAGCGATTATCCCGCGAGCTAGCCGCATCCAAGGACTACAAGGAAGAACAAACGAAGAACCCAAAAAACAAGAGAAATACTCTGAAATTTAGAAAAATATTATTACTCAAAATTTAATAATCTAAGACTAACCCACAAGTCGGGTTAAATAGCTTCAAAAAAATAACCTATAAACCCTATTATCTTATCTAAATTTCCAAAATTAGCAAATTATTATTCAAAACTAAAACTTATCTAAATTTAAAACTCTAAACAAATTAGATAACTCCTAAAAGTCCGAGATCAAATCAGATTCAAATCCTATCCTAATTTGATAAATAATTTTAAAAATAGCAAAAATACCTAAACAGTGATATGGCGAGATAACAACAGAATTTGAATTCAAAGATGATTCCTGCTGAGTTGATTCTAGTGACCACGTGGTGCGCGCCCAAATAAGCTTTCCGTATTGGGTTCAAACGCGTGATTCCGACATATGTAGCCAATGTTATGGCCAAAATACAGAACCACCCTCAAAACTGCTCTAATCATGGAATTGGCTCGATCACTTCAAGTCTTTACGTTGATCCGCCAACTCGGCACCAACGGCCCGAGCCTCCTGCATCAGTCACCGCGGGTTGGAAAGAACTCATCCTTGAGTTCAAAACAACATCTTTAGAATATTCTGAAGTCTTCAAGGTTGGTCCAATCTTTTGCTAGTAATCGTCATAAATGGGCGAGATCTCCTCCTCTACAACATCATTGAAGATGGCCAAGATCTCCTCCGCATCATCGTTGAATATGGGCAAGATCTCATCCTCCTCATCATTGTCGTAGATGGCTTCGTAGATGGGTTGGCCAAACCTCTGATCGCTATGATTATGGTGTTGGACTTCCTTATCCGGAACCTACCCATGAAAACCACGATCAAAATCGTTCGCCGCCAAACGCCTTGATAACTTCATGACTTGCCTCTGCAAATCCTTAATCATCAAGCGTTTGGTTAACTCCGCTACTTGCCTTTTTAAATTCTCGTTCATCGACTCGAGGGCTCTCTAGTTAATGTTCTGGACTTCCTCAGTCGGAACCTGTCCACCACGTCGACCACGACCACCATAACCTTCATCTATTGATGCTGATACCACAAGAAGAAAAAAGCTCGATACCAATTGGCCTTGGGCGGGTAGGGATTATCTCGCGGACTAACCGGATCCAAGGACCGCAAGGAAGATTAAACGAAGAACCAAAAGAACCAGAGAAAACACTCTTAAATTCAGGAAAATATTATTACTCAAAATTCAATAATCTAAGACCAACCCACAACTCCTTAAAAATCGAGATAAAATCTGATTCAAATCCTATCATAATTTGATAAATAATTTAATACTAGAAATAACAAAAATATCTAAATAGTGATATGATGGGAAAATAATAGAATTTGAATTTGAAGACAGCATTCACCATGTGGTACACGCTGAAATGAGCTTTACGGATTGGGTTCGAACGAGTGATTCCGACATTTGTAGCAAAAGTTATGGCCAAAATACGAAACCACCCCCAAAACTGCTCCAATCACGGAATTGACTCGATTCCTTCCAGTCTTTACGTTGATCTGCCAACTTAGTACCAACTGACCCGAGCCTTCTACATCAGTCACCCCGGGTTTCTGCCTAACCTACTAACCAACTTTTTGTCTCTATGATTTTGAGCGAGATCGAGCACGGAGAACTAGACCTACTAACAGTGGTACAGTCGAACTCGGGGTCGAGTTCTTTCCAACCCAAGGTGGCTAATGCAGGAGGCTCAAGTCAAATGTAGCCGGGGTGGTGGTTCAATGTAAAGACGGGAAGTTATCGAGTCAATCCCAAGATTCGGTCGGTTTTGGGTGTGGTTTGGTATTTTGGCCATAACTTTGGATACCGATATCAAAATCGAGCGTTCGATACCAATTCGGAAAGCTCTTTACGGCGCACATGACATGTGGACGTCATATTTGAAAGAATTTTTGTATTTTTTTTTTCTATTTTTAGAAATAATTTATCCACCAAATTAGGGGTTTCGGTCTTTTTCTTATTCTTGGTAATATTTCATATGCCATATTAGGATAGGATTTGAGTCTGATTTGATTTGGCATTTTTAGGAGTTATCTGATTTGTTTAGAGTTTTAAATTTAGATAAATTAGTTTTAAATAATATTTGTCAATTTTAGTAAATTTAGATTAGATGATAAGGTTTCTAGGTTAATCTTTTGAGGATATTTAACCAGGCTTGTTGGTTTTTTTTTCTTCTCATTATTGAATTCTAAATAATAATTTTACTTTTGGTTTTTTAGATATTTCTCTCTGTTTATCTTTCTCTTTGTCGTCTTCCTTGCGATCCCACTTTGGATCAGGCTAGCCAGCGGGATAATCGCTACTCGCCCGGCGTCAATTATCCTCCTAAAATTATAATTGATTATTTTTAAAACATCAAGCCCTAATATTATTATATATGTTTGACTTCCAAGCTTTCAATAAATCCCTTGAGATTTTAAAACTAGAGTCTTCAAACAATTATATCCGAACTACAGAAATTTTTCTTTTTATTTTTCTACTTGTAACCTTACAAACGCATTAATTTCAATTTCTCATCTAATTGAATTCTTATTGGAAATAGATTTCATTTTACTCCATGTGGCTATTTATAAGATTTTATCCATTCGAGTCAAATCCCATCTAAGAATTATTGTCGTCCTAAAATAACATTCAATTTTTACTGTATTATGGTTATTTATTCCATATTTTTGTATCCATAGTTGCCCAATAATGAACCATTACAAGCATGGCTTATAATGGATAATAATGGAGTAAGGATAACTGAGGATAATGTTGATTTGTGAGTATAAGATTTGTGTTTAAAATTATTAGCACGAAATGATTCTATAAAACTAATAATTTGAATAATAGAGAAATGCTTGGTTCTAAATAAATTGGGGTCCTAATTATTAAAGTAATGGATGTAGTGCATCCAAATTTATTGTTGAGAACCATATACGATCTTGATGCGTAGATTCGGCTCCTCCTCACGATCAAAGCTGATCCTGATCAACTAGTGAGATTTGGTGGAGATGGTAGCTTCGTTCTGCTGTGGGCGATTAGCTCTCAGAAGAGAGCTATTTAGATGAGCTTAATACGCATGATTTAGAACCAAAAGGATCAAACAATGTTAGATTTATGATGAATTGGTTCATTTGTATGCAATTGTTATTTAAAGTGACATGTACACTTGCTTTAGTGAATTTTTACATAAAATGGATAAATTTATTCACTAATGCACATTATTTTAAGTATTGATAGATGATGACCAAGCGAGGGATGATCTTGTAGCAAATAGATGGGTGTTCAAGGACAAAGGAGCAACATGAGAAGAATGAGAGAGGGTTGCCGACATCTAAAAAGAGCATCACCAATTAAAACTTTTTTGGAAACGTTACTAGACTCTAAACCCAATCCCTCTCGATTGAAAATAATTAAGTTAGGAACACACGCTTAAAATTTCAGGTCAATCCGAGTTGAGATGGTCATTTGATAGGATACTTGATGATGACTACACAGGTCAAAATCACCGGGACGTCGCGACATCCAGAAAAACCCGGCGATGTAAATAATCAGAAGCAGACCCAAATTTCTCAGGTTTTTCATAAAATTATGACGCTCATTCTGAAGTCGTGACATAAAATATCAGACGAGAATGCGGAATTCCAAGGCATTCGCATACGGCGTGACGTTATGTCTAGGTTATAAAAGGAGGCTGAATCTTATGGTTGAAATATTTCTCATTTGCGGTGGCGACTAGAGCTCCAAGGTGGCGATTCGGAGGGTCTTTCAGCCATTTTTACCAAGGAGAAGCTCACAAAAAAAGGAGAGGAACATATTTCTTTGTTCTTTAGTGTTTGATCTCTCCCTTGTATAGAACATGGATGTTTTTTTTTTGGAATTTTCAATACTTTGCAACCTTTGTTTATGATGTACTATTAAACCTTTATACCTAGGGATGTATGAACTCTTTGACTTGAAATCTTAATTATCCTATGTTTTGCATTTATTGAGTTGTTTATGGATGTGCCTATGACTAATACTATCTTTAATCGTATACCGACTGGTGACGACAAATCTTGATTCTCTATGCATAGATATATGTATATGAGAGTCGTATTAGTATCGTAGGGTAGAGATATGGGGTGACAGCTTGTAGACCCCATTATCATAGACATATGTAGTATTCTTCCATGGTCATGATATATTCTAAGTTCTATAATGCTTCATCCTACCACCATAGACATATGTGGAGGGATTGAAGCATATTCCTTAGACATAGGGAATCTGTAGGATGCGTTGAGAGTGCACACAGGTACGTAGGCCTACCACTGATTAACACTTATCTATAGCATCAATATCATTGTAAAACATAGGAGAATATCTCTACACGTTAATAGAGTCATACATAATTACAATCTCTGGAAAAATTACTACACCCTTCATTATATTTCACTACTTTCTAGGAGTAGTTTAGTTTATTAACTTTCCACTGAATTGATCGAGTGACTGACCAAGTAAATTTGTAGGTTAGAGCTCATCTAGACCTAATATGCCTTCTCTGAGGATTCGACCAGGTACTTAACAAAATTTATACCTACAACCACATACACTTGCGTGCGGCGGCTTGAGTACTTGCACTTATAGCCTATAGTCAAAAAGTTTTTGGCATTGTTGCTCAGGAAAACATATGCCATAGGTGACACTAGTTGAATAGGAGCATGTTTAGCTCAGTCATTTATTTTTGTTTTACATTCTTTTGTATCATATTCATTTTATCTTTGTTTATCATTTTCTTGAATCTTTTTGTTTTCTTTTAATTTAAACCGATCTATTCTGTATTGAACTATTAATGATACTTACACCATTTGTAGGTAAAGTGTGCAGTGATTATGGAAGGTGACTACTACACACCTTGGTTTGCGAATGCGATACCTTATGTGGAAAAGGAAATTCCACCATGCATTCAATGGGCACTCTCAAGAATTAACAACTCTACAGGGCCATCTAATGAATCAGAAGTTCAAAGAGTTTCAAGGGTTGAAAAGGAGCTGAGCATTGTAGAATTGGCAACTTCGATTATAAAGCTGCGGGGAGAGCTGCGGGTGCATATGATGATGAGTGGCATACTGACTGTCTAGGTCCAAAGTCCTTCAAATATGCTGATCATAAGCGCAATTTTAGAGGACCTCAAGGACATCATATCAATACCAATACAATGCGGGTGGAATCAATACCTCGACTTCTCTTGGAATGGATATTATTATCAATCATATGCATTCCAATCTCAAAGGCATCTGAAAGTTTAGCCTGTAGATGGAACTCACCAACAAATGGACAATGAGTTTTCTTTAGAAGAAAAACTAAGGGCATTCACATAAGAAATAAAAGCCATGTTCAAAGAAAATACCCACACGTTGAGCAGTATAACATCCCTAGTTATGCAAATAAACGAGGAACCCCAAGATCCATACTTGGAAGCATTTGTAGAGGAACAAGAAATACTAGGAAACAAGGCTGCAGGCGAAGGCAATAAGGAATTAAGCCTTCAAGTTGAACAGGGCAAGGAAGAAGAGTGTCCCATCAAGCTAAGCATCAATGCCATGAGTGTGCTCTACAAATCCTTGGAACAACAATTCCTTATTGAGAAAATTGATCAATGGCATAACAATTTAGCTAGAACAAGATGTGCCGATTAAAGAAATCATATGGTCTTGTTGGAAAAGTTGTTAGTGATATAAAAAATAAAAAGTTTAATATCTTCCATGTTTACCGTACAGTTCTCTCCAAAAGGTGTTGAGCCATTTTTCTACCAAATCAAGACTTCAAAGAAGCAACGAATTCAATATAAAGGAGAAAGTCTTGAGAAAGATGCAACGGCTCTCATCATCAAGGAGCTAGAATAACCAATGTGGGGTTTCACTAGGGACCTAAAATCTAGCGCTTCTTGGAGGCAACCCAAGCTTAGAAAGATTTAGGATTTTTTCCTTTAGTTGTTAGTTTCATTCTTATTAGTTTTGTTAGTTTTTAGTTCTTCATTTTTCTTTTTTTTCTTTTTTTTGGAACAATGCCTATTTTTCCAATAGAGAAGCATGCAAGTTTGGGGGGAGAGCCATTGGAGAAAAGCTCCATAATTATCCAAAGATGCAAAGGTTTGGGTAGTACATAATTTTCAATTCAGCAATGTCTGGAAATGTTTTATGAACATTAATTTGAAGGAATATACTTGTTATACAAACATTGCAAGGAAATGAGGTATTTATGTTTGATGAGTGCATAACTAAACATATTTTCATATTACATTTGTATGCACTCCGCCTGTAACACCCTTATCCTTTTTCCGAACCCAGGTGTCACACCAGCCAGGTCAAGGAATGAACCCCGGCCTAAGGCTGTATAAAACAAGCATTTACTCATAATCAACACTAATATTAGGAAAACATAAGTCAAATACAATACTGATACAAGCCATAAAGTATTAAGATACAACACAAGTCTAGATAGGAGTTAACAATACTCCTCAAATCATAAACACGAAATGTAATACCGCGACATGGGCAGTGGTGAGCCAACTAAGGTAAACAAGACCCTATCTTCCATTCTAAGCGAGAACCATGACCACCTTTACTACGCAAAAGATCATTCAATAGGGGTGAGCTCTGGGAGCTCGGTGAGGTACTAACACTATTGTCGGAGTTTAACATACCTGTATGCCTTCAATTGTAGATCATAAAATATCGAAATATGAAATACAAAGACTGAACAATATTTAAAACATGAAAAGCAGCACGCTGATCATAAATATGAATCGTGTCAATATCCAATTAAATCAAATGTTATGCACATATGCATTTCTTTAATCTTTTATCATCAGACTGGGAGATGATTTCCACATATGTCCTGGCTGATCAACTCAAAGCTAGTAGCCTTCACGGTTGGACCAACTCAACAACCGTGGAGGTGGCAAGCTATGGAAACAAATCTTCATCTGTTGGAGATGCATTCCACATATGTCCTGGCTGACCATCTCAAAGCCAGTAGCCTTCAGGTTGGACCAACTCAACAACCGTGGAGGTGACAAGCTATGGAATCAAATCCTCGTCTTCAGTCATATTAATGTCAAATCTGTGGGAGTTGATTTCTACATATGACCTAGCTGACCATCTCAAAGCCAGTAGCCTTCACGGTTGGATCAACTCAACAACCGAGGAGGTGACAAGCTATGGAATCAAATCCTTGTCATCAATCATATTAGTGTCATCTACACCTCTACTTCCATACTGTGAGAACCGAGTGGACCAACTCAACACTTTCGATAGCTCTCCGGTCGGATCAACTCAGCGGCCGTGAGCTATAAGTTTATATCATTATACTAAGCACCCGGCCAGTGCGGAAAGGGGGTTTTGTTTCTTGAAATCATGAGGGTTTGAAAAAGCAGATAGTTGGACTAGTAAAAAGCGAGTTATATAAAACCACCCCTCTCCTACCTAGTATACGTACTCTCTGGCTCTATCGTAGAGCCATCTACAGCCTTGAGCATGCATGTGAGTACGGAGCAGTGCACTAATATGTCTATGTAACATGATCACTACTTTCATGCTTGAAAATTTACAGTATTTCATAAATGGGTTTTCAAAAATATAGAACATGATCACTACTTTTAGGCTTGCAAATTTACAGTATTTATGAAAACTAATCAATTCATAACATGAATTCTCAAGAAGTCAATACGATAAAAATATGAGAGAAATATGATAAATTTACAGTTGTGTTCCCTCACCTGAATCTAGTCCGAGCTTAAGTCTGGCTTGGTCCTTCGGCAGCGGCGGACTTGCCTTTGCCCTTTCCTGATAATTGAAATACAAAATCTATAAATACGGAGTCCGTATTCTTGACTCGTACTCCAATTTAAACAAATTGAATATGGTAATGAAATTTAATCTATCTAAGCATGTTTTCTTATTTCACAACTAATACATGGTTCTAAGATATGAAAGTACGAATTATACTCGTATTTCTCCATAACTTTTAACTAATCTTCACTTATACTTAATTATCAATATCCTAAACTTAATAACTAACATATCAAGCAACGATTGAAGCTAATTAAGAAACTAAACATGGAAGCATACACTAAATCTCAAATAAAACTCTTAACTCCTATAGATTTCCAAGAAAAATCGGGCAGCACCTCTATTTGTAGGGCCCCGGAAATATACATGCATTCACCATATTTAACATGAATTTACTCCATTATCATCCAAACATTCTAATTCCCCTGTTAACAGTCCATAAATTCAATTAATCATGCATCTAATTAAGGTTTTCCCCAACTTCAATTAGGGCTCACTGTCAACAGCTGGGGAAGGAGGAATGAGGCTCAGCTGTCGGTGCTCGTAAAGGGCCGGTGGAGAGGCGGTGCCGTGGCGGCGCTGCTTGTCCGAGCCGCGAGGAGGCTGTGCAGCGGCGGTGAAGCTCCTGTCCGGCGAGGCCTGTGCTCGAGGGCGGCAACCGGTGGAGACAAAGCCTGCAGACGGTGGTCGGAACAAAAGGTCGGTATGGGTTCTTTGCGGCTAAATTTGGGGTCGGGTCATTGCGGTGTGAACTGGTGGCGGCCAGGAGTGGAAGGCGGAGATCGGCCCTTGAGAAGCAGCCTTGGCCAGTGGGTCAGCTCCGGGCGGCGGAGGAGAGTGGCGAGGGCCGAACTCGCGCCGGCGGGTAGATGATAGTGGCTCAAACCCGCTGCGAGCGTGGATAAGGGAAGAGAGGTGTCCTGAGAATCGAGAGAGAGAGAGAGAGGGATTTGAGAGATTTTAGATTTCTCTCTCTCTCTCTCACTCTCACACACACTTTACTTATAAGAGAAAGTTGAGAAACAAATATAAGATATTTTGTTTTATTATAATTTAATAATTAATCTAATCACTTTAACTTATCTATTGAATAATAATTTTTGAATAATTTATAATATCTTCCAAAATATCTTCTACTAAAGCCGAACAACTTTTCGTTGATTTATTGTGCTGTCACGAGGGCGACTATTAATGTTATCTGGCTCATCTCAATCTCAGACCAGATCCGGGAATCCCGGGTTAGATGACCCCAGTGACACGAGCTGACTATAGCATCACGGGTCGTCCCTTCTCCCGACCCAGATCCGTGTTTCTCGGCTTTTGCCTCGGCCAGATTTACTTTATCAGGACTCTAACTTTTGTCTCGTATCCTCTAACTAATTAATCATAATTAGTTAATACTTATTAAATTTCTCAATTAATTAATCGGGATCTTTCTCTTCAATCCACCTCCAACTATTTCATATTTATTTGGTCTGGCCCAATACGGCCTTCTCGGGCCCAAATTGTTGCGAGATTGGATTTTAATTTCATAAACTCCTGATTTTCTCTTAATCGAGATTAAAAGTCGCTAGCTCATTTTCTGTGTTAATTAATCTCGTGAAATTTTCCAAAAATTAATTAATTTATTCGTAAAAATTTTGGGGCGTTACACAGCCAATCCTTTCGCATAGATTTCTCTATTTTTATGCTATGTTGGGTATTTTGTTGTGATTGAATAGGAAAACAAGTACTCGGGACAAAAGAAGCGGAAATCAGGACAATTCAAAGTGAAAAGAGTCAAAGAAGTAGGTACATGGTCGTGTTCCCTGGCGAGTACAAAGTGCATGGGCATGCTTATGCTCGTGCAACTCTTGGGGAAAACACGTTTCAGGATAGAACACAGGCGTGTTAATCTAAGCAAGTCCGTACTTCATAATTTTTTAATTCTATAAAAGGACGCCCAATGGAACTTCTTAGGCGAAACTTTTGGTGGATTAACTTTGGGTGATTCTTATTCTGTCGGCTAGGGTTTTAGAGAGGAGATTAAAGGTGAAAAAGGCATATATCGAGCAAGTTTCTATTCTTTCATTATGTCTTCTTCTTTTGATCTTGTTAGGGTTTCCCATAGTATGGGAGGCTAAACCTTCTGTGGTGCCTCAGGTCCTTGAACCTTAGATGAACTTGTGACTCTTTTCCTTTCTTTTTAATACTAGGTTTTTCTTTTTGATTATTCTTGTGCATTGTCTATGTATACTTAATGCTTGTGGTTTGTTAGTGCGAAACCGCCCATCACATATCTGTAGTTGCTTGATACATGAAGAGAAATCTCGGTCTAGCTAAATCTAGGCATAGATAATAGGGATGCACATGTTGAGAGATCTGTTGATCGCAGTGATTTCACAACACACTCTCCATATTAGGGTAAAACCTAATAGTGGAAACCACATGACATTAATAATAATGATGATGCAACCACATGCCGAAGTCACTATATGGGATAAGGGTTTGGTTGCACAAGAGATCGTGGTTAAACTAATTTAGTGTTTTCCATGGTCCAAGAATACACCAATTAAATAGCCAGTATTAGGAAATTAGTTGAATAAGGGATTCTTAGGTGGGCAGAGAATAAGGGTGCCTTGTCCTCTTCACTAATAACCTTAGATTTGAAAACTTTTCACTTTAGTTCTAGTTCTTTAGATTACTGAGTTAGAATCACAAAAGCATTAAAAATATTTTAGGTTAGATAATCAAAGACAAGTATAATCTAGCTCTGTCGTTCCCTATGGATTTAACTACCTTACCCTTAGAGTACTTTACTAATCTAGCGACCCCGTGCATTTGCGGGTGCGGGCGAGCATAACACACCAAATTTTGATGAGTGTATAATTATACATATTTTCATACTATATTTGCATACGGTTCCTTGTATTTTTACATGGATTTCTCTATTTTTAGGCTTTGTTCGGTATTTTGTTGTAATTGAAAAGGAAAACAGGCACTTGGGACAAAAGGAGGGGAAATTAGGACAATTCGGAGTGGAAAAAGCCAAAGAAGCAAGTACATGGCCGTGTTTCCGAGCGTGCACAAAGTGTACTAGCGTGCTTATACTCGTGCAACTCTTGGGTTTCCAGAAAATGCGCTTCAGGATAGTACACAGGCATGTTGATCTAATCATACTCTTGCTTTGCGATTTTTGAAGTATATAAAAGGGCGCCCAATGCAACTTCTTCAGGGAACTTTTGGTGGATTGACTTTGGGTGATTCTTGTGCCGTCGGCTAAGGTTTTGGAAAGGAGATTGAAGGCGAGAAGTCATCGGTAGAGGGAGTTTTAATTCTTTTATTATATCATCTTCTTTAGATCTTGTTAGGGTTTTTCATAGTATGAGAGGCTAAACATTTTGTGGTGGCTCGGGTCCTTGAACCCTAGATGAACTTGTGACTCTTTTCCTTTCTTTTAATAATAGGTTTTCATTCTATTTTTTTTTTTTTTTGTGAATTGTTTATCATGCATATGTCACGTCTCGACCCTAAAGTCCCTGGCCCATAGGCATGTGGCAGACCAGCTGTACCCGAGCAGGGACGGGGCCCACCCGGTTACGAAGCCTCAATGATCATTAGTCACATGAAACATGCACAGCAGAATATACCAAATCTAAAGACATAATATAAATATGTCTACACAACAGAATTAAAGTCTAAGGGAACCCTAGAATCTCAATATACATGGTTTCTACATGACAACCTATAACATGTCCTCACACAAGATAAAAACAAGAGGTAGCCAACCTCAGTAATCCCAGCAAATCCCCGCAGGTCTCACTCGACACTCCTACGGCCCATGTCCTACTCCTCAGGATCTGAAAAAGGAAGTCTACGAGTGCATGAGCTTTCGAAGAGAAAGCCCAATAAGTACCTCACAGGGAATAAAACAAGTCATATCACAATATAATATAATAAGCTAAATAAAAGCAAATCAAAGAAAAACATGACAATAAAACCCGGCATGGGAAGCACAAACCCTACAGGCCAATCCATCTGGAGTCTTAGACCTACCCCAATGAACATTTTCAATTGTAGGGGCTCCATAACCACAATCATTTCATCTCAAGACAAGCAACTAACGTAAAGCTCGCAAACCATCTCCCGAGCAGTCATTAGCTTCCGCTGATGTCGACCTACTTTGTCCTCATGAATCCAAAGGTCCGGTAGCGCTACATCTCATACATGTACGTACACGGCCAGCGTATCATCCCATTGCCGGGCATACAGGACAGCCAGAGTATCGCCCCCTTGATAGGAAAGCACGAACAGGTTGTCCACAGGCCCTGAAGTCCAAATAGGTGCCACACGCTCCACTGCACCGGGCGGAAAAATCCACAAGAATAGTACTCATCGAGTGGAATGAATCACAACCAACAAACATACATACATATATATGGATTCATATATCAAGGAATAATTATCCAACGCAACAAAGATGTATGTATATGCCAAAGAATCAAGAAATCAATGATGTAAAACATCCAAAGATAAGGGATTCTAGGCGAAGGGACTTAAATAGAGGTGAAAGTGCTTACTTATAATCTCAGGGATATCCAAAGATCAATCTGTACTCCCTCCAAATGCGACTTTACGCTCTAAGCCGATATCTCATAAGAAGAAATCTAATCTTAGTATTTCTGCCATGTAATTAGCATTACTTTTAATTAACAATAGCCTACGTGTTAAACCAATAATTGGGTTCAACTACACTTTGATTCCACAAATTTTTGGTGAAACACACTCCATCACATGGCTAACTGAAGTAGGCAGTGGCCTATCTACTAACTGAATCATCTAATCCTATGTGTCTCCTTATTAAATAATATATTTGTTCATTATTCTCCAATTCTTTAAGCCCAAGGTCAATCCATCGATTAAACTTCAGCAACCTAAAGGTTAATGGTTAAGTTAATGGAGTCACAACTAAATTCCCAACTTTATATAGATAACTAAGCGCAACATTAGAACTTAGAACCACTCTAAATTATCATTAGTACCAACTAACCACCATTAAAACCATCTACTTTACATAGTTATATTTTTTATAATATCCTGAATAATACTTCCAAAAGAATATAGAAAATAACCTTGAAGATATGTTCTATGTAGCTTCTGTGATGCTGCCGCAGTGGTTCATCTGTTGGTGTCTTGCTATTGAAAGTGGGTGAAGGAGAAGAACTAACAAGAGGTTTTCAGGATGTTGGTGCAGTTTGCAGTGAGGAAGAAGACAATAAACAACTTTATGAACAAACTTGCATTAAAGATAAGAAGGCTACATTCAACATAAAAGAAAACTAATGCACTACTATCACTTGGCCATCAGCTACCCGAAATACATTCCACTAAATAACAAATTAGTTAACTGTTGAGACTAAGTCTCTTTGACCCAGTACTGGATAAACTTCAGCACTAGTCTTTCCCATTATTGGTCTAGCTTAGCTGCCACATGGATTATCATTTTTAACACCTCCCCTTAATCCATAGCAGCTGACTCCCAGCCTTGTTCTCAGATAGCAAAACTTCTGAGCTAACAATGGTTTTGTGAGAATATCTGCAAGCTACTGATCAGTGCTACAGAACTTCAATGAGATGGTGTTGTGTCCAACCAATTCACGAATGAAATGAAAGCTGATGTCGATGTGCTTGGTTCTTCCATGCATAATTGGGTTCTTTGTCAGGGCAATTGTGGATTTGTTATCACAGTGGAGATCTGTTAGCGCCTTCTGATCTTCATCCATATCAGACAACAATCTCCTTATCCAAACAGCTTGGCAAGATGCTGAAGTTGTTGCTATGTACTCAGCCACAGTGGTTGCTAAGGCTGTGATTTCTTGCTTCTTGAAACTCCATATCTCTGCAGCTGTTCCCATAATGAAGACACTTCCTGAAGTGCTCTTCCTATCTTCAAAAGAGCCTGCACCGTCACTGTCAGTATACCCACTCAACTAGTAATTAGGGACTTGAGTATAATAGAGGCCATAATCAATTGTTCCAACAATGTATCTTAACATCCTTCTTGCTGCTCCATGGTATTGTTTTGATGATGCATGCATAAATCTTGAGAGAACTCCAACTGAATGGCTGATATCTCGTCTTGTGTGTGTTAGATAAATCAACCATCCTATCAAGCTTCTATATGATCTTGCATCAGCTTTACCTGCACCATCATGAAGATTAAGCTTCTCACCTATGTTCATAGGAGTAGTTGTCTTCCTGCATTCAAGCATGTTGAACTTCTTGAGAAGGTTCTGTACATAGTTTTTTCTGACATAGAAAAATTCCAGCCTCCTCTTGCTTCATCTCCAATCCTAGAAAGTAGTAAAGAAATCCAGATCAAACATTTCAAAGGATTCCAGTATTAAAAGTCTGAAATATTCTACCATGTGTTGTGAAAACCCCATGTATATGATGTCATCTACATAGAAATAAACCAGTAGTAGTCCTTGTTCTCCTTCATGTTTCTTATACAATGTAGGTTTATTGTCACTCTTCTCAAATCCTTGACTCATGAAATGATGATCTATGTTACTGTACCAAGCTCTGGGAGCTTGCTTCAAGCTATATATAGCCTTCTTGAGTTTGTACACTTTGCTTTAACTGCCTGAGATAATGAACCCCTTTGGTTGAGTGACATAAACTTCTTCTTGTAAATCACCATTGAGGAATGTTGACTTGATATCTAGTTGATAAATAGGCCACTTCTGTTGTGCAGCAAGAGCAAGAAAAACCATCACAGACTCAAACCTGGCCACAGGTGCATATACTTCTTCATAGTCTACACCATATTCTTGAGCATATCCCTTGGCAACAAGCCTCACTTTGTATCTTTGAACACTGCCATCAGGACCATATTTGGTTTTGTATACCCATTGGAGTCTAATTGCTTGCTTGTTTGAAGGAAGATCAACCAAATCCTATGTTTGATTTCTCCTAATTGCTTGCATTTCTTTTTCCATAGCCAGCTTCCATTCCTCCTTTTCTGCGGCATCTTCATAGTAGATAGGATCAGAAATAGTTAGAGCAAAAGTGCACCTTTCATCTATGTCTCCGCGTGATCTAACTCCTCTGGGGCCAGTTTGAATTAATAATGGTGTTGAACTTGTGCTGGAGCCTTAAACATCTTTATTTGTGTCAGCACTATATGAATTTGTAGAATTTGATGCAGATGAGGATAGTGTTCTTGCTGCAAGAGAAGTACGAGGAGCTTCATATGTACTTCTTGCATCAGAAATTGAGTTGTATGTGTTACCATTGGTGAAGGTTGTAGAGATGTCTGGTTTAGGAGTTGCTTCAGTCAATATGACAGGAACCTTCAATTCTGATTCATCAGTGGTATTGCTCCAGTTCCCTCTATCATTCTCATTGAAGGTTACATTTCTACTAATAATCACTTTACAGGTAATAGGATCATAAAGCTTGTAAGCTTTAGACTCATGGCTAATCCTATGAATATATATTTGGATTAATTACACTTTTTGTCCCTGCAAATGGTGTCATTGTTCACTTTTATCCTTGTATTTTAAAAATGTTCAATACAGTCCTTGTGTATTAGGAAATTTTGTTTTTTTCGACCCTGAAAATGGTGTCATTGTTCACTTTTATCCTGATATTTTCTAAAAATGTTCAATACAGTCCTTGTGTATTGAGTATTCTGTTATATTTTGGTCCCTAACATTGTATTGCGCATTACACAAGGACCGTATTGAACATTTTTAAAATACAAGGATAAAAGTGAACAATATTCTATTCGAGGACAAATATATTAATCCTATATATTTAATAGACTTGCAATCAAGTTTCTGATGTTGAGAAGAGGGAATTAAAGCATAGGCAATGCAGCTAAATAATTTTAAGTGACTTACAGTGTGTCTCCTTCTTCTCCAGGCTTTATAGGGTGTCTTATTTTGTACAGCTTTTGGTGAGAGACAAATTCAGTAAGTATACTGAAGTAGCAACAGCTTCAGCCCAATATTGATTAGGCAGCCTTCCCTCCTTTAGCAAGCTTCTAGCCATCTCCACTACTGACCTGTTCTTTCTCTCTACCACTCAATTTTGCTGAGGTGTGTAAGGTGCTGTCAGTTCCCTCTTGATTCCATTCTCATCACAGAACTTTGTAAACTCCTTGGAGAGGAACTCTCCTCCTCTATCAGTGCGCAGGCTTTTGATTGTGTGACTACACTCATTCTCCACCAATACTTTGAAGATCTTGAAGTTCTCCAATGCTTGAGACTTGTACTTGATGAAGTACACCCAATTCTTTCTAGTGTAGTCATCTGTAAATAAAAGAAAAAATCTATTACCTCCAATAGATTCAGTCTGTATTGGGCCACAAAGATCAACATGGATCAACTCTAATAGGTTGGAAGCTATCTAAGACTTTCCAGATTGAAATGGTTTGCTAAATTTCTTGCCCATGATGCAGCTCTCACAGAAGTCTATATCTATGATTGAAGGCAGACCATCAACTAAGCTTCTATGGCCTAGTGTTCTCAGACCCTGTATGTGAAGATGACCATATCTGAGATGCCACAAATTTGACTCCTTGCATCCATTCACCATCAGGCTAGCTGCTCCATACTTGACACCTCAAGAGGAAACATGTTGTTTCTAGTTTTCTGAATACAGGCAAGAGTATGACCTGTATATTGATCTTTAATTTGGCAAGTATCCTTGTCAAAGAACACTGAGAAACCTCTTGCTATCAGCTGGCCAACACTTAACAAGTTGTGAGCTAACTTGCATACAAATTGGACATTCTTCAAGAGTTTTACCTTGCCATTGCTTGTTGGGATGACAACTGTACCTTTTCCTTCAATGTGGACTTTATTGATGTCTCCAAGTCTTACTGTTTGCTTGAGACTCTCATCCAGATCCTTGAAGAGCTCATTCGTGCCAGTCATGTGGTTGGAGCAGCCACTGTCCACCACCCAAATGCTTCTTGGTGCTTGACTGGAATTAGCATGGGCCATGAAGAGATAGACAACATCTTCATCTTGAGCTTCTTCTATGTTTGCTTCCTTCTCCTTGAACCAATATTCAACCTTGAAACACCCATATTTCTTACAAGTGTTGCGTTGGATGTACCTGGGCTTCTTCCTCGGCCTTGTCCTCTTCCTCTACCTCTAAAAGAGCTTCTACCTCTGCTTCTTCCAACATTGTTGTCTGATTTCTTCACACCAAAGGCCTCTCCTTCAACTTGTAAGGCCTTTGGTTTAGGTGCATCAATGGAACTATTGAGTCTGTCTTCATGGGACTTCAATGAGCCACTGAGCTCATCTATGGACAATGTGGTCAAGTCCCTTGCCTCCTCGATTGCTGCAACTACATGGTTGAACCTTGGATGAAGACTTCTTAGCACCTTTGCAGCTACTTTCTGATCAGTGATGGAGTCTCCATAGACTCTCATCTGATTCTCAGTGTTGGACACCCTTGTGATGTATGCTTGGATGTTCTCGCTAGCCTTAATCTGCAGGATCTCGAACTCCGTCTTCAGGTGTTGTAGCTTGACTGTTCTCACCTCGAAGGAGTCCTGGTATTCTGTTTGGAGGATGGACCAGGCCTACTTTGCTGTGGTAGCAGCTGCAATACGAGAAAAAACATTGGCGTTCATCGCTGATTGGATGAGTAAGAGAGCCTTGGAGTCTCTCCCTGTTCTCCTTCACTCTAGCTTTGTCTCCATCGACTGAGTAGCCGAATTCCACCAATTCCCAGAGATCTTGAGAGAGAAAGAAAGTCTTCATCATCACGCTCTAGTATTCGTAGCTTTCACCCGTGAAGATGGGCACGTATGGAGAAGACACCGAAACCTCTGCTCCATTAGAGGCCATGGCTCTGATGCCAGAGATGTTGGTGTTTGGCTATTGAAAGTGGGTAAAGGAGAAGAACTAACAAGAGGTTTTTAGGATGTTGGTGCAATTCACGGTGAGGAAGAAGATAGTAAATAGCGTTATTAACAAACTTGCATTAAAGAGAAAAAGGCTACATTCAACTTAAAAGAAAACTAATGCACTATTGCCACTTGGCCATCAACTACCCAAAATAAATTCCACTAAATAACAAACTAGTTAACAATCTTCAACACTTGTTTTTCTCCATAATTGGTCCAGCTCAGCTGCCACATGGATTATCATTGTTAACATCATCAACCCGTTGTTGCTCTAAATATTCTGAAGGACTTATTGCTGCTGATGATGTTTGTTCACTCAACTACTGGTTCAGTTCGTCAACAATCGCTCAAAAAGTCTCCAGGAATGGAATAGAAGATGCTGAAATCAAACTTCTCATGGTTTAAATGGAGGCATGAAGTGTTTTCTTCTTTAAACCACAAAGAAACTTGAAGGAAGGCTGAGAACTTCCACAAGTAAAGAAGAAATTCTCCTCAATGGCTGCTACTTGCTCATAATCACCAAAAACCAACACGTAGAGAGGGCTTACAAATTTAAAACAAAATGAAAGGCTTGAAGCTATGTTGTTAAGCTACCAAGAGGTGGCTACTTGCATGTGCTCCAACACTATAGCTACGTGGTCGTATCTATCTCATGACCACCATTGGCAGCCCACGTGGTTTGATTCATAAAATGCTAACTATTGCTCCATCCTCCAACTCACCCTACAATGGAAGCCTCAGAAGCAATTTAAATTAAAGCTTCGTAGTCGATTCTGATGCCATGGAGCCAATTAATTCAAACACTTATGGGATATGGTATGAAGTGGATGATGACATCATCCAATAATATTAGTTTTCATTTTAGCTTCAACCCTATTGTTCTAATTTACCAGTTTCCAAATAAATCCTTAGTTTAATATTATCTTTCACAACCTTTGTTGGATGGTATTATTTCCACGCCCTTTATATTAAAAGCCAATATTGATCAAACTATAATATTACATAAGAGAACAAAAAGATAACAAGTGTATTAAGGATAAGTCCTTGCTAACTAGTGCAAAAACAAAATAAGAAGTCCTGATCCTCAAACTACAACCTACTCCTTATTTGAGGAAACAACTGGGTTATGAGCGAGGGGACTGGTTGAGGAGCTAGTTGGAAATGGGTGATGGAGGTGGTGTTGTGTCTGCTTTTGATATGGACGACACGTCCAACTACATAACGGACAAAGTAGGCACAAATCTGGTGATTTCCTCGTCCCCTTCATCATCTTGTATTTTTGGGCTAGGGGCTTCAGTTTGAGGTGGTATCCATGGTCGACTAAACTTGAAGCGTGGATGGGATAGCAGGAAGCGTAGTACAGCGGCTGATTGCGTGTATACTCCACAAGTATACGGGTTAAAGCAAGTACTAAAGTGGACTGTGAAGAGTCAGATGTCGAACCACTGAGACCAAGAAGCACTAGTTTTGGGACAAAGGAAAGATAAGCAATTTCAGGCCATATACAATGCCAGTAAAACCTTGGTTGATGCACCGGCAAACTACACAGCAACTAAAAAGAGCTTCTCACCGTAGTCTTTGCTTTTGATAAATTCTGCTCTTGCTTGGTTCTATCTAAAGTTATAGTTTATACTAACCATTCTATATTATGCTTTCTTTCAACGAAATATGATTCGAAGCCACAACTTATTCATTGGGTCTTGTTATTGTAGGAATTTGATATGGAAATTAAAGATAAAAGAGATATAGAGAGCCAAGTTACTGGCTACCTCTCTCTCATTTGGATGACCCACATAGAGATATCCTAAAAGATGATTACATCAATGAGTCCTTTTTCGGAGTAGCATCTATATATTATATAGGTGGTAAATGAGGAATTACTGGCAATAAACGAGGAAAATAAACCACTCTAGTTTATGGACTATACTAACTATTTGGTCACCAGGACACTTTCCAAGAGCTACACATACCAACAAAAGAATAAATTCTTCACCGATCTAAAATATTACATATGGGATTATCCATATTTATTTCATATATACGTTAACCAAATAGTTAGAAGATGCGTCTCCAGAGAAAAAGGATGGAAGATATTAGATCACTACCATGCAGGACTGACTGGTGGGCACTATAGTATAAATAATATAGTGAGAAAGATCCTTGATTCAGGTCTCTACTTGCACAAATTATTCCAAGATTCCCAAAGATATGTCCAATAGTACGACAATTGACAATGTTCGGGAAATATCTCACACTGTGATGAAATGCCACAAAGCTCTATCCAAGTATGTGAAGTATTTGATATCTGGGGTATAGACTTTATGGGGTCATTCCTAAACTCTAATGGGAACAAATTTATCCTGGTTGCAGTCGATTATGTCTCCAAATGGGTTGAAGTGCAAGCTCTACCCAATAGTAATGCTAGGAGTGTGGTTAAGTTCGTAAAGAAATTATTTTCTAGATTCGGTACACCTAGGGATATAATCAGTAACCGAGGCACTCACATTTGCAATACTCAATTTGCAAAAGTCCATGAATGATACGAGGTTGTGGATCGCACGTCGACACATACCACCCCTAGACGAGCGACCAAGTTGAAGTGTCTAATCGAGAGCTGAATCATATTCTTGAAAAGACAGTGGCACATCATCGAAAAGATTGGTCTGATAAACTGGATAATGCATTGTGGGTATATCAAACAACATATAAGACACCCATAGGGACCACTCCCTATAGACTAGTTTACGATAAATCATGTCATCTACAAATGGAACTTGAAGACAAAGCTTATTGGGCTACCAAATTCTTGAACTAAAATCATTCTCTTGTAGGTGCAAAGAGGAAGCTCAAACTGAATGAGTTAGATAAGTAGCGCCATACAGCCTATGAGAATTCAAGGCTGTATAAGGAGCGGATCAAGCAACATCATGATTAACTTGTAAAAAAACATAAATAATTCAAGGAGGGCGACCAAGTTATGTTGTTCAATTCTAGAATTAAGCTCTTCCTAGGTAAGTTAATCCTCAAGGTGTAGTAGAAATAAGTTACGCAGAAAGGGGTACATTCATGGTGAACGAGCATCGACTTAAATTATACTACGAAGGGAGCATCTCAAGGAAAACTAGCAAGGGACTCCATCATTATGAACCACAGTGAGAAATGAATCAGGTACGTCAAGCTAGTGACGTTAAACAAGTGCTTCTTGGGAGGCAACCCAAGGTTTAGAAAAATTTATTTATGTTTTTTATTAGCTAGAGTAGTTTTAGGAACCAATAAATTGATAGCATACTTGATCCTTCAATTTTGTGATACTCCTCAATTTCCAATTCATTGGGGACAATTTTAATGTCCAATCTTGGATTTTCATGTTTAGAATGCTTAGAGATCACTAGAGAGCCTGGAAAACCCTAAAAATCTGATAAACTTCAAGCCACACGGGGCCCAGATTGGCATCTCTAATCCTGTTTGGTCCCCAATTTTTTAAAATTGAAGGGAAAAATAAGTCAAACAAAACCGTTTGATATTAGATGGGCAAGTCTTGCTCGAGGAATTAGACCTGGGAATTTAGACAGGTGGTCAGACAGGCTTCTCTGATCACGTATTATCCCTAGTTTTTAATAACTGGGGGGCAAAGGGAGTCAAACGGAACCTTCTGACCTTAGGTGGAACCGTTTGGCTTAGGAAATTAAAACTGGGGAGTTAGACGCAACCGTCTAAATCCAGACGGAATCGTCCAACATGGGCTTTTATGTTTCAATGGTGCGTACCTTCTCACCTTTACTCTTATATAAAATCCCTAGCCACCTTGCGACCCAAGACTACACTTTATCTTTCCCTCAATTGGAACCCCGATTCTCGTGTCAAAACATCAAAATCTCTCACAACCCATGGCGCAACTGGGAAATCATGCTGATTTGGCAGTCATTTTGCACTTGTTGGTGCCTCGTCTACGGGTACCATAGTCTCTACGAACACCACCTCGAACTGAAGCTCGTAGTTCACGAATGAAAACCATTGACGACAACGAAGGCATGACCAATCTGGCAGCCACTCTAGAAGTTATGTAGTTAAGAGAATCATCCTCATCAACTTTATTGCCTCCTCCAAACACTTCACATCTCAAGCATTAGATGGGAGAGCTGAGAGCGCGTCAGGATCATATTATTAAGGCCCAACAGTGGTAGAGGTGACCCCACACCATATCATCGAGGAGTAGTGCCGTATTCTTGAGGAAGGGCAGCAAGTGAGGTAGGAGATCCACCAGATTTTATCCTTGTTCCATGACCGACCTCCATCCAAAGCACAACAACACTTTCATCCTTCTCCTCGGTGTTGATCCTGGCACTACCATTACCCTTTGTATCCCAAGTACATTCTTCGTCTATACCAGCTCCAGTTCTTCCACCACCTATAGCGGCACCAGCCCCACCTACAACCATCCTATTTACCACCTCAATGGTTTCCGATAAGGAGTAGTTTGTATTTCATGGATCATGACATGTCTTTTTATTTTGTATTAGTGAGCAAGGGCTTATCTTAGCTCTACTTGTTCTATTTTTTTCTTTTTCATTAGTGATTTTCAGACTTTGTGTTTTTTTCTTTCTTGCGGTATAATTATACCTTCTTTGCTTCGCAAGTCATGGAGAGTGTACATTTTGGCCCTAAACTGAACTTCACCGCGAGCTCGTACAATTTTTTTTGAAAAGCATCGTATTGGACTCAAGGAAGTTTCAGTTTTCCCTTCTCCTTGTTCTATTATTTTCTTATAATTTAAATGCATTATTGTGTGCATTAAGGACAATGAACAATTTTAAGTGTGAAGATGGGTAGCTACTAAGCTAATTTTAGATTCATTGCAAATTTTTAAGTGTGCAGATGAGGATGAGTAGTTATAAAAATTCATTGCGAATCTTTTTAAGGAATTCATTACAACTCATTTCGTGACAAAGCATGCTTAATGTAAACAAAGGACCGCTTGTTTAAAATTTTCAGTTTGTCTCTACTTTTAGTTTACACTATGTTAGATTTTTTTTTTTTTTTTTTTTTTTCAAATTCTCCTATGAAACATCATGGATACTTGGAGACAATCCTTGTGAAAACCCTATTCTTTGGAGGTATTAGATAACCCATTGCCAAGTTGTTTTGACTTAGAATGCCAAGTATTATCTTCAATAGCTCCAAGAGGTTTTGTGACACTAGTTCAAACTTCTAGCCCTTGTAGGCAGAGTTGTAAGAAATAAATAAGTATTCTACATAGAGAGTATGAAAATAAGAACCAACATAGTTCTCCTCTACTCTTGGTGATGAAGTAAGCTCAAGGTTCTGGCTCCTAATCAGAGTGTCCCTCAACCCGAAAAGTCCCTAGTGAGTATGAGCGCGTATTTATAGAGTTGTAATCTTCTGAGTAGTTGAGTGTTATAGTGCCTAATCATTATGTGCATCCCTCACAAAGGGAGACTTATACTCTATGTTAATCTTCATTTACCAAAAATGTCTGATACATTAGGGATGCCCTATCGGAGTAAAAAAAAAATGAAATTGAGATTTTATTTTTCCTAATGGGCTATTTTTCCTACTAAGGGTATGCTTGTCACTTTAAGACTTGGGAACATGGCATGTGGAATGAATATTTTATCCAGATCTATATCAAGACATGTTATGGGATTGATCTGAATCTGGGGTTTAAGTAGGAGAGGACACATGTTAATATGGAGCTTTGAGTAGAGTCGAACCGCTTATTCCTTAGCAAGAGGTAAAACACTAATCAATGATTTATTTATTTTTTTATTTGCTTGAGGACAAGAAAGCACTTAAGTGTGGAGATATGTGATAAGTGTTTAATAAACAATATTTTAATAGTATATTTGTATACACTTTGCATGCGTTTTTTATGTAATGTAGCCTACTAGAACTAAAATTGTGCTAATTTTGTGTAACAGGACCCACTGGGGGCATTCTGATGCATGCACGAATATGTGCGACACTTCTCCCGCAAGTATACATGGTCGATCAAGTAGTAATGTACCCAAGGGTAAGGTAGTCAAATCCACAGGGACTGGCTACTAGTACTAACTGTTCTCTATTACCTAGCCAAGACTATATGATGAATTGTGTGATCAAACTGGTTAAAGAAGCTAATGTAAGCAATTGGTGGATTGAGGGTAATTAAAGATAAAATATGGCACCTCGGACCATAATCCCTCTAGGATTCCCTTGCTAATTATCGATTCCCTATTACTGGATTATTACCGATAATTCCTGGAAGATGTAACAATGCACTTCTCAGAGCAACACCCGATCTCTCGTAATGCTCATGCAACCCTAACACGTGTGTCCGACTGGAACCTATCTAGAAGAATCCATGGGCTAATGCGATATTCTAACTATTTCGAATCACCACATAAACACTTGCGGTGCTGGATGCTCTAGCCGAGGAAGGTAGATGACTCGAGGCTCACACAAGGAAAAACCACACAAGGATATCTAAAAAGATAACAACTTTGGGCTAATGCAATAAAAACCACAAAACCATCCAACATGGACACTAACGTGTTGATGCTATCCCCTGAGGAGATGGATGATCAAGCTCATGCATAGGAAAATGACACAGAATTGCAAGCATAGACAATCAAGATGCTAAACAGGAATTATCAATAAAGCAAAAACTGAACATAATAGGAAATCAACAAGAAGTTCACCCTAGGGTTCAGGTGTCTGAAGCACCATATAAGGTTTAGCCTCTCATGCTATGTTCTATTATAACTAAGATACAAGAGAGGGATATATAGTTAGACACAATAATCTTCCCTTGAAAGCTCATCCTCTACGTTTAATTATTCTCATCAAAACCCTACCCATCGTTGCAGAAATCGCCCAAGACTGATCTGACAAAAGTTGATTATTAGTGTTCCGTGGATGACGTTTTATTGATTTTTTAATAATTGAAGCGCGGTCGTGTTCATCTCAAACACGGCCGTGTTGACCTAAACACGCCCATGTTCATCTTGACATGGCTGTGCTCAATGTCTGGTGACATTGTTTTTGATAAATTAGAGAGTTGCACGGGGTTAAACATGCCCATGCTCTTTAGCACGCCTGTGTTGAGTGGGAGCACGGCCGTGATCTTCTTTGTGTGTGCTCTCTTTTGCCCTTTTTAGCTACAAAATGTTTGTTTCCCTTTTCTTTCGCCCCCGGATACCTATTTCCCAGTTCAATTATGCAAAAATACCAAACGTAACATAAAACATAGAGGGTTGATGTTGGAAACAGTACAAGTGCATGTGATTATAAGGGTAATTTATGTGTAATCATGCACTTATTATATTCCAAGGGCGAGATAAACTTTTAAAACAATTTTAAGCAAATTCGAGGAAAATGAATTTGAATTGAAGATCCAAACGGACTTGCCTGACCTTAGGCGGGACCATCTGGCCTTAAGAAGCACCTCTGACTCGCTTGGGAGCCAAACAGATGAGCAGACACCCATTTGCTACTCTGCCTGGCTCAGAAGTCATAGCCTTGGGAGCTAGACATCACTGTCCGCTACCCAGACGGACCCGTCTAGCTCGAGAACAATAGCTTTTTTTTATTCTCCTGTGAGCAAGACGAGTGAGCGAAACCCCGTCTTCCATAACATTTGGCTTGGACCTAAACCTGGGTATGCGAGTTAATTGAGCCTAAACGCCTTAAAAAATATGTAATCATCCTCCTGAAGCGTTGGGACAATAAATACTGATGTTTAGAGTTTTCAAGACATCTTTGGAATCTTGGGCTATAGAGAGCTCTCTTGGGAGACCCTTCTATTGATCCACTATCATCAATCCACCATCCAGGGCATCATAGAGCGCTTGGAGGTGAGGGCATCGAGTTCCATCATCCACCTTCCCAACAACGAGACTTGGAGGGGGTCACATCAACGGCCCAATTGCACCTCGACAGTGGAGGGAATAACGTATCTCTTTATGTCTACTTCTCTCATTTTTTTATTAGATTTGTGTTCCTTTTGATGAGGAACTAATTTTGTAGGTATTCTAGCATGATGACCCTTAGGTGGATGTTTAACTTTGATATTGAATACTAATGGTTATCTAGTTGCTGTTTAATATTGATATCTACTGAGTGTCATTCATTACATTGCTAATCTACATTGCGACAACTCAGGTTATCCAATCTGATACACTGGCAGAAGAATAAAATGCCTCTACGTGTGTGGGCATACCTCAGTAGAGGGGATTATGAGTGTGTCGAGAGATCTGCACTAAGGAGAGTGAATCCTTAATATCCCTTATTCCCATAATCCATCCAAAAATTAGATTCCCTAGAACACAAATTATTGAGGGTACTAGGTTAGTAATTTCCTAAAGAGAGGGATGAAAGCACTATAGGAATCCTTCGCTCAATTTATTTCAACTATGAGCCTTAACATTCTTTGTCTATCTCTATGACAACTCGAGAGGGATTCATTGCCAAAATACCCCTCTCCTATGATTGATTGCCCTTTTGACTTCACCACATCCTCGTTGAGATATTATTTCACCTTCTTTCTAGGTTTAGCATTTAAATTAGTTCATAATTCCACCAAACTCTGATTAGGCTAGATTATAGGTAACTAGTTAGTACTGATATTTCTTGGTCTCTCTGGTTCAATACTCGACTTTGCTTACTCCACTATATTACTTGTCAGAGACGTACACTTGCAGTAGTATCGGCTTGATCAATCTACATATGGTGAGGCGCTATCTCTGTTCCACATATGGACTAGAATAGTTTCCATGGTTGTTATAATAACAATAACAACAACAACTAAGACTTAATCCCATACTAGATTGGGTCATCTATATGGATTCTCTGTCTCCATGTTGCTCTCAAATATGAATTAAAATGAAATAAAATAAGATAAAATGAAATAAAATATGATAAAATAAAAAATAAAAATCCACAAATTGATACATAATAAATAGTAATAATAAAGAATAAATAATTCTATGAGATTGAAATGTTAAAAGAAAAAAATTGTTCCCCACAAACAAAGCTAATGAAAGAGAGATGTTTAATCGACTTATCCAAATTCCCATTTTAGATGGGGTCGGCTATATGGATTCTTTGTCTCCATGCAGCTCTATCAAAAGCAAGATCCGACTCAATATCTAGCAGACGTAGGTCCTTAGACACTACCTCTCTCCACGTAATCCTAGGTCTACCCCTACCCATCTTCTTACCTTCTATAACTAAACTATCACATTTAGGGCTGTGCACGGTCCAGAACCGGACCAGACCGGTTTAACTTGTTTCCCTATTATGTGGACCGGACCGGACCAAATAATAGGGAAACCCGGACCGGTCCAAATCGTTTTGGACCGGTCCGGTCCGGTCCGATTCCGGTTTGGACTTGGTATGCATCATGTTCTTTTTCAGAAACTATGTAAAAATCCCAACTTTTTCGCTTCAAAGCCACCACGAAAGATGATTGCAAAGTTCCAAATCAAGTTCACTAAGTAGGAAAGATGACATTTTTACAAAATCAAAACTCATAAAAACAAAGAAAACCAAGAAAAATGGTAGAAAGATGCTCCAAGGAAAGAGATAACATAGAGAAAGGTTACTATGAATATACAATAAATTCTAGAAATTAGAGTATCAAAAAGGAAAGAGAGAAAGGTTTCTATGAAAAATCGGATTCAAAGGTTAGAGAGCATTCGCCATTGGAGAGGAGAACAAGCAGCAAAGCTTGACAAATAGATAGTGAGAGAGAGAGAGAGAGAGAGAGATCATTTGATGATGAGTTCTGTTGGGGTTGTGCAGATGAAGACGTCGAGATTGAGGAGGTGATGATCGGGGAGGGCTAGGGCGAGGGTTTCCAGGTGCTCGCCGCGGTGGATAGGGCGTCAACGGAAAGCCTGGGTGATGACCCATATAAAGATGCGATCTCTCTCTCTCTCTCTCTCTCTCTCTCTCTTTCGAATCAAACCTTATTATTTTAAAAAAAATAAAAAAATAATAATTTACCAGTCTTGTCCGGTTCTGAAAACTGGAACCGGACAGGACCGGTCTGGAATCGGTTCTAAAACCAAACCGGACCGGTTAATGAAAAATCGTTTGAAACCGGACCGACGGTTCAAAAAAAACTGGTCCGATCCGGTTTACGGTTTAATCTGTTTTTTTGCATAGCCCTAATCACATTTTTGAACTGGAACACCTGGGGGTCTCTGGGGTACATGTCCAAACTATCTTTAACGTCCTTTCATTATTTTATCTTCAATTGGTGCGACACATTCTGTCAGATGTGTTCATTTCTAATCTTGTCCAATCTTGTATGACCACTTATCCACCTTAACATTCTCATTTCTGCCACATTCATCTTATGAATATGTTGAAATTTAGTTGCCCAACACTCGCTCCCGTACAACATGGCCAGTCTAACTGCTGTCCTATAGAATTTTCCCTTCACTTTGTTAGTCATCTTCTTATCAAACAACACACGCGTGGCACTTCTCCATTTCAACCATCCAGCTTTGATTCTATGGGTTACATCTTCATCTATCATCCCATCATTCTGAAAAATGGAACTTAAATACTTAAAATGGTTAACCTTAGGCACTACCACCCTACCTAATTTCACTTCCCCTTCATATCTCCAACGTAGACTAAAATTACAGTGCATATATTCTATCTTACTTCTACTTAACCTAAAGCCTCTACTTTCTAAAGTGTTTCTCCATAGTTCTATGTTTTGATTTACTCTATCTCTAGTCTCATCCAACTAAAGCATTACAATATCATCTACGAATAACATACATCATGGGATGTCATCTTCGATATAACCATTAACTCATCCATTACTAGATTAAACAAGTATGGGCTCAACGCTGAACCCACGATGTAAACCCACTATTATAGGGAACTCCTCCTTATCACCTCCCTCTTTGTTCAGTACACTAGTAACTGCTCTGTCATACATATCCTTAATAACATTTATGTATTTTACATGAATGATTTTCTTCTCCAATACCGACCAAAGGACTTGTCTTGGTACCCTATCATATGCTTTGTCTATGTCAATAAAAACCATATGGAGATCCTTCTTCTTCTCTCTATAGATCTCCATCATGTTCCTTAATAGGAAAATAGTTTTAGTTGTGGATCTACCGCATGAAGCCAAATTGGTTTCCGGACACCTTCGTGATGTCCTTGAGTCGATGCTCAATTACCCTCTCCCATAGTTTCATCGTGTGACTCATTAGCTTAAAACCACGGTAGTTAGTACAATTTTGAATATCTCCCTTATTCTTATAAATAGGAACCAAAATGTTTTTTCTGCAATCGTCTGGCATTTTTACCCCCTTTTAAGATAGAGTTAAAGAGTTTAGTTAACCACTCTACCCCTACTTCCCCTAGGAACTTCCAAACTTCGTGTCATATACAATATGAAAAACTATTTAAATAAAAACACTTAGTAGATCTCAAAATAAAAAAAATATATTAACCATAAAGATTCAATGTCAAAACCAACAAATAACCGAAGGGTTCATCATGCCTAAATACTTAGAAATTTAGTTCCCCATGAAAGGGAAACACAAATCCAATACAATAAGGTGAGAAAACATCAAAATGAAAAAAGATAAACTTCCCTCTAGTGTAGATAAATATGATATAAAATTATGCATACTTAAACACTTATTAAACATCTCCAAACTTAAGTGCTTGCTTCTCCTTAAGCAAACAAAACAATAAAAATAAAAGAAGTAATAAGTTTTTAACTTCTGGCTAGAGAATAGATAGTTATACTTTACTTAAGAGTTTACCATTGGCTTGTGTATTCTCCTATTTCAACCCTCATACCTAGATCAATCCCATACGGGTTTCAATATAGCTCTAGATGAACAATTTTCACTCCAAATACCATGTTCTTAATTCTTAAAACGACAAGCATACCCTCAGTGGACTCTAGAGGCTCCTTGGGACTAAGGACAAAACAAGTGGCCCATGACAATAAATAAGGTCTCAAATAAACCCTTTTTTTCTTTTTTCTCCATTTTTTTTATTTTCTTTTGCTTTTTTTTTCATTCTAGTAGGGCATTCCTAATGGATCCGACTTTCTGGATAACCTAAGATTAACATAGAGTGTAAATTCTCCTTTCTGAGGGAGACACATGTTGATTAGGCACCAGAATACCCAACTACTAGGAAAATTACAACTCTACATAAACCTGCTCATGCTCACAAGGGAGTTTTCGACCTGAGGAACACTTTGGTTAGGAGCCAGAACCCTGAGCTTACTTTGTTACCACGAGTAGAGGAGCACTATCTTGGTCATTATTTTCACAACTATTTTGATAACTCCTATGTAGAATTCTTATTTGACCACTAGAAGAATTTACAAAGGCTAGAAATTTGAACTAGTATCATGAAACCTCTTGGAACCATTGAAGATAATACTTAACAATTCAAGTCAAAAGTACATGACAATGGGTTATCTAATATCACTAGATAGTATGATTGTCACGAGGATTTTCTTTAAGTATCCAAAGTGTTTCATAGGAAAAAAAAAATTGCGCACAATTGGTTAAAACTAAGAATAGAGTAAAACTGGAATTTTCCAACACAACAATCTTAGGTGTACACTAAGCATGTATTTCACAAAAATGATATTTAATAAAAACTGAAGCTATTCAATAGTTGCCAATCTCCACACTTAGAATCGTAGATTCCCGTCAATGTACATATTGAAATATAAAGAAAAGATGACAGGTGTAATAAAAATAAAGAGAAAGATAAACAAAAACTTTCTTGGTTTATTGATGATGGTTTTACTTTTCAATTAAAATTTGGGGTAGTTATTCATGTCGGCTAATCTAGGGAATGAAGTCTAATCTCAACTGGGATAGTGCTTTTGTCGCGGTTTTCGTCCAGTTACCTTAAGGCCTCTACGGAAATAGTTTAGCTCAGGAATTGTTCAATCATTGCTTAGGCTGATCCTTGGATTATTGAGTTATCCTTCTCGGTTGTATTGTAGTCCGAGTCATTTCTCCTCCATGCTTTGTGTGCAGGTCAGCTTCAAGGCAGAGAACTTCTTCAAGTGTATTCATTCTTGCTTTTTCAACCTCTTGATTATTTTCTACACCAATACATTCTTCAACCAATTTTTCCTCTTCACTTTCTTCTTTTTTAGTGTCTCCAAGTGGGACTTCTACTACATGTTCACAACTTTTTTTTCATAAAAAATAAGTTTAAACAGTTGTCCCACCTTGTTTTGAAGCCTATGAAGAGAGGCTTGCACATTCCTTATTGTGTCATCGTTGGTCTGCATATATCTGACCAAGATCTCCTTCATGGTAGGTTTTAGGGCTGCCGTGGGTATTGAAAATTTGGAGGATAATTATGCCACTGCTCTTGAAGTCCCGAATATAGAATTGATCCCTTTTGAAGACATGCCCATTGTGGTTCATACTAATAGTTTGGATAGCTTTGGTGTCCCCTCCAATATGGATTGTAGACATTATTGCAATGGTTTCTTTGAATTGGTGTAACGCTTTGTTGACCGCTAAGCTAAGAGAGAATCAACTGCAGCTTCTAAAGCTTGAATCGAGGTATTCATAGTGTAAGCTCCTTGCATTTGGCATTGAATACATTACCTTGCATAGAAGAGAACGAAGAAAACAAGTCAAAGATTTTTTTTTTCTTTATAAATGAAACAAAAATGAATAAAATAACTAAATTAATAGACTTCTAGTATTCCTAATATCCTTAGTCCTCGGCTATGGCGCCAAAAACGTGATGCATGCTCCGCAAGGGTACGGGTCGTGTCAAGTAATAAAGTTGACTAAGAAGTCGGATGTCAAACCCACAGAGACCGAGATACTAGTACTAGCTATCTATCTATTATCTAGTCTATCTGAAATTTGGTGGTGTCCTAAACTAATCTAATTACTAAAATGAAGAAAACCTAAGATTTAGATTTCACTAAAAATGGGATTGTATCCTTGGGTAAATCAATCATAGAAGGGGATATTCAGGCAATGAATCCCCCTCGGATTCTCATAAAGATATTGACAAAGATCTTTAAGGTTAATAATTCTAGATTTGGACAAAGGATTCCTAATATGTATTCGATCCCTCCCTCCAAGCGACTAATACCTAGTACCCTCACTATGTTAGCATTCTAGGGAACTTATATCTTTGAAAGTTGTGGGAATAGGATATATTAAAGACTCGCTCTCCTTAGTACCGGATCTCTCAGTGCATACTCACAACTCTCTTAACTAAGGTATGTATAGCTCAAAACTCTCAGCGGCACTAGCTCTTTAACCCTCAGATAGACAAAAATAGTTTTCAAGTCTATCTTAACATAGAAATCTATTAAAATAAAAACATTTAGTAGATCTATAAATAAAATAAACCAATTAACCATAAAGATTCAATATTAAAAACGACCAATAACCCGAGAGTTCATCATGCTTAAATACCTAGAAAGTTAGTTCCCCATGAAAGGGCAACACAAATCCAATACAAGTTGATGAGAAAACATCAAAATAAACAAAGATAAACTTCCCTCCAATGTTCCCTCCACTGTTGATTGCACGTATGTATTTGAAATGATGATCTCCCTTCAAGCCCTTGCAGTCTCCCAAGAGTTTCCTCATTCAAGTTTCGCCGTCAATGATCTCCAAGATCTCCATGTCGGCCCAAAAAGTAGCCAAAGTCCAAGAGTTGATTTTCCCAAACCCTAATCACCCCTATATATAGGGACCCTTGCGTCTGGAAAATATCCAACACATTTTGAGTCCGCGTGTGCCCAACCAATGCAAAACTCGGGTCTTAACCAGTCTGGAAATGATCCAAACGGGGGCCTACACGAGCGCATGCACACCTGTATGGCCTTCTAGAGAAGTCAGAAGCAAATCTGACTCTAAATTGGGGGCAAGACGAGGGCCTACATAGGCATGAAAGTGTAGATTCTCCTTTCCGAGGGAAGCACATGCTTATTAGCCCAACTACTAGGGGAATTACAACTTTACATAAACGCGATCATGCTCACAAATGGTTTTTCAACTTGAGGGACACTCTAATTAGGAGCAAGAACCCCGATCTTACTTCGTTGCCACGAGTAGAGGTGCACTGCCTTGGTTATTATTTTCATAATTTCTATGTATACTACCATATTATTCTTTCCCTTATTTGTCAACTAAAAATCTAATTTATAGGGGCCAAAAATTTGAACTAGTGTCACGAAACCTCTTGGAACCATTGAAGGTAGTACTTAGCAAGTCAAGTCAGTAGAACATAGCAATGGGTTATTTAATGTCACTAGAGAATATCATTGTCACGAGGATTTTCTCTAAGGCGTTGTTTGGTAAGAGTGAAACTTGTGGGGAAAGACTTGACACATTCAACGATGCAGTCAAAAAGGCGCCAACTTGCTAATTGTCTTGATTTGATGGGTTAAAGACATTTTGCAGAACATTACATTGGGGTTTAAATTCTATTTAGCTCTAACTATTGTCAATTTGAAATAACTATAATGCCCTCAATGTCAAAGTGAAATTTTATTGCCCCTCACTCGTTGTTTTTATTCCTATCAGAAAATATTTTTATACTATTTTAATAATAACCTATTAAATTGTTTGTCAGTTTGTTTCTGAGAAGCTTCATGAACCCTAGCTCATCAACTTTCCCATTTTACATTTCATAGCAGCTGGGAGTCGGGAGTCCCTTTCCTCCTAATCGGACAAGAAGGGCCTACCACGCATAACCAACCCGTGATGACACAAGATATATTGGGCATCCCACTAATCAGAAGGTGAATGGTGTAGATTGTCTAACGAGCAACCTTGATCGCATGGGGGAGTGGAAGATAAGGGAAATAGGCTAAAGGAACCAGATCCAGTGGGGTTGAAGACCATTGGAGGTAAATTATGTATAATATTAGTTGTATGCTATTTGAGTGCATGGATCTATGTACTAGTCTTTTGGTTGTGCTTCATGGTGTTATTATGGAGGTTTGATGCTGAAAAGGGTCTCCTTCCAGGTGCAGTGTAAGAAAATCCTCAATGTCTTCGAGTGGTGGTAACGAACCATTCCAAGCAAACTCGCCCCCAACCATCAGTGACACCACGAAGGTGCAAGATGCACAACGACATCACCGTAGACAGAAGTGGGGCCTTAATGGCGACGAGATTCTAATCACATTGCTAAAAGAGGAGTATGCAACCACCAAGTGCCTTGTAAGTTCATCCAAGTGTGAAGTGTGGTCCCGAATCGCCAATGCCTTCACAGAAAAACAAGAATGTGTTTCTGGCACTCAACTGAAGAATAGATAGAAGTATCTGAAAAAAATTTACAGGCTTTACTCTAGCCTCATCAACAAGCGTGGATGGACATGGGATTATCCTCAGCATCGCCCAACACCGGATAGCCCTGAAGTTTGGGATGATGTTATCAAGGTGATACTGAGATCTTCATTTATTTGCATATGTGTGATCAAACTTAATTTATTTTTGTCTTTTCAAGCTTAATAAGGAGTACAAGATCACAAGGGAGTGTATTTTCCCTCTCTACTTGGCAGTGCACGAGCTCACCGGTGTGTCGACTCCAACAGGCCGGTATGCATTGGGCTCGACAGAGGAGAGGACAGTTATGGACATTGAAGGATCTGGATCCTCTGGTAGTCTGGTAGAACAGGAACAGTTTAATGGCAATCCGCACGGAGTTGGTGGTAGGGATGAATCTGAAGTACTTGTTACTGGGACAAAGAAAAGGAAACATGCTTCGGATAGCCCCCATGTCAGTAAAAAATTAGCAAATCCTACCGTGGAGGCCCTGAACAAGCTGGTGGAGCTCAGTGACCAAAGGAGCAAGATCATTGAGCAATATGACACCGATGAGAAATTTTCATACAAATTACGCATGGAAAGACTCACCGCATTGCCAGATGAAACGTGGCGCCTCAGATCTCAATCCAGCTATGATGCTTTTATTAATAACTGAATTCTAAGTATTGGCTATCTATTGATTGATTCTTAGGAGTTCGACGATTACACCATTTAGATGCAACATCCAATCTCTCGATATGCAGATCGAACTCATTACCTATTCCTAGTTGTAACCTAACTAATAGAGAAATGCATTTATGTATAAAAGTGAGATGTAAGTCAAAACCGTAGTTAACGTGCATATGTGCCTTGCTAGAATATAACGAGGTATATAACCATGGCTCATGCAAAATATAATCACATAAATCAAGCACAGACTGACAAGAATCATCAATAAAGAAAAACCAATAAATAAAAGAATTCTATTAATAAATTATCCTTAGGTTCATGTGTCTGAGGCACCATTGAAGGGTTTTAGCTTCTCATGCTAATGGAAACACTAACAAAGATACTAGAGAAAGACATAATTTGAAACATGGGGACTCACTTGTTCAATGTCTTCTCCGCCTTTGATCTTCTCTAAAACTCTCATGTTTCTCAGAACACCCGCCGAAGACTACTCTGCCAAAGTCTCCGAAATTTGTGCCTTCAGTGGGTTTATATAGAAGTTCGTTCTATTTGGCATAGGCATACGCATTTAACGCACGCTCGTATAGGCTCCTATAGCTCAATCTCTATGCATTTTGAAATCAATGTGTTACACGGGCATGCACAATTCTACTAGGCCCGTGCACACCTCTGTGAAGGGCTCTTTTAGCTTGTTTCGTCTTAGTTTGTCCCATTTCTCATTCCTTTCACTTCAGATACCTATTTTACCTGCTCAATCACAAAACAAACCAAAAAGAGCACAAAAATAGAGGAATTGATATGAAACAATGGGATAAGTGAATGTAAATATGATAGAAATATATTTGTAATTGTGCACTTATCATACCCCCACATTTGAACTTTTTCTTGTCCTTAAGCATAGGAAACGTATAAAGAAAATTAATAAGTGCAAAATCTCGGATCTCAAAATAGTTGTGAGTCCCTTTGGTGCCTGGGGAAACACAATGTTGAGTGCTATGAATGGTTTTTTACAGAAAATAGGCTTTGCCTTGTACTCACATGTGTGTGTGTAACCCATCCTATTGTGCCGCTTATAAACTCAAGCCCGTCCCATCTAGTCAAACCTTTATTAACTAATTTCTTTCCCTAACTCTCTCTGGCTGGGGGTAGTAGCAACATACATCTAATGAGGTAGCCTTTTCCCTTGGTAGGTCATCAAGTGAACATTTGTGATTCCCAAGATCTGACTACTCAAAGTCGGCTTTCACGCATCAAAGGTGACAGCTCTTTCTACCATTTGTTCTATACCGGTAGGGCATCCCTAAAGGATCCGACTTTCCGGCAGGTAGGGCATTCCTAATGGATTCGACATTTTGGTTGTGCTAGCCGCTCTCCAATCATCTCTCTTTTTTTGATAATAAATAACATAGACTAATCATCACATAATAGGCATAATCCAAACCTAAGCAGATAAGTAACAATATAGTCTGTGCTCAAAATTTTGTGAGGTGTCTGGTAAAGGTAACATTATATAGTATACTTTAGAAAAAGTTAGCTCCCAACACTATTGTTAACCTAGACACAAAAGAAGACTCCCATTAATTTGCTCATAGGTCATCCTAAATCAGTACTTATCATAAATGATATAATTTTTTATAATTAATCACTCCCCCACACTTAACTTGTGTATTGTGCCCAATTCACTCAATATATGCACTAAAATATGTCATGTAAAAATGATATGGGAGAAAGAAATTGAACTTATCTTAGTGTGGGTCATGATTTGTCTGTTCCTTTCATTGTGTTTCTTGTCAAGTGTAAATTTTAACTTTTCTTGAGAATATGGAAGTCCCAAAAAGTAAAACTCCATAGCATTTAGAAAGAATAAACCCTTTATGAATAGACTAACTAAAAGAAAAAGAAAATACAAAAGTGGTAAATCAAAAGATAAAGATAAAGATGATGCTCAGATGCCAAAATCGTCCTCCTCCTCGGTGTTGTCAGAGTCATCTTCAGTATTCTCTCAATCGGTGTCATCTCCAAAGAAGATCGCTTGAGCTACAACCCCCGCATCTCTTGTGGTTTGTGCTAATGGTAGTAGTACGGGAGGATACACAATACCCTGGTGATCTAATGATAGCTGGGTGGCGTACACCAGCTAGAGGAGGAAGGCAACCTTATATGCCAGGGTCAGTGCTAGTATTGTTTGTGTAGATGAGGTACTAGGTCTTGCTGCTATTATATACTGCAGCTCGGGCCACTCTATAGGTGTCGGGGGCTTAGTGGGGGTTGAGGCTGTATATCTGATACCCTGAGAGGTCCATGTGGCTTGCAACATGCCTATCGTGTTAGGACCGAAAATGTTAGTGAGAATTAGAAAAATAGAATAAAATAAAATAAAATCCCGGATTTGGCGGTGTTACATATCACCCTCGCGATATCGACAGATCAAGTAGAGCTCCCCATGATCCTCATCTATCTCGTCACATGCTGTGATAAGACGTCCATGCCTCGGGCCAGTCTAGTGATTTATGGCCCTGTGAAAATAGCTCCTTTCATGGTGTGGGTTGCCCGATGTATGAAGAGCTCATCTACAACCCATCCCAAGTGCAATGAGAAACCATCAATCATACTCTGGAGGTATAGGAAGTCTCTGGTACATACGACTCCTGTGCTTCGTCCCCGCCTTGTGATCAAACATCTAAGGATCAGATGTATGTACCTGAGGGCTAGGGAGTGGAGAGTGGATACCTTTTGATGGCAGGGTCCATGCAGATCCTCCTCCGCATTGCATCATCAGGTTCCCACGGGCTGACCGATCGTTTATCTGTCCCTAGTACTATGGAGTCGAAGTGTACTCTCGATCGTAGAGTCCCAAGGGGATGGCAAAGTAGGTGTAGCTATGACACTACACAACCTGAACTTGATCTGGTATGATCGGTGCCAGGTGATGAGACCTCGGGGGATTTGGAATGTCGAGAGCACCTCCTAAGTCAGCTCCTGTTATGTCATCTCTAGAATATCGAGGAGGCTCCATCATCCTCCCACATCGAGGCATCTCTGCACATCGGCGACGAGGCCTACTGTCTCTGGAACACCCGAGTCGATGCGGTTGGCCTCGCCAAAGGTCAACTATCAGAGACGGAAGTGCCTGCCTGTGAACATCAGCGTCATAAAGGTCAACTCCTACAACGTGGTAGTAGATGAAGGTTCATGAGGCTGTGAGCTTCCATCTCCCTTTTTTTCTTCCTCCTTGGCTGCTCCTTGGATGGATTCTCTGGCGGCATGGTACTTCAAAGGTTGTGGCTCGCCGGAGAGGGAGATGCATGGCCATGCACGAAAGGGGCTAGTGGAGAGAGGCGCAGAGGTACCAAGGCAGGTCGCGCCACAGAGGGAATAGAAGATGAAAGGAGCGCCGTGGAGATCTAGGGTTTTAAAACCTTGCTCGACTGACACGTTTGCGACGCATGCATGCACAAGGGTGTACCATTTCTCAGATTTGGCCCCCCACTGCAATGCCCGCCTCGCGGTAAAAGAGATGAATGGCCGTCCAATCCAAGGCCATGCACATCTATGGATGTGTTATGTCATGCTTCGGCCGCCTCAAGGCCGCATATCACTCAGACAAATCTCTTGCACCCGTAAGCGCATAGTGATTTTATGAGAAGGAAAATCCCAAGAGGTGTATGCTCTTTGGCACAGTACCTTTCGCCCAATTCAACTAAGGCCGCAAGTACATCTCCTCGACATGTCGTATTGGTGTATTTTTCCCCTAATTTCCCTTGGACCTGTGTATTAGTGACTCCTAAAGCAAAGATTTATTTGTCAAACATATAGGAATAACCAATTTATTTAGGACATCATCTAACTGGAATATTAACCATAGTTGTACCTCTACTAAGGGCTAAAGTGATAATAATACTTGAAAACTAACCTAACTTGGGTTGCCTCCGAAGAAGCACTTGTTTAACGTCAATAGCTTGACCTACCTGTTTAAGCTTAGTGAGACTTGAAAGATGGAGCCTCTCTGATTCCCTGTCGGGAGAATCATATCCTGAAAATTGTGTACTTAAGCAAGCGATGAATTCATACTCGCAGGAATTTGTCTTGAGTGGTTGAAAGAAGGAGAGCATAATTTCTCCTCCTTTTTCTTAATTTCCGCCACCACGCTTTCTTTTTTTCTGCTCGAGTCATCGGTTTTACTTGTTCCTCTGCTTTTTGTTCCTTATCAAAGTCTTCCCAGGGTGGTGTGTCCTTGAACAGATCATCCATGCAGTTGGTCCTTCAATAGTTCATCCTACATAAATTCAGAAACACAGTCATCAAGGTGATCAATGAAATAACAAGTGTCATCAAGCTCCATGGGGTGTCGAATAGCATCCTTGAGTTTAAAGACTACTGCTTCTTCTCTGACCCTCAATGTCATTCGGCTGTCTTTAATATCGAATAGTGCTTGTGTGGTCTTTAGGAAAGCTCTTCCAAGAATGAGTGGGATCTCCATCTGGTCGTCTAAGTCCAAGATATAGAAATTTATGGAAAGATAAACTTATCAACCTTTACCTAGAACGTCCTCAACTACCCCTCAAGGGTGACGTATTAATCTATCTGCCATATGAAGTATTCGCTATGTTTGTTTCAGTACCCTAATTCCCAACTTTTGGAGTACCTTGTATGGCATAAGATTGATGCTTGCTCTAATGTCAACTAGGGCTTGTTTGTCCACCAATCCTCCAATTATGCATAGAATTATGTAACTCCTTGGGTCCTTGTCTTTTCTTTTAATGCATTGGTGAGGATGGCCGAGCATTGTTCGTTCAATGTTTCCAGAGACACTTCTTCTAGTTTTCTCTTATTGGTGAGCAATTCCTTCGAAAACTTCGCATATCGCGACATTTGTGCAAGTACTTCCACGAAAGATACATTAATATATAGTGCCTTGAAAGCCTCCAAAAGTTTTCTGAACTGCTCATCCTTTTGATCCTTCTTCAACTTGGAAAGATAAGGTATCTTAGGTTTATACTTGAGCACCATAGGTGCTTCTTTTTTCCTTACCTGTGGCCGTCTTTTTGGTACTCTCTGATTTGTCTTCTTCGTGGCGTGTAGATGATGTTTCTTCTGTTCCCTTAACCCTTGGTGGTGCCAGCTTTATTCCACTTCTGAGAGTGATAACCTTGACAGACTCCCTTGGATGAACATCTATGTTGCTTGGAAGAGCACCTGATGGTCTTTCCACCAATGTCTTGGCTATATGGGGTACTTGATGTTTGAGATTCTGCAAAGATGCTTGTTGGTTTCTCATTGTCTCCTTGTGCCTAATAGCTCGTGCTTCATTTGTTCGAATATACTATGTGATCAGGCTTTCCAAGTTTGCTCCCTTCTTTTCCTGTGCTGGTGGTTGATATCCCGTGGATGACGGTTGACTTCCGTGAGGTGGGCTTGTCCTTGGTTTCCCTGAGGTGCCATAAGAGAAGTTAGGGTGGCTCTTCTATCCACGGTTGTAGGTAAAGCTATATGGATTGTTCTGTGATCTTCCTACGAAATCAACTTCTTCTACTTGTTCGGCTTTCCCTACCTCTGTCTTTTTCCCACATCATTGCACATGAATACTAGCGTTTGCTGTTGGACACTGATGTTGTCTATTTTTTTTTTTTTTTTTTTGAGAGCCTCTACTGTAGATGTCAGGGCTATTATTTCATCCACATTCTAGACTCCGGCCACCTTGCTTGGTTTGGTCCTTTCAGAGCTCCATTGATATTCATTGGTGGCCATCTCATCTACTAGTTCCTTGGCTGCTTCAGGATCCTTGCTACAAAGGAAGCCACCTATCGCTGCGTCCAACATCTGTTTGGTAGCTACATTCAATCCATTGTAGAAAGTTTGTACTTGCATCCAATCTTCTATGCCATGCTGGGGGCACTTCTTGATCATGTCCTTGTATCTCTCCCATATGTCATATAATGTTTCCATCTCTAATTGCCTGAAGTAAGATATATCACTCCGTAGCTTTGTTATTTTGGCCGGTTGAAAATATTTTATTAGGAACTTCTCAGGCACCTATGTTCATATCGCGGATGGAATCCGTGGTAAGGAGGTCACCAATCGCTTCGCTTCTACTTCCGAATCAAGAAAGGAAACATTTTAAGGCATATAGTGTATGAGGATACTCCGTTTATCGCGATTTTGTTGTTGATCTCCAGGAAACTCAACAAGTGTGCATACTGGTCCTCATCTTGGAACCCATAAAACTGACATGACTGTTTAACCATCTGGATGACATGTGGCTTCAGTTCAATATTGTGCCCGTTGACCGGTAGTGGGATGATGCTTGAGCTGATGCCATCCAAGTTCAGCCTCACGAAATCTGATATGGATCGGGTTGGTGTTGTCATCGGTCTTGGTTGACTTATTTCCATGCTGGACTCTGCTATTGTCGTCTTCTTGAGAAGGTCTTCTTTAATTTGACGGTGAAGATTGCGCTCAAAATATGGATCAGGTAATTCCACTAGATATGGAGTCCTGCTTCTGGGCCATGCACTAGTACCTTAACAGAAAGAAAACGAAATTAGACTCGAAAGTAAAAAAATATATGTATTTATATATATATATATATATATATATATATATATATATATATATATATATGTATATATATGATTTTTAGTAGAAGTAAACTAGACTATCTAACTAGAATAACAAATTCTAATAAAACTAGCGTTGTCAGTCCGAAGCGACAGAGCCAAAAACTTGATGCACGAACATGGTGCATGACAACTACTCGTAAGTGTAAAGGGTGGATTAAGTATCAAAGTACCCAAAGGTATGGTTATCGAATCCACAGGGATTGGAATACTAGTACTAACTATCCTTGCTATCTAGTCTAAAAGTATGGAAGTAGTTGTGATTGATTGAATATTCTCAAGGAAACTATCACGACCAATATGCAGACTATGAGCAATCAGAGATGAAATGTGGCACCTTTGATCTCAATCCCCCTAGGATTCTTTTATTAACAACTAAATTCTAAATATTTTCTATCAATTGATGGATTCTTGGGAGTTCGACAATTGTACCATCTAGATGCTACATCCAATCTTTTGGTATGAAAATCAAACTCTTTACCTATACATAGTTGTAACTTAATTAAGAGAAATATTGATCTATGAATAAAAGTGGCATGCAAGTCAAAACCCTAAGCACGTATGTCCCTTGCTAGAATATAACAAGGTATATGACCATGGCTCATACAATATATAATCGCATAAATCAAGCACATACTCACAAGAATCATCAATAAAGGAAAATCAATAAATAAAAAAATTTAATTAATAAATCATTCTAGGTTCATGTGTCCGCACTACCGAAGGGTTTAGCTTTCATGCTAATGGAAATACTAACAAAGATACTGGCGAAAGACATAATTGGAAACACGAAGACTCCCTTGCTCGATGTCTTCTCCGCCTTTGATCTTCTCTGAAACTCTCATGTTTCTCGTGAATATCCATCAAGACTACTTCCCGCCAATGTCCCCAAATCAGACCTTCGGGTTTATATAAAAGTTCGTCTGATATGGCGCGAGCGTGCACATTTAACTCACTCCCGTGCAGGCTCCCGTGGCTCAATCTCTATGCGTTTTGAAATCAGTGAGTTGCACGGGCGTGCACAATTCTACTAGGCCCGTGCACACCTCTGTGAAGGGCCTTTTAGCTTGTTTCGCCTTGGTATGTCCCGTTTCTTGTTCCTTTCGCCCTTAGTACCTATTTTAACCTATTTTACTTTGTCAAGCACAAAACAAACCCCAGAGGAGCACAAAAAAAGAGGAATTGATGTGAAACAACGGGATAAGTGTATGTAAATATAATAAAAATATATGTATAATTGTGAACTTATCAAAGTACTAGTACCAATTATCTATCTATTATCTAGTCTAATCACAATTGGGCGGAGCCCTAAACTAATCTAATCGCTTAAACTAAGAAAATATAAGAATCAAAACTCACTAAAGATAGTGTAAAATCTTGGGGACAATCAATCATAGAAAGGGGGTACTCTGGCAATGAATCCGCCCTACGTTTTCATAAAGATATAGACAAAGCTCTTAAGGTTAATAGTTACAGTTTATTTTTTGACCGAGGATTCCTACGGTGTATTTGATCCCTCTCTCAAGGCGACTAATACCTAGTACCCTCACCGCATTACCATTCTACAGAATTTATAGCTTGGAAGAGTTATGGGAATAAGACGTACTAAGGACTCATTCTCCATAGTACTTTATCTCTCAGCGTACTCACAAATCTAACTAGTATGGTAGATCTACATATGAGGAGGCGTTCACTTCTTCCCCAGGTAATCAATATTGGAAATCTGAGTTGTCGCAATGTAGATATCCAATGCAATAAAATAATACTCAATACATCATAAAACACAGGCAACTAAATAACAATTAAGAGTCAATGTCAAGAACAATCAATACTTGTGATTTGTTAGTGTAAAAACGTCGATTGCATAATTTATAGTTGCTTGATACACGAAGAGAACTCTCGGTCAAGCTAGATCTGCGCATATATAATAAGGGGTCTACGCACGTCAAGAGATAGGGTGATCACAAGATTACACAAACACACTTTCCAAATTTGTGTAAAACCTAATAGTGGGAAGTACATAACCTACGCTAATAATGGGTATAAGATAGTCATATGATGAAGTCGGCGCATGGGACTAGGGTTTGGTTGTCACGAGAGATCAGCATCAAACTAATATAGGATTCCTCATGGTCTAAGAATATATCAGTTAGATAACATGTATTTGAAATATAGTTGGGCAAGGGATTCTTAGGGGAATAGCGATCCGGGGTGTAATGTTTTTTGCATTGAATAAACCCTATATTTGCCAAATGTTCACCATAGTTTCTTTAGATTTTTTTAGTTAGGATTAGATCACCATATATATTTTTTGTTCAGGTAATCGAGTTCAGATTAGGACTAGTTCTGCTGGTCCTTATGGATTCGACTACCCTACCTCAAGGTACTTTACTACTTGAGCGACTTTGTAAACTTGCAAATAGCAACACATCAAGTTCTTGACGCCGTTGTCAGGGACCGACATTCTAAGAACTTTAGGGTTTTGTTACTCTAGCTATCTTAGAATTAGTTTGAGTTTATTCTTATTTTACTCAATTATTTTAATCATTTTGGGCTGATCTTGCTTTTCCATTTTGTTGATGGTACAAGTGCATGACTAGAAGTTCCTCTTATCCACTAGAGGTACCTGATCCAAACTTCGAGCGTCAACTTCGCAAGAAGTTAAAAGAAATCATTCTCAAAAAGACATTAATAGTAGAGAGTAGTGCTTGCGAGCCAATGCAACTGCAAGTACACGGGTCGGAACAAGTAATAAAGTGAACTTAAAGAGGTTAGGTATCGATCCTCAGGGACTATGTGAAGTATTAGTACTAATTGCTCACCTATTATCTAGTCTACTATGGATTGTGGGCTATATACTAATTAAACCTAATTGCGAATTCTAACAAGAGACATTTAATTTGAACAAGAGAATGGTAAAATAACAAATGTAATCAATCATAAAAGGAGGGCACTCGAAATGCATGAATCCTCGTGTTCTCAATAAGATAGACAATGAATGCCAAGACTAATGGTTGCAATCCACTGGACCATGGATTTCTAAGGTGCTTTTGTTTCCTCTCTCGGGCGAATTACTAACATTGTTCCCTTACCGATGACTTTCTATGGAATTTATCTCTTGGAAGGATTATGGGAATTTGCATATAAAGGAGTCACTCTCATTAGTGCCCGATCTCTTGGCACATTCACAATCCCTCTATTCGTGATATGCCCACCATAGGGAGTCATTCGCTTCTTTCCTCAAAAGGCCGGATTGAATAATCCGAGTTGTCGCAATATAGATTACTTCCTTGAATGGAATAACACTTAATAGATCACAAGATTAATAAGACACCAAACAGTCATTAACATTCAATGTTGAACATTAAAATACAACACGAAGGCATGCCCAAATGCCTAGGAAGTTAGGTCCTCGTCGAAAGGGAACACAAATTCAATACAATAATGAAAATGAAAGAAAGCATAGGATGATTGTACCACGCCTATTGCCTCTACCGTCAGCAGGAATCAGCCTTGTCATGGCTTGGAGGTTTACCAAATCATATTCGTCCTCCATAGACCATGTTCAATAAATGGAACGCAGAGGAAGGAAAGAACGAGTGCTTGAGAGGGTGAATTGTATAATAATTTGTTCCGTTTGTAAAATCGCTAAAGAGATAGATCTTACTCTTCACAGAGAAAGTAGATCTTTCCGAGCGTAAGGGACTAAGCTATTTGTAAGTCCTGGGTTTTTAAGAGGGGGCCAACTGTAACGCTCCAAATTTTATAAGTGAATAAATCAGAAAATTTTTGATAATTAATGAGATTAATTAGCCAGGAAAATAAATTAAATTTTTTGAAGTCCAATTAAAGGAAAATCGAGGTAAAATAAATTTAATTTCAGTCTCGCAACTAATGGTCCTAGGGAAGGCCTTATTGGGCCAGACCAATTTCACTTGGAATAGTTGGAGGCGGATAGTAAAGATAACCTCGATTAATTAATTGGGAGATTTCGTAAGTGTTAATTAATAAAGATTAATTAAGTAGGAGAACCAGACAAATGTTAGAGTTCTGATGAAGTAGATCGGGCGAGTCAAAAGCTTCGGGATTCGTGGGATCTAGTCCGACAAGAGACGCACTCGTGATGTTATAGCTTAATCATGACATTGGGGTCAGTTTGGACCCGGATGTCCTGATCTAGATCGGAAATGGGAATAAGATAAAATATTTAGATTTTTAAGATAAGCTAAAATTATGGAAAGTTGTGTATATTTTGATATATATTGAATTATATAAATTATCTTAAGTTTGTGGAAGGAAGTATGATGTGAGGGATAAGTTTAATTAAGTTGGAATGTGACAAGATTAAAGGATAAAGAAATTGATCAAATAGTTCGAATAATATAAATATATTTATATTTACATCGTTGAATGAAACTTAGGTTAAAAGTTGAAATTGAAGTTCAATTGAGAGGAAGAGATCGTGGTCTTCCCTCTCTTTCAAGCTTATACCGGCCAAAGCGCCCCTACCCATGCCGCGAACTACCTCATACCAGCCGGGCTCACGCTAAGCTAGCTATCCCTCGCGGAGGCTCCTGCCGCCACGCCCACCGCCCTCTGCTCTCCAATCGCGCCACCGCCTCACCCTCGAAGCGCTGGCCCCGCCGCTTGGTTGGCGCCCACTCATGAACCCCGCCCAAGTGCTTTGCCCATCCCCTTGTCCGGCCGCCGCTTTTCGCCTCGGATCCTAAAGACGCCGGAAACTACGCCTCGCAGCCTCTTCAGCCACACCCTCCTGGGAATCCACCGCAGCCCACCTCTCGCCAATCGCATGTCAGCTATTTCCTCCGCCTCATGTTCACTTGCTACGAAAGCACCGACATAGTGGAGTTCGCTCCTCTTCCTCCGCCAAACCACAAAGAGTCCTAATTGAAAATTTGCAAAGCCCTAATTAGATGCTTGATTTAATTGAAATTTATGGGCTTCAAGGCCATTCTCAGAGGTGCTCGGTGAGGATCGAAGGCGAATCGGATGGGCTAACTGCCACTCTAATATTCGGTGAAATAAACACTCTTTTGAATGAATGCTTTGAATGTATGATTAAGTGCAAGAAGAGAAGTAATGCTTGTATGAATGGATTTATTTGATGGGATGAATGTTCGTATTATTTCGGGGCCCACCAATTAGGGGAGGTACTGTCGAATTTAAATAGAAAATCTTAAGTATTAATACTTGATTAATCCCTCTTGATTATGCTTAGCATCTAATCACTTTTAAGGAGAACATTAGAAACTTTTAAATTGAGCTTAGAGTGAAGAGAGAACTAAATCCTTTATTTGAGATATTCCGTATTTTCATTCTTTGGAAATACGCAGTTTATGTTAAGAGAAATCATAACCTATTTAATTTAATGAATTTATCGTACTCTAAAGAGTCTAATTAGAGTATAAGATAAGAATATTGTTTCCGTATTCTTATGAATTTTTGAAACATGTATTAGATCTTAACTAAGAATCATGCTTAGGGGTATTCTAGGAGTTATGAAAGCATGTAATGCTCGTTAAGAAAAGAAGCATGATCTTATGAATTTAATGACTTTAATATGCTCCTTCGAGCTGAAATAGGAGTTGAAGTTAAGAATACAAATTCCGTATTCTTCGATCTTCGTATTCTAAAGTTATAGAACAAAGTTATGGAAAATATGAACTTCGTATTTACTTAGTTATTATCATTGATTCTAGGAAAGGGAAAAGGTCCAGCCGGAGCTGCCGAAGGACCGAGTGATTCCTAGGAATTTGTGAGGACTTCAGGTGAGGGGACTTCACCGTAGATCTAGATTCAATTCGTGTATTTATCAGGATTTCGGTTTTATTGTATTCTTATGAGTTTTATTTTGATTTGTGGATGCCGAAGGGTTTATTGCTATACTTGCATAGTATTTTCATGCTTATATAATTGAGTTAACTTTACAGAGCATGAGATATGATTAAGGGAAGCCTTAAGGGGTAGTTAAAGATTATTGCATGTATTATAAGCTGCACCTTAGTTAGTTAATATATGGGGAACCCAGCAGGGGCACGGGATAGGACTTGGGCATTTTAATAGATGAGACCGGGCTAAGGAAGGGGTTTTGTTTTCAATCGTTTTTCTTAAAACTAAAAACGTTTGCAAAAATCGTTCTTTTAATGAAAAAAACCCCCGCTTCTTGTCTCTTGTGAGTGCCTGTATCGGATACGGGATTGATACTTGACGTACACATGTAGAGGCATACCGCTGGTCGTCAAGTACCGGATTTATGTAGTTCCGGTCATCAAGATCATGTAGAGGAATACCACTATTCCTGATGGGTGCTGGAGTCCTTCCGAGACATTTTAGCTAACGGTGCACGCTTGTATTATATGAGGCCATCGCATATATATATGTTCACTATATGCTTGATATGATATAAGATTGCTTGTGTGTTTTCTCTGGATTTCTGATCATGCTCGCATTCTTATCAAGATTGAAGATAACTATGCTGACCTTCATGAGTTTTACTTGCATCGATTATGATCCAGTATTGTAGTACAGATGACAGGTATGTGTAATACCTGACGGACTAGTCCATACTCACTGAGTTCGTATAGCTCAGCCCCTTTCTATATTGTTTTTCCGCTATGTGATCTAGACTTGGATCGATAATAGTTCGTGTTTCGAAAGTGTGGATCGAGGTTCTAGGTAGCCTCAAGCACTGCCCTATGCTTCTTTTTGTTGAGTTGTATTAAACTTTAATTATGTTTTCTTTCCGCTGTATTTGGGGCCCTAGTTGCCCATGACTCTGAGGGTTGTACTTTATTTATGACTTGGATTTAAATATGACTCACGGTGTTTAACCGGTTATGTTATGTCATATGGAACTTATGTTTGAGTACATCGTTGATTCCAGGTTTAAATTGTACAGCTTATGGTTGGGTGCACTCCCAACACAGCTTGTGTGACATCTGTCTTATTAGCGAGATGGGTGTTACACCAGCTTTTGCGAGGACCATTGACAAGCTTTCCTCCTATCCTCCTCCGATAAAGAAATACTCCTTTCTATGCCGATGATGCCCTAGATGGATGATGGTTGATGGTGAGAAGGAGCTCCCAAAGATGGTCTATGGAATTGAGAACTTGGAGTTCCTCTCAAAACCCTAATTAAAACTATTTATAGTTTCCAAGAGAGTTGGGATTAATCAAGTTCACAATGAGTCCAATACTGATAAAATTAAAGTCAGGATAGCCCAAATCCCGATCCACATGGGCAGTACCCATGGGCCGAGAGCCCGTGGTAATCCCTCGTGTCATACGTTGCACGGATGCTCACGCTGCACCTCGAAGCTTCCGTGTATTGCTCGTGAAATCCGCATGGGATGCTCCACCAAGCGACGACGCCAAGAAACTACTACCAAACGGTTCGTCGCCTGTACACGGGGCCTAAGTACCCAAGCAGAATTCACGTGGTAGCATGAAATTGTGCACATGCTCATGTAATCTTTCCTGCACTGGATTTTTCCTCATTTGATGTTGAAATGCTTCCAATTTGCTCTTGACTCCTTCAAATACCCTCTAAATGAAAATTAACATAAATTGAGTCCCAACGAGCCGTAATTTGTCCAGAATGAATGTAAGAATGTACATGAAAGTAATATAAAATTATGGTCATTTGAACACTTATCATAACATCTCCACACTTAAGCATTTGCTTGTCCTCAAGCAAACAAAAAGAAAAATTAAAGAATGGATAAGCGTTCAAACTCAGGCTATAAATAATTGTAATTCTGACTCCAAGATTTACTACAGATAAGTGCATGATTATATATAATTTCCCTTATATTCACATGCACTTGCACCGTTTTTGGGCATCAATTATTTGTTTTTGTGCTACTTTGGGTATTTCTATGTGATTAGACAGGTAAACAGGTACACGGGAGCAAAAGGAACAGGAATCAAACACTTCAAAGCAAAAAGGGAAAGTAGAGCATATGCAGAGAAGAGTATATTCGCATTTCTTTACTTAACATATAGGCGCAGGTTGATAAAGCACGGGCGTGTCAAGATTAACATTGGCGTGCTTAACCCAACACGGTCTTGATTCATATCAATACGGTCGTGGTTAGCTAAATTGAAATTCTATAAAAGGCTATCCACATAACCCTAAGAAGGGCACTTTTGACAGAGCAGTCTCGAGGCGATTTTTGCAGCGACGACTGGGGTTTCACAAGAAGAAGTGAAGGCAAAGGAGGTGTTATCAAGGGAAGATTTCTATGTTTTATTGTATAGCCTCCTCTTGTACCTTAGTTATGATAGATCATAGCATGAGAGACCAAACCTTTATGTGCTTCTGGACACTTGAACCCCCTGTAATGAAAAATTGTTACTTATTTATTATATTTATTTGGTATTTGCTTATTAAATAATCACCGTGGTCGTGATCTTGATTGTTTGTGCTTACAATTCTCTTTATTGGTTATCTTGTGCATGAGCCCAATCATCCGGATAGCATTTATATGGTAATGTTCCTACCTGATGGTCAGTGGAGTTGTATTACATTAGCCTAGGAATTATTATCAACCTAGATATTTCTATATGGTCTCTCCCTTTGCACGGGCCTCAAGTCATCACCTAAGTAGGTTAGAGCACTAAGCACCATGAGTGCTTGTGCGCGACTCAATGTACCTAGAGTATCGCGATTGGTCTCAGATTTGTTTAGATAGGTTTTTAGTCAAACAAGGGTGCTAGAGTGTACATGAGAATCACGAGAGATCCGTGCTTTGGTCAAAAGCATATTGTTACATCCCTCCAGGGAATTATTAGCAATTAGCTGAATGTTGTAATAAGGAATAGATCACTAGAAAAGGGAATCCTAGGGGATTGTGTGATCCGAGGTGCCATCTTTTCAACTTTTTGTTTACCCTAATTTACTACATATTATTCACATTAGTTTTTAGTTAGGATATTCAACTATCTTGATTATACAACTCTCCTTAGATTAGGTAATAGAGGACAACTAGTATTAGTAGCCAGTCCATGTGGATTCGACTACCCTACCTTTTAGTATTTTACTACTTGATTAACCCCATATATTTGCGTGAGAAGTGTCGTGTACATTTGTGCATGCATCAAGTACTGACATGCGCATTTCCCTATTTTGACCTCCCCGGCATTTAGATCAATCCTGTGATACTATCTGATACGGCTCTTGGTAAAAATCTTCACTCCACATACCATGTTTCCCAAGTCTTAAAAGGACAAGCATACCTCGCTGGACTCTAAAGGCTTCTTGGAGGCCCTAAGTACAAAACGACTAGCCCTTAGGAAAAGTAAACTTTCTTTTTGATATTTTCTTTCTTTCATTTTGTCTTTTCTCTTTATCTTTTCATATATATTCTCGGTATGGTATTCCTACCGATCCCGACTTCTTTCTAGGTGACCAAAGATGAACATAGAGTGTAGATTCATTGTTCTCAATGGATACACATTCCTGATTAGGGCACCATAACACCCAACTACTTGGAGAATTTTAGCTCTATATATAACGCTACCATGCTTATAAGTGATTTTTCGCTTGAGAAGTACTCGATTAGGAGCCAAAACTCGAGCTCACTTTGTCACCAATAGTAGAGAAGCATTGTCGTGGTTCTTATTCTCCTAGTTACTATATACAAAAGACTCTACTTGAGAAGTTTGACAAGTACCACGAACCCTCTTGGAGCCATTGAGTGTAATACTTAGCAATTGATGTGAAGGAACCATGGTAATGGTTTATCTAATGTCACTAAAGAATATGATAGTCACATGAATTTTCTCTTAATGTCCATGGTATTTTGTGGAAAAAATAGAAAAAAATTTGCTCAATTAGTAAAGACCAAGAGTAAAATAGACTTGAAAAAAAAATTTCAACAAGTCGTCATTGATGTACACTAAGCATGCCTTTAATACATAAAGATTTGCAATGAATTCTTGAGATACCCTCTCCATACTTAAAAATTTGCATTGTCCCCAATGCAACATTAAAGCATGAAAGTAAGAAGAGTATGCAATGAAATACGTAGGAGAGGGTGAACTCAGACTTCCCTTGTTTGATATGACCGTTTCAATTTGAGGGGTGAATTCCTAGAGCATTTGCAAAATTCTTGGTTTCATTCCTATGAAGGAAGAGGAGTGATCAAAAGAACGCATCCCGCATAATGAAACATGAGAAGTCCAAAAAGTCACTACTAAAACCACAAAATGAAAATAATAGGTTTAGCAGGGATAGTCCCTTGCTGACTGAAACAAAAACATAAGATTCACATCTTGATCCAAAACAATAAGGTCTACTCCTCATCAAGTGGTGCTGCATCCAGTATTACCGGTGCCGCGACATATGGCGGTGAGGCTGGGGTTAAGCTGCAAGATGGCACTGGTGCGTGATGGTGGAGCAGAATCAAAATAAGCCAAGGCCCCGCGTTAAATCAGCGTTGTTCCTAAATAAGATGGTGTTATGTTTCCATGACACTCTACAAGTCGGTGCTAAGCTGCTATTGATCCTCCATCATAGCCCACTTGTTGGCTTGAAGTTGCTCAAGCTGTTGTTCAATGCTCTCAGCATATCGTGTCGAGTGAAAAATAGTTACTAAGGTCGAGGCTCCTTCCATGCGCTAACGCCTAGGGAGGTGGTGTGTTGTTTGGAAGATATTTTCCTATCTCAAATACAGCCACTGTGAATAAGAAGGAGAAATGGCGAAAGTGAGGTGGAGGAATGCGGAGGGGTGGGGTGGGGGGTTGGATGAAGAGGAAGGAGAAGAAGAAGAAGTAGATCAAGGAAAGGCTGTAGGGTAAATGTGGCTTGAGGAGTTCCTTCCATTCTTATCACCCTGCCCCTCCTTCCACAATCTTTATCGGTAAGAAGATTATTTTCCAACTTTGTCCTCATAACTCTGTATGCCTTCTAGCTCTAAAACAACTCCTTCATGTACAATACTTGATTCTTCAAGGCTCCTCTTCAAAGGGTGTATGGCAAATAGTTCTTCCATATGGTTAGAAGTGAGGATGTCCATAACATCAATGCAGTAGGTAGTATCATCTTGATCGATGGTGCTCTTAATTGCCTTTGGCATATTGACAACTGCTTCCATTTCGCCCTACCCTTACTGTTAACTTCCCTTCTTCATGGTTAGACAGAGCATGTTTTATAGCTAAAAAGGGTTGGCCAAGTATGATGGGTACCTCCACATCATCATTGATATCAAGCAATACAAAATCAATTGGGAATTTAAATTTATCAACTTTGATGTGCGATTTTCCATTAATTCCAATCAGCCGTAGCTTGACTGATCGATCCGCTTAGCTGCAATATCATCCTTGTTTGCTTTGGTTCCTCGAAGTAAGTGTTCACAAATGAGCATATTTACTTATCAATTATGTACATGTTCTTCATATCAAATGCATTGATTTGGTGTAAAAGCCACCAGTAGGTACTTAAAATGCTTCCATATTTTGTAAATGGTGGCATTGGAGAGCCTCAAGAATAAAAAGGAAGAAATTCTAAGCATTATTTGAGGCTTAAAAGGGAGAGAAAATAGAGAGAAACTGCAGTTAAATTCCGAAAGATGCAAAGAAAGATCAGAAATTTATTACAAGAATTATAGGACTCTCAAATCGAATCTCCACTTTTCAGATTAAAAGATAAACAAGTTAGAACGCTCAAGTTAAAATTTCAGTGTCAATCCGCAAGAATTGGTCATCCGAATCGAGCCAGCTTGATTAAGACCGCAAGCATGATGCGTAAAACTCTAACGGATGCATTGAACTCAGCTGCTCAAGTGCTTCTGCTCGTGAGTAACTCAGGAATTCGAACGGGCTGATGAATGCCCCTCGTCTATGGGCCCGTGATAAATGCTCTCATTCTCCCCGGGCCCGACCCGTGATCCTGATTTTTTATATGATTTAGCCCCACACAAACCTCCTAATGTTGAAAACCCCTATAAATACCTAATGCTTTGAGGGTTAATGAGGGGATTCTCGGGCCTTTGGCCACCTTCTCTGGGCCGCACTTGGAGATTCTAGGGTTTGGTCTTGAGCAACATTGAAGATCTTTTGGGAGACCCTCGACAGCCTAGGGCTTCAAAATGGTAGGAAACATCTTTGAGGACATCAATCATTCTAAGAGGGGAGATCCGTTGGAGATTCACTCATCGGAGCAATGTGAGACTAGAGGGAGTTTTCTATTGTTTAGTTTTCATGTCTCCTACTCCCTGTATATTGTTTTGATTTTTGTTCCTCTCTCCATGAGGAACTAATCTCCTGTTAAGTATACCTCTGGGGTGTGATGAACCTTTTTAGATTATGTGCATTAATGTCAAGCGTTGATTTCTATGTTTGATTGATTGGATGTATGTTTGATTGTCTAATGAATGTTATGTATTGATTGTAATTTTATTACTAGAAATTACTTGTGTGCAATACATAGGGCTAGAGCTAGCTGCCTCCCTTGTATTAGGAACCCGCTTCATTAGAGAGTTTCATGAGTATACCGGTAGGAATCGGGTACTCAAAAGGCGAATTTAATCTAATTTTCTATAACTTTAATTCACTCCCCATGCATTCTTTCCAATACATAAATTTCCTTGAGCTTCATATCAAGTCCTATGAGCTTAGTTATCCAACCACCCTTGGAAGAGGGATTGATAGTGTAATTTAGGGATTATTGGTACAAAATCCATCACTAATCATCAACATAGGGATTTTCTACATGTATCTTTTAGAATACAACTGTGGGG